>JARKIA010000023.1:600000-1149266 GCA_029289565.1 Mycena galericulata
CAAGGATTAGTGGTCTGGAGTCTTGTTTGAGCCTGTACAGGTTCATACAGGACTGTACAAGCACTAGTGATTTGCCGGGCTCGGGCTCAGGCCCGAGCCCGGCCCAAGCCCGGGGCTTTCAGGCCCGACCCGACCCAAGCCCGACCCAGTTTTCAACTGGGCCTAGGGTCGGGCCTGAGATTTGCTCAAGCCCAAGCCCGGGGCCTAGGCCCGGGCTTTTCCAACAATTATTTTGTAACTCATGTGCTCATTTCCGTAAACACGGAGGCATCATTTAGGCTAGTGAACAGCTTCACAAGTCTTGGCGGTGAGAGTTCATTTTTTTGGAGGCGCCTTTGACGCGCACGGGATACACCGAGCCACGTGACAATATGCCCAATGTGCCGTACTTGCTGGTATTGTGCCGCACTCGATACTGGTGTGCCGCATATAGAGTGCTGTAGCTTCCGTGTCTGCTCAGTGAAGATTTGTCAAGCTTGCTTGCCATTTAATACATTTAATACATATATATGATTATTTACTGCTGAGCCCCGGGCCTGGGCCCAAGCCCGACCCGACCCGGCATCAAGCCCGACGATCGGGTCGGGCCTGAGGTTTTCCTCGACCCAAGCCTGCTCAAGCCCGGCCCAAGCCCCGGGCTTTCAGGCCCGGCCCGACCCGGAAAACACTAACAAGCACACACAAGCAAAGTGTCAAAAACCCGATGCAGTTTACGTCTCTGTTCCCGAAATCCTGCGAACTGGGATCGTACGGCTCCGGTGAGTCTCTCAGCTCTGTTCATGTTCATCCAACAGCTGAATATATGCGCTCTAGATATGTTCGACAATCGTATTGTCCAGTTGATTCTATTTAACTACGTTGTAGTAGCCACATCCTCAATGCATAATTTTTTTCTTCCTCATTTTTGGCTTGGTTTTTTGGACTCGTAGGAAGTTCGAGGAGGCACCTTGAAGCGCCGTAAAGCCCTTACAAGCGTCGAAAGCCCTTGAAAGTCCACCAAGCCTTACCGACCCTTCAAAGGACTCTTATAATTAACCGTCATAATTAAGGGCTGGTCGGGGTGGTACATGCCTTGCCGAGGCTTGGAAGGACTTGTAGCCCTTTTAAGTGCCTTGGAAGCCCCTTTCAAGCGTCGGACATATTTGGTGATGGTATACATTACGCCTTTGCTCAGAGATATCTTGTACTTCCTCCCCCTATTCTCGATACGGCTTGACGTTAAGTGGCATCTGCGCACCCATCGCCAACTCGCTGAGTACATTCGGCCGCTGAACTGCTGAGCTCGTGCGCCCTACGCCCCCCTCTGGTATGTCGATCTCGAATTCAAACGCCAGGACCAGTACGAAGAGAAGCGCCTTCAACTCCGCGAGCGCGAAGCGGAAACCGATGCAGTTACGCGGCCCCGCGAGGAAGGTGAAGAGGTGCGCGTAGACGCCTGGGACCACACGCGCGGCGGCGGGGAGGGACTCAGAGTCCCAGCGTTCGGGCCTGCCAGTTATCAACCACATCAGAAAACAAGCTATCAAAAAACCACACATCAAGTACACAGCTACGCACCGGAACAGCTCCGCATCCGCTCCCCAGATCTCCGTGTCGGTGTTCACGTCCAGGATTGGGATGTGTATCAGCTGTCCTTTGGATATCCTGCAGCATTCAGTATAAGATGATGCTGACGGCGGGCATCCATTCGATGGCGCACCGCAGGCTCTCGTGCTCGCGCCCCTGCGCGTCGGTATACGGTTTCGCCAGTGGCAGCACGTCGTCCGCCATCGCGATGCGCCCCGTGTGCGCGACGGGCGCGTGGAGCCTCAGTGTCTCGCGCAGAACCTGCTCGAGGTACGGGAGAGAGTTCAGCGCGTCGAGGATCGGGATCCCGTCGAAGTCGGCGTCGAGCGCTCGGAGCTCGGCGCGTAGCTTGTGTTGCACATCCGGATTTCGCGCGAGCGCGTAGAGTGCCCATGCGATCGCCGTGCTCCACAGGCGTGTCAGTTACATTTTCGCAATCAAAAAGGAACGAGAATGCGCGGCGGGCAGCACACCTGGTCGTTTCATGCCCCGCAACGAAAAACGCAGGGAGTTCTACAACAACCCTTTCAGTGTCGGTCAATGAAGGAGAATGTTTTAGGAAGGCACGCACGCGCGACGAGATCCTTATCGCTCATCGGCGCGTCGGAGGTTTCGTTTGCCTTGAGGAGGAGCGACAGCAGGTCTCTCCGCCGCACTTTATTTCCCGAGCCCTGGTCTTCCTGGAGCGCTGCGCGGGTGTCGCGGAGCAGCCCCGCCCCAATGCGCGACATCCCGGCAGCCGCCTTCGTCAGGAGACGGCTCCCTCTCGTAGGCTGAAATGCAATTCCATAAATAGTTAATCACAGGGGGTGGTAATGCGAATGTTTACCAAAAACCGCATTATTGGGACCATCGCCTGTACGAGGAGGAGTGCCGTCCCGATCTTCGATCTAGGACCGTGGAACAGCTTGTTGAATATGTTGTTCAGCTCGCTGGGCTCCCCCGCGGGATCGAGGGCGTTGAACTGGTAGTTGAACCCTTGAATGGGCAGTAATTCAGAGCGAGACGACAATTGGGCGAGGTGGGATTGCGATTTACCGGCCTGTCCTATGGCATCGAGCGTCATCTTGCTCGCCCATGAGAGTACGTTGATGCGCGCTACCCCGTTAGGTTCTCCGGCGATCTCTTCCGCCCAGATATCTCGGAGCTAGAGTGCGGTAAGTGTTGCAATGGTTTTTAAAAATGTCGGAGACATATACTTGAATGGATTTTTCGAGGAGTACGTTCGTTAGCTCGCGGATCTGGGGGACACCGAACGCTGGATTCTGCCAAAGAGTCAGGACATCCTTCTTTAGGACTGAACAAGGAAGAAACACTTGCCAGAATCTTTCGCTGCGAGTCACCATTAAAAGAGGTATGTCAATTTAATGATGAATACCTTACCTGACGTCTATGGTCGTCTCCCTCGACGACAAGCAGCCCTATTCATTGCAATTCAGCAGAATATCATCAGATCAAGCACGTTAAACCCACCTGTCCCCACAACGCGAGACAAATGATAGCGGACAAAACCTGGCTTTTGGTAGAGATCGGTGTGGTTCGTGATGTGCGTCAAGGCCTTGGTATCCGACGTGTACAGCTCGCGCGTCTAGCCCAGCGTATTAATGATTGAATCAACGCGGACAGGAAATCATACACTGAATAGGCCTTTCATTTGGAAGTTGGCTCCATACTGAGCCCTCCATTTCTTCGTCAGTTCGGAATCGTCCTTGCATGTGCGTCTGGTCAGTGGATGATATGCACAAGGAGTGCATATACCTACCTCAAGCTGTCTGAAATGTCCGAGAAGGAGACTCGGGTTCTCGGGACCCACCATGCCGCGGATTGGAGAGGTAAACTGCGCATACAGTACCTGCACAACTTGGAGGAGGGAGGGGAGCGCGACTGCCGCGATCGCAGATACCAGAACGGTGAGGAGGATATTCATGTTGTTTGGGAGAGAAGACTCGCTGCCTCTAATAAGGGACGCATGGCCCAAACGGCTGCACGGCTGCACTCACTTTTACATTCTCATCACAGATGCGGGCCAGCGCGGCCCAGTGTGTAAGCGGTATTGACAGTGTTTGGGTTGATAGCTTTCACCAAGAGTCGGGCTCTGATCAAGACTGATGCGACAAATTAACGTGGAAGAGTCGGGTTGAATTTCCAGAGAAACACTTTCAGTCTCCTTGATCGTCTTGATCGAGTGTCGAAAAGATGATCGGGAAAAAATTCCGATTCTCTGTTACACATACACACAGAACCACCAGACTTGGAGAACTTGCTAATAACCGACCTAAGTCTCTTCTGTGTGGATGAACTGGAGGGATAGGCTTGGGACAGACGAGACAACTGCCAATGGAGGTGCCCTGCTGAGAGGCACTGGAGCCATAGGGATAGATAGTAGAAAGCCCAGGGAAGCATAGAGCTCAAAATTCTGTGGTGTACTTGTAGAGTCTCGGAAGGTTTAGAGATCCATAGAGTATCGTCTAAGCAGTCGCATATGTACTTGTAATTGAGGAAACGACTCGGATGCGGCGAGGACCGATGTCCGAGGAAGGTTCTCAAGAAGGAGCGCAGGTGGAAGTGAAGTTGAACTCGAGGCCAGTACTTACGCATCAAGGTTCAGGTCTAGGTGTCGATGATGGAGGACACTGTGTTGAGATTCTTCGTGTTGCAACTGGTCTGCTGGAGAATATTCCAGAGACTGCTTATTCACTACTTACTCATCTTAGTCGAACCTTGTAGAATATTCTAGATCATTTCTGTAGTAGTATATATACTCCGCAATGTAGCGGCAAAGGGCATCCGTTTGTTAGGCACTGCCCTAGCCTTTATCAACCGGAATTCTCGTGCTCTCTAGCTTAACAGCTTATTTCTTACGCGCACCCGAAAAACCAACACAAACGGATCTCGGTTTCTGCCGCCGATAACCCGGCTTCGCGCGTATCACTGATAAACCCATTCGCGTACCCCCCTATCCACCATGTCCGAGTCCACCTCCACCTCCCATCCTAACGCCTACCGTGTCGCCATCGAGTCGCTTACCGGTGTCGAGAACTACGCCACCTGGTCTATCCAGATGGATGATATTCTCAATGATCTCGGCCTTGATTCCCACATCAAGGAAGGCGCTTCCGGCACTGACGCCGCTTGGAAAGCCTCCGACCGCCGAGCGCTTACCCAAATTCGGCTTCGGATTGCTCCGCCGTTGATCGTCGACGTTCGCAATTCCAAGACTGCTCTCGACGCTTGGACCACCTTGAAAAATAACTACCAGAGTCAAGGAGGTATTGGAATCATTCTAGCCATCCGGAAATTATTTTCCACGCGTGCGCAAAATGATACCGATATGGAGATTCACCTCCGCGGCATGAAGACATGTGCCGAAGAGCTCCGAACCTTTGGTTACCCACTCGACAACAAGGTCCTGTCACTGGCTCTCCTCACTTCAATGCCAGACAGCTGGGACTCCTGGATTTCATCTATGGCCCTCGACGAGGAATTGCTCAAGAGTCCGAGCAAGGTTACCTCGGCCATCACGATGGAAGCCCGACGGCTCACCGCTCGCGAGCCAAATGATCCCACGGCTGCTCTCGTCGCTCGCAGCCGCCGTACTACCCCGCGAGATAAACCACCCAAGCTCCCTACCCCCACTCCTGTTTCCAAATCCACATTCGACACATCCCGCGATCGTCGCAGATGCTACAACTGTGGCGGTATCGGCCATCTGTCTGCCGACTGCCCATCTGATCGTGATGTCGCCGGTTTTGCCCTGGACGAAGATGGAGACTATTCCGACGATGACGACTACTACGACGACTACGGATTCTAGCTTCCCTTTTGACTTGACCTCACTTTTCCTCTCTTCTCTTTTTTATTGGACATTTTACTTTACCTTTACTTACTGTTGGTTTTTCACTTCATCGTTGTTGCTGACTGTTGCAGGTTGCCAAGAGATGCCGACATCGGATCTTGGATGAAGTACGGGTCACCGCAATCTCGGGGGAGATGTGACACGCTCGCATAGTAAGCCGCGCGTAGCTTCGTGCACCGGAACACTCCAGATCAATGTGGCAATGAGGTAACTACGCTTCAGGGGGAGTTTGCGACAGCTTCCCAGTTGAGGGGGAGTGTTGAGATTCTTCGTGTTGCAACTGGTCTGCTGGAGAATATTCCAGAGACTGCTTATTCACTACTTACTCATCTTAGTCGAACCTTGTAGAATATTCTAGATCATTTCTGTAGTAGTATATATACTCCGCAATGTAGCGGCAAAGGGCATCCGTTTGTTAGGCACTGCCCTAGCCTTTATCAACCGGAATTCTCGTGCTCTCTAGCTTAACAGCTTATTTCTTACGCGCACCCGAAAAACCAACACACTGGACAGAGAGACTCAGAGAGTAAAGGCTTAGTAAGCCTTACTAAGTAAAAAACTCCAACAAGTCACGGGCCTCGGTGATTTCCGAGCGGCATCGCGGCGCTCACGTGGGACATTGCCTCTTGCTTCCAAATCCGACCATCACCTCCGATTCAGAGGGTTTGTGGATTCGCACTTGCCAAAGCTGCACTATCCGCTTGGCGTCTGTGAAACCTAACCCACTCCATCTGCCTGAATCTCGCCGATGCCTTGTCCTGTTTCTGCATCGAAAGAGCGGGTTACTGAACGTCAAAGGACAATTCAACTCGGCTGCTTCACTCGAGTCACTTTCAATGAGCTTGCAAGATCTCGGAGCTAGGATAGAACCCCATGCAGCTCAGCGCTCGTATAATCCGAATCAACAACAACGGGTGTTGCTGTATTCCCGATTGAAATCAGTGCAATGCCACTCAGACCTATACCACGATGAGCGGAAGATGAGCGGAAGAAGCTCCCAGCACATCTTGCCTACTGAGGTCTGGCTTTTATGCTGGAGTCTATGTTCTCTCCGGCAGCTTCGCCGCCTCTCCCTCGTGTGTTGCCTCTTTCGTTCGCTTTGCCTCCCGCTTTTGTTCCGGCACCAGATCTTCGACATAGCCGCTCTGGACCAAAATCTTGCCTGGAATTGGGCCAATCGTCTTCGCCACATCCACCGGACGGCCGTCCGACTAGACAGGCTGGCGTCAAGCCCGTATCCGCTACTGGTTAGGTCTTGGAAGGTCGCGTTCACGCTGGAACGTGATACGAATCGCCGGACGCCAATCTCCCGGATAGTTAGCTTTTTTATAATTTATACGAGCGGGCCCTCAGCACCACAGGCTTTCTCTGATCAAATGATTTCATCTACTCGGCACTACTTGCCTTCTTCGGCGGTTCTGACTTTTTGCCTCTCGTATCAACCTCCCCGTTTGCGTAAAATCTATGGTCTTCGCACCATATCAGCGATAGCGTTCCATATCCGCGGCGCGCGGAACTACACGCCTATACGATCGAAAGCCGGAAACCAGCTGGCATCTCGGATCACTGATTGCAGTGGCTGGCATCCTGGTTTCCAGCGGAATTGCGGTGGTTGCCAGGCGCCAAATAGCTCGTATGTATGAGGCTGACCCAGTGGATTTCAGTGGTGTCCCCAACGGCCGTCAATGGCCCTGCACGTGTGGCTGATATTCGCATCAGGCCATCACTGCATCAGTTAACGGAGAAAGGAACTCGGCCTAAGTATGTGGCGCTCCGCGATGGGCCGGTACTCTCTGGGCCAAGGCCATCTGAGCGCGACGAGAACGCGCAGCTATCTACATGTTCTGAGGAGCTGTGCGGATATGAGGAGGAACATGGGGTCCTCGTAAGACAGATGCGTTAGATTAGGAATCTGCACGAGGTCCAAGCAGATGTTGAGTTCACGGTCGCCCGGGGGATCGAACAGCTGGAGATGGGTTATATTGGCGAACAGTTGATGCGTAAAATCGATGCTGTTTAGTGTGCTGAAAATGTTCTCGACGTTGCAGTGGAGTCGTTGCAATTTCAGATGTCCGGTAAGGCTAAGCGGTGTGCGGTTGCCGTCCCATACGAGGGGGGACATCCAGAGATTCGCAATATCAGAGCATGTGGAAAGAATCGCCTTTAGTACCGCGTGCGATACATCGCGACGAAAGAATACATGTCGGACTGTATCCCTGAAGAATGCTTTTGACCCAGAATTGATCACGGAGCGGAAGGTCTCGGACGTAGTGCTGGGGTGGTCCGGAATTCCCGCGGCATGCAGAGCAACGGTACGATACAGCAACGGCTCCAGCCTGAGCAATCCGGGCCGTGTAAGAGTCGGGGAGTTGACCTTTCGCTCAGCGCAACGGCCCACCATATTTTGACGCGCCAGGCAACCAACATCATGTTAAGGATCGATAGCGGCCGCGCGGGCGGCACACTCGAATATCTCGCGCTCCAAGTCTGGGACGAGTCTCGAGGTCGATTGGGATGGATTCGCGGACTTCATATCGCGGGAGTCAGAGACGGGTTTGAGAGAGGGTCTGCGCTGGCAACTCACGTTGCTGAAGCCTGAAGGAGCAATGACGGGCGATCTGACTCGATGGACGTACACATGTCAGATTGCCGAGGTGGTCCGTGCGCGTGCGTGCGGTGCAGAAAAGGATGATGCCGTCTTCAGAGCAACTCATATTGACCCAGATAGCATAAGAAGCTGTCCTATATACACAGGCAATCTACTAGACATAGTACAAACCGAGCCACCGTGGTGAGCGACTTGATATGAAAATTCAAAACAACATGGATTTTTACTTGCCAATCTCAAATCTCGACCGGGACAAGTTGAACCAATGTATGTTCATGTTAGGGAACAGTTGAACGGCTTGCCGGACCCGTGAAAGACACGTGGCTGCACTGCCACCCGTATGGCGACTTCCTCCACTGAGCATGACCTACTCGCTCCATTGGAAAAATTGAAGCGGGCCATCTTAGAATTCAGCAACTGATCAGGCAGATTGTGGTTCTTTATTATTCGTTGCAGCTGTTCCGTGGCATTGGTACGCGCGAAGTGACTCTAGACGACCTCTTCGACCATTGGCTCGAACTAGGCCTCTTCCATGCATCACAACGCACGTTTCCCAAAACTTTCTATCATCATATATGTCATCTAAAATTGTCTCTCAGAGGAAGGACAGTGTGCGCAGCTCGTCCGCTTGGCACTGGTCGTCCAACTGAACCTCATGAAGTTATCCGACGTGTTTTATTTTTTTTTGTCATTTATTATAAGCATTTCTATCCTGTTACAAGGCTCAAACAAGTGTCCATAGGATGATGCACCTAATCGGGTTAACGGAATGCCATTACATCAGTCACCGCTAATCTCGAATCTAATGAGATATTTATTTTGGCTGTTCCCAAAAAACATCTTTGGACAACCACTACTCTACCATCGAGTTCAGGGTAGCTGGAGTCGTGCAATAATATCCAAGAAGCGATACACTACCTCGGCAGCCAAAACCACGCTGTGTGTGGAGAAGAAAAAGCGGCGCGGGGAGGCCGACTCCAGGCCACCCGTTACCATCACTGATTGAATCACTCCGCACCTCTCCCACTTTTGTATCGCCAAATTATAATAATGTATCCCAAGGCTAGAAACCCGTACGCATTTCCTACTGTACCAGGAATTGTGAATAGGCCGCTGGATTGGTCTGGGTAGGGAAATTTTCCTTTTTTGCGCACGGCCAAAAAAAAACCGATCGATCTCATTAGATTCGAAATCAGCTATGAATCGTCGGTTTGCATATTGCATAGTGTCAGTTTAAATTATGGGGCCTCTATCTATGAAATCGAGGTCCGATTCGGACCAGCTTTGGGCCGCCGCGGCCCTTGCAATTGCCATTTTATTTCTGATGGAGAAATCAAGCCAGGTAACGGGCCGTGCCGCTCGTCGGCCTCACCAGCCTTTATCTTACTGCGGTCTTATCGGTTCAATGACTCCGATGAGGGATTCATTACTAGTACTCAACATGAAGGTTGCACTAGGAAAGTTTCTAGATTCAGATATAACTCTATACCTGGATTCAGAATCTCAGGTACAGATCTACAGAGCTATTCAGAGGTGATGTCGCAACTACGAAGATGCGAAATCAAGCGAGATGCCAGCGACGTGTCGAGGGGAGAAATTCCGCCTTTCCGTGGTCCGAGTCGTTTTCGATCGCTACGGCCCGCGGGCGCCACAGATAGGAAGATTTTAAGTGCCGTGGATAACGATGCGCGGCTCTCCGGGCGCCGGGCGTACGTCAATGTGGAAGTCGATCTGGAGGCGGGGAATACGTTGTACGTGTGCTTCAAGCATCTCTACCCATGCCGAAAAGAACCCCCTTCATCTCTTTCGTGGATAGGTGCGGTTCGATCGCGATTTGTTCCCTGATACGCGGCCCTTTCCGCTGCCCGTGTGAAACTCTATGACGATGATTGTTTTCATTTTTTTTGCGACCGTTCCTAGCTAAACGTCAATCTTCGCTAAATTTCACGGATCAGAGAATTGACTTCTCATCTCTCAGAGACTAGGACAAAAGTTTGGTCTGGAAGCTATCGCGGGGCTGAGCTTTTCAGACATGAAGAAGCAAGCGACCGAGAAGGCCGAGGTGAAGAAAAACGAAGCAGAAGCAGCGGCGTTCTCAGACCAGGCTCGACGCATGCAAGACGGCGAGGTCACATTCCATCAGGGACTGTATCCCACCTGGTTACCATTCATTCTGCATCCCTCGACAAATGCAGTCCCATCATTCAGAACTCCGATCGACAACGGTTTGTCTGATTCAAAGTATTGCCCCCAAGGGAGTTTTCTGCCGCATGTGCGCTGTGATAGCTTGAATTTATTGTCGTGAATTGGACGCTACTCTCAAATAAATCACCGTATGCAATCTGCGACAATTCGCCGATAAGGCCGCAGGGAGCACGATCTTGACGGACGTAGAGGACCCAGTTGACCGGCCCAAGGCGTGCCTCCCTGGTGGGGTCGATTGGAGGGAAGCAGGCGCCGGATCCGCCGTGTTAGTCATCGCGGAGGCGGGAAGAGCGAGAGCGGGGGGGTAGATATAGTTCGGATGGGCGACGGGGAACAGGAAGGTCGCGTGTGTGGAGCGCACCTCACCGAAATCGCGCGTGCGCTGAGCGTCTATCTACTTTATTCTGATCAATGCGCGTCGAACTGTAAGCAAACTGAAATTATTTTTCTGATCTGTTCACCTAGAGCCTCACGGTGGCCGCACCGTGGAGCCGATGGGAGCGTTTGATGCCAGTACAGAGTTTCCGTACATGGCGGGAATCGCGAGGGTGGCCGGATGATTGGATTCAGTTACTTCCAAGAACAAGTAGGATCGCTTATCTCCGCATAACGTACCCCCTTGTGTGTCCATGTGGTATTTCCAACAGCGGGCAAGTTCGGCCGGATGGCACTTCATGGCGAGAATGAGTCTGGTGGAGCGCCTGGACAGATATCTGGAAAAGTGCACGAGTGGCGAATTGCGCTGGGACGGGCGCGGCTCCGCGAAGAACGAGTCAGGCCGCCACGGGGGCATACAAGCCTTATCCCGACATAAGGTTTGATCACCGAACCTCAGAGGTTGCGCGGTTGCTCGCTGGAGCAGTGGCCTTGGGCCACTCCTCCTCGGAGGTATCACAGTGGTCCTGTTTGGCAGTAGGGTCCTTACGTAGTCATCACGGCTTGTAGCCACCGCTATCTGTACGCCTGCGACCCCGTACCGACCTGACGAGCCCATCCGGGCTAGTCCATCTGGTGATTAGAGTGCGATTCGAACCCACCACGGCTACCCTGACTGCTTACCGCCAACCACCGCGCACATAAAAGACCGAAGACCGACAGACGGATACAGACGGAGCCTTTTTTTTCTTTCTTCCCCGACTCCGACCGATTATGCGACGTTTCGAAATCCCTGCTATGGTCCCTATTAAAGCGAAAACTGCGGCCCCGACGGCTTTGAAGACGGAGGCTCCGGGGAGAACGAAAGAGGAGAAGAAGCAGAGAGAAAATGACAGAAAAAGAGAGCAGAAAGAACGGAGAGCGACGAGACGTGAGTTGGATACCTCCAACCTCGGTTTGATATCACCCACAGCCAACGACACACCGCCTTTGCTCGTGACACCTGCGATTTCGCCGCTACTGCCCCCGCCGATCATTGATACACCGATTCCGATTCCGACTCCATCTCCGCCAGCCACGCGCCCCATTTCCCCACCTCATTCCGATCCAACATGTCTCGACGCACGCTCAGCACATGTACTCCCGGCTGTGGAACCCTGTTCGGCTTCACCATCCGTTCCTTCAATCCCTCTTGTTCCACAGTTCGTCTTTGATGATTACCAGCAACTTTTGGACGAACGCGAGGAAGTTTTCGCTGCTGCGAATGGCGCCGACGGTACTCTGGAGGGACTTCTTTCGCTGGCAATAAACATCGGATGGCGATATGGGTGGAAATACGGTCAGGAGAGCAGAGTATCGTCAGGAAAAGAAGGCGGGATACGCGAGGGAGCGATGGAAGCGAGAACGGCCGCGCTTGCAGAGGCCGTAGCTCAGCCGCCACTCGTCGTTCGTGAGTTCACCACTGCACACGTTCAGACAGATCCCGCCGTTGTTATCTCACCCCACGAGATGCTACCACTGCCTACCACGGACACCACCGTCCCGACGATTTCACCCGGTCCCCGCGACCTCACGGCTCTGCAGACCGGTTCACCCCGTCCTTTCGGTACCCTTCAGCGACGGCTTGCACGTTCACGGAACTCTCGTGCGCATGCTCAGAAAAAATCGGCTTCAGTTCCCACTCCTCCTATCGTTACGCGGCGACATCCCCAGGGTATTGCAAGCGACAAACCCATCTCGACAGCTCCCGTTCCTATTCCACCACTTCCGCGCGCTCGGCGTCAGCACCACTGGCACACTCTCGATTGGGATCGCGATCCTCTCTTGTCGGACCTTAGTAGGGCATTGGGAGCTCTTGGGTGGATTAGACAGGCTGGTTGAGAGTCCTGGGAAGCGCGGGGACCGCGCTTCAAGCAGGGTGGGCACATGGAGCAGTGGCCTTGGGCCACTCCTCCTCGGAGGTATCACAGTGGTCCTGTTTGGCAGTAGGGTCCTTACGTAGTCATCACGGCTTGTAGCCACCGCTATCTGTACGCCTGCGACCCCGTACCGACCTGACGAGCCCATCCGGGCTAGTCCATCGCGTACCCCCTCTGATCCAGTCTTGATCAAGTGCAGCGTTCGACCCCGCGAAGACGTTGGCTCCGTGGTGTTCGTTTCGCTGGATCAAGATTTGTGATATCTGCGAAGTGCTTCCACGGAATGCGAGATATCGATGTGAGAAGTCCAATTGAAGAGGGAACATTGGTGGGGATAGATGTCGTTGAGATTGCGGCGTGTCGGCGGATGGATGCAGTTATTACCCGAAGACCGTCTTCAGGGCGGTATCGCCACATTTGACGTACCAGATACAAAGCGCACGACTGTGTCAAGACGGGAGCGGAAGTCCCTCCAGCAACGGTCTTACCACATACCATACGGAAGGGCGCCGTCTTGATCTTCCCCGACGGGGAATTGAATTGGATCAGCGTTTGCACGCGCACAAACCAACATTGTGGAGCGGCGCAAAATGATGAGATTTAAAATGTTGATTTACTTGAAAAGAAGTGACTTCAGAAGAGCCGTTACTTGGCAAGGAGCCAGCCGCTGGCTGGTTCGGCGCTTACCAGAGAAGTCAACAGGACGACATGGGGATGTCCAACCGCGAGTTGCCGAGTGCGAACACTGGTGCAAGTTGGATAAGAGTCAGTGATATCCGTGTTCCTGGGAAGTCTGTCATCCGTGAGTGATTATAGAGTCGCACGTCTACCTATCGCTCTGTAACAGACGAGAATGGGTGAAACAACGGTTTTTGAGGTAATTTTCATGCGCATGTGTTCACTGGATAATCACATCAGAGAGCGGAACAAAAACATGGCATGAGTAATTTGGAACAAGCCAATGAAAACAGGGTCTCATACGTCGTGGAGGATCGCAAAAACGGCGCGAATCGGGAGAGGCCAAAAGTCAAGAGAGGAGGGACATGAAAAGTGTTTGGTTGATATTTTCAAGTAGAATGTACACGTAAGAAATCCACTGTCGCAGAGGCCCTGGTGATGAACTGCTCGTACGGTGCCTGGCGGCACAGAATCATGAATGCAATCCCAGTCGAACGAACGGCTGGATGTTGTGAGAAAAATCAGCGTCAGTAACGAAGACGAACCCACGATCATGTTCGTCGCCGTTTAATCAAGTTTCGACTGCTCGCCGTGATAAACTAAACTTCGCAGCTGTGGAACAATGGGCAAACACAATACCTGCACACGCTCACTCACCATCAAATTCGCGTTCAGAGCTCAGGCCGCAGAACAGCATTCGGGCCTTGGCGCTTCTGAGGTTGTCCCCAGCGCAGCGGATGCGAACCCCCAGTTTCTGCAAAGTATCTCAGCCTGGATCCCTCTATTCGTATGTTTGTTCCAGTGTGCGCTACCTGCTGGATCTTCAGAGAGACCGGGGTTGAGCCTCAAGAATTTCAACGAGCTTGAATATGCTCTATTTGATTCCACTTCTAGCACGAGGTGTCGCTCGCTGCTCTCGACGTCATATTCCGGAAGCCACCTAGAGGATAGAACGCGTATTGTTATCAAGATGAACAGAAAAGAAGGAACTCAGATCTAACCTTCGCTTCGCGCGTTTGCACCTCGGGGTCGGTGAAGAACATCCTCCGCTCCTTCTCGAGGCCGGTGTGTAGTCTTGGCTGCCTTGTACGTTAGCTTCTTGGGATCGGAGAGAGTCCCGAACCTGCCATTGCGGGGCATTTAAGTTTGCCTCAGGAAGTCTTCCCCACAAGAGGCATATTGATAGTTGGCCCGAGGACTTTCCAGATGGTCAGCAGAGCTTCGTCGGTGCCAGGTGCTCTGGCGGCGCCCGGAGCACTATATTAAGCGACAGGCACGTAGGCACGTCTGAGTGAAGCACTCATCTGGGATCTGTCCGCAGCAGTAAGTTACGAAGACCTGCCCCGTAAAGTTGGCCGGGGCGACGCGTACAGATTTCGATTGGATGTCGCCAGCAGTTGCGGCGTTCAGGGTGCCTGTCACGGCCATTTGGCAGTTAGCGAACGCATAATTTTGGAAGCGAGAAGGTTCGGCGTTGGGTTGAGCCGAGGTGTCCATATGTCAACTGCGGCTTTCAGAGGGATATATGCACTCACACGAGGTGGTGCAATCGAAATCGAATTGGAATTGAACGTATGATAATGTCGTAGGCGTTGGCGCCACTAGTATGGACAAGTCTAGACTCTGCCGAGAACCCTTATGTCAAGTTAGGTGACACTAAGGGGAGACAAATGCCGAATGAGATTTCACCGCAACGCCAGAGAGGAATGCATTCGCTTGGGAGATTAACTCAGAAGTATTGAGAGAATGGGATTCCGTTCAGATAAGCACCGCGAATGATTTAATCGGAAACATTATTTGTGCATACTCGGGACATAGCGGCGGTGCTCGGGACATCAGTCCAGGGTGGTAATGATTTCGAATCCGGGGCGTCATAGGCGAAAGAAAAAAGACTGGATGCGGTGGAGTGGAAGCAGGTAGAAAGAGCTTTGTTTGGTCTAAGTTTGGCCTTGTATCTTCGTCTCATCATCACGTGCTGTTTGCACCCTGGCAACCTATTACTTCCTTCAATCCGCTACGACGAGCTCATATTCTTGCAGATCTCCTCTGATATCAGTTAACACACGTCAAAAATACACCTTTCGGCCCTCATGCCCAATTCGGAACTCTGACTGCCTCACGGCGCTACCCGCCCAATATCAACAGACTCAGGATTTTCTTGGACGAAATTCTGACTCTTGGGAGCCAACAAGTCTACCGGGATCCCCACCACCGCCGAAATGATGTTCAGGATCTGTGAATATTCTCAGACTCTACATAATAGATCCTCTGTGCGGCACGGATCATGAAGACGGCCCAAGCTTGATGAAGACTCTGCATGGGCATCGCGCCGGAACCCGCCGCGTTGGCTGATAATGGCCACGCTTGCGCGATCCATCTGATAATCCGATGGTCGAGATGGTCGATGGCGTCGCGGATGGATATGGATATGCCACGCGAGGATATGCCACGCGAGGATGTCCTCGGGATCATCGCCGGTCCTGCTATACGCGATCGCGGCTATATGCATATTGAGTCACACCAGATATCCACTCACTGAAATCATGTATCCTCTCAACAGAGTGTCGCGTGCGGAGGGCACCTCCCTCAAAACCCAAAAACTACGTCGAATCACTTGAATTGGGCCGCCGGATCACAAACAACACCGTGATAACGGGGACACCGACCCTGGGGAGCCCGAGGGCCGTCCCTAGACACCTGAACAGCGACCCTGGAGACCCGCAGCCCCGTGATACGGACTGTATGCAACATCCACGTTACATCTCAGTCCGCCCCGACCAGGATGGAGAGATTGTTCTCGACGACAACGACATGAGCCTGGCGCGCTGAAGACGAATCAGACGACCTGTGATAACGCACCATCTCCGATAGCGGAGAACGGTCGCTATCGGAGGACGCAGGCCTCGGGACGCATATGATCCGGTGATGAAGCATGGTTGTCCCTTCTTATTCAGCTCGCCGAGCGGAAGACCGTCGACTCCGCCGTTTGGGAGGAACGCCAAAGGAATGTTGCGCGAGTCGTCTCATGCAGCTCGTGGTGTGGGCGCTCGGTTTCTGCACCTACATAAAGCACCAAATTTCAAGCGTACCTCCTGGTGGGGCGTCGACGCCGCGAAGCACGCAAGTAAGCATTCAACTCAGTATCTTGCCTAGATTTAATGTGGTCACCGCCGCGTAACTTTCGGCGAGCACGTTTAACGCCACGAGCCCTCGTGGGTTCGAGTCCCAGGTCTACAGACCTCTGGACTTACGCCTGCAGGTAGCGCGCGTCTCGCTCGAGTCGAGGACAAAGGACTGGACTGGACAGTGACGACATGCATGGCCTGGGATGCGTGGTAGGTGGGCTGTGAAGTTTAAACATATCCTACAGAAGCGCTGACGCTCGTCCATTTTAGATGCCTGCTTGTTTTACTACATCAAAATTGCCGGAATTGAGTCTACAGCCTACCACAGCCATGGTCGATTGCGAGATAAGTGCGCGCCTGCTCTTTATCTCCACCGGCTGTGCATCGTTGACTACAGCACTAACCCACTTTTTTCTTTCTTTCACGAAGCGTGGTGGACCCGCTTTATTTCACCTCCCTCAGCTCGCCCAGATGAACGTTTCCGCTCTGCTTGTGACGTGCATGCTGATCACGATCGGGCATCGCCTTCTTTGTTCTGCCCTTGCTTCCAGATCTCAACAAGATCCTAACGCGGCACGCCTTGGTCCTGTGACCGCCGCAATCAGCCTCACAACCGCGGATAAGGATTTCAAACACAAAGACAAGAACTCTTTCCAGGGCGTGCGGGGATTTAGTTCCGCACTGGAAGCACCTCCGACCAGTCAGATTCCTGTGTTCAGATCCACGTTGCCCGTGCCAGGCCACGCTTGTCAGCAATACCTCCGGTTGGTCAATTTAAGACTTGGCCGGATACGGCACGTTGACGGCACGCAGACTGTGACGCAGTTTCCCAGCGGTTTGTCACATAGGACCCGGATCCGGAATGATGACGGACGCGCCAAGAATAGTTGCCGGGCAAAGGGATAAAAGGCCAGGCAAATTTGCCTTGTCGACACCAGTTTCCCCACCTCCTCACTTGCCTTTGCCTCCTACTCAAAGCTTTCATCGCGCTCATCCCTGCTCATCTCCTGCTCTACGATGTACACCGCCTCCACCACCGTCCCCGCTACTCAGCACACCGCCGCCGAGGCCTCTATCGCTGCCGCCAACGCACGCGAGGGCTCAGAGGCCAAGCCTGTGAACCAGAACGGACCACAATGCGCCCACTGTGGATGGCGAGGCGGAGGCCATGCGTGCGTTCACCCATCCTCTCCCGTTTGCGCTGAGAGACTGAATCTCGTACCCCTTTAGATCCAACTGCCCTTTCAGTACGCCCACTAAAGTCTTCCCTTCGCCGCCGATTGCTGAACGTTCCGCAGAGTAATCGTCATACATATCTCAGCCCTTATTGACCACTAGGCCATCGCAATGTGAGTCGCACCTCATCCAGCCTTGCACGCCTGATTGACGCGTCCCAGATCGTTGCTTTCAATTCGCTATAACAACACTTGTCGTGTCGTGCTCTCTTGTAATCACCTAATTGTGCGCGTCTTTGTAGGGGGAGAGGAACGAGGATTGGATCGGCGCACTGTACAAATGGATATAATTTGGAATGAAGTCATTATCTTGTACTGAACCATGGCAACGGGGTCGATCACAATCAAACATCTTGTTTTTTTCCGGATCTCAAATTTCGAGCAGTGCTGCGGATACGCTCGATTTCGTTCCTTATCTTGGTTTCTTCGACGACTAGTTGGCGTTCCTGGATCACGTCCTGTCATGTTTCCTCGCCTTTCTTTTGCTTCCTTCGCCTGTCTGTCTTCTTGACTCCTTGGCCTCCTTAAGGAGACAATCTGTTCTTCTTGGTCACCGGACTTGCCCCAGATATGGGCAAATCAAATATCCGGTGTCTACCCACGTTTTGTGGAGCCTCTCCATATTTCGTGGGGTAAAGGCTTGGTGCGTCCTCATCGGCCTTGCCCGAGGGCTCCGCCGAATTGTGGAGGATTGTTTACACTATCGGATGCGGCGGCTTGATCGTGGCGTTCGTTATTGCCTATGTTACAAAATGAAGGTTCACGAATATTCCTATTGGTTTCTGTCGTTATCCTGTCAATCCTGCGATTGGCGGTATTGAAATTGTGTGGCGCTGCTTCACCGTAGCCGCACAAGATAAACTTGAAGATTCCTTAGTCGGTTGATGCAGTAACGTTCATATGTCCTGGCGTATGACTTGTCGGCGGACCTTGTTGATGAATAAAAAGGAAAAAGCCGAGCAGTCAGTGAAAGTTTGTGAACTGAATTGTCAGATTTGATGTACAGCCTTAAAGGAAAAAGCCGAACAGTCAGTGAAAGTTCAGCGAATTGAATTGTCGGGTTCGATGTGCAGCCTTGCAGCTGAGAAGCTCGGACGAATGAATTGCTCGGCTACAGTGCTACCGACAGGCGTCAGTAGGGCATATTTCGGGAGAGCACAGACGTATTGTGTTGACCATTTGTGAGCTGTCCTCTGCGTGGTGTCGGAATATCCGCCACACCTGAAACGGCAATGTCGACCCACAACCCTTCTCTCCTGATTCAAGTCAGTTCCTGATTTGTTGCATATTTATCAAAAGAGAACAGCAGCTGTGTGCATTGTTCTCCCGCAGTTGTTACATATATTCAATTTGATGTTTTTATTTATTCCTAGACGCAAACGACCTAGTCGGCATCCGGGCGGCAACATTCACCTACCTTTGTCCGTGCGAATGAGGTTGAACATGCGGCCGAAGAGACCACGTACAACAGGCGCCAACTCCCACCCGGACAAGCACCTTCGCCGTCCTCGAGGCCTCCGCACAGTCCCCGCTACACGGCGCTCCTGAGGTTATCTCCCATCATGACGGCGTGGAAGAAAAACTCGGGCGTCGAAGCATGGATGCCAGTCTAAATCCAGGCTCGAGTCAGAGGCTTTCCATCCACAGCACGGTCACCCAGGCGCACTATGCCGGCGAGCTGTGGGCGAGGAAGCAGTGTTGCAGACGCAGGCCACGAGGGTCTCAAGACTCAAGCACTGTGGACGTCGCCAGCGGCGCCTGATGTGCGATTGCCGAGCCACTAGTACGGAAGTGTATTATGCCCTCATGGAGATATGCAGTAGACCGACTCTTTTTTTGAGGCCAGCATGCCACGGGTGATATATTTACTCGGTTTAGCCTGCGAGCAAGATATTTGGACAGGACAATGTCAGTGGTCAAGCTCAATAATTTTTAGTCTGGGATTGACACGCTCACCGCAGACGCCGCGGAAGTCCGAGCTTGTTGCGGACACAAGGTACGCGGCACGCTTGGTGGGGTCCCCGTATATATTTATTACCGTGCCCGGATCGCTAGAGATCACTATTGGGGCGTCGCAGGATGCGGTATGTCACAGACATATGAGATGCACGCATTTCTTCGAAAATGGGGAACCTTTCGCTTGTTGGGAAGGGGTCAAGCGATGTCAAAAACGACATCCAAGAGTACAGCAACAATTTAGAAATTTACCAGATCTCGTCTGCATAGTGTACGCTCGGGTTGTTCCGGTGATTTCCTCGCCTGCGGCATTTGCTTCTGCGACGGGCCCGCTCTGTTCGGAGTTCGTGACGATGTGATACCCACAGCAAACAGCCTAGAAGTATATCATGCATTGATTCGCCCTAATAAATCAACTGCTTAGTCGCTCAGAGCGTCTATGTAAAACTTAATGTGATGGGCATCGTCGCGCTAGGCTCAGAGTCAGAGCGGGAAGATAAACCGTCCGTGATGTGGGAATCGCTTGTGTTGAACACAGCTTGTTAGCGCCGATATAGAAGATTTCCGTCAGAAGAAAGGAGTGGGGTGTGCCCACCTCTAAGCCATGTGGAGATACCAGTACATCAGGAATCTGGGAGGTATGCGTAGTATGCTAGTCGGATTTTAAGTTCGGATACTTACACTGCTTACCGCCAAGTTGTATATCTGCCGGATTGACGCCTCTGGCTCGGGGCATGAGGGGCATGATCGCGTCCCGCATTTTGGCCTTTCCGATCTCTACTCCTAGAGGTCACGCTCTCCAGACGTTGAGCGTCGACCGAGTAGATCGGGAACACGTGGCACCAGAGTCTACCAGTATAGACTTGCATAAGAAGTTGATAAGGAAGCGTAAAAGGCGGTATTCCAGCAATCAGACTCTTGCGTGGAAATAGATCCTGTCAGAAAAGTATGCCGGTGAGAAAATAACAGACGTCAGTAAACGGCGGAGTATATCTCCGCGAACGGGGTTTACTTACCGAGCCTAGCCGTACCCTGCCGTACCCACTCCCTGACACCGGCGAACGTCATGGTGCTAAGTGGGAGGCAGCGACAATGTACTTGGTCACTGGTTGACAGTCGAGATGAGACTTTGACAGTGTCGTGCCTTCCGTCACTATGATTGTTTCGGTCGATCTGCGGGGGCTCTTGTTCATGCTGGAGGTATTACCCAGGCATCACATTTAACTGAGCTAGATCTAACGAGGTCACGATCTGAAACAGGGCAAAGGAGGATCAATGAATGATATTCGGAAAGACCCACTGATAGTTCTGGCGTGATTTGTGGTGCCTGTCTTCTCCAGCTAGACCAGAGCGGGGAGAGTATCAATAAACCTGTAAATCTTTGTGCCAGCATTGCAAGCTGCAATGGAAGATGGCATCTTGCCAGGGAAACGACACAGTGTCCATGTTGATAGGTGGCATTCTAGTTCGAATTTGTCCTCAGCGAACACGCCGCTGGAGATCAAATGTCGCTATTTAGGCCTGTGGTAGGTTCGAGTACATGACTTCATACCTTCAAGTCGACCTTCCAGGAAATGAACTCTGCATCTCTGCCTCACGAAATGCACTGACTGAGCCGTCCTTCAGTCGGCGAGCTTAATCAGCTTTGGCGACCACATTATGTGTGTGTGAGTCACTAGTGATGTGCTGGCTTTGGCCTCTAGCCAGAAGCAAGGCGAGCCAAGCCAGGGCAGGCCATCGTGGTGGCTTGAGCTGGCTTCGGCTTCTGGTTTGAGATTGTTGAAGCCAAGCCAGGCCATCAAGCCAGGGCTTCGGAGGGTAGGTAAAAAAACCACACCAAACAATATATATTGGCTCATTAAACATAGGGGTGGCTTTTAACACGATTCTGTGCATTCCGAAGTCATTTTCCACACAATATCTCGGTGATGTACCTCACCTATTCCATATTGTGAATTTACCCTCGGCAGAACACACTTCTGATCCATGAAATCGTGAGAAACACATAAAAGTCGAGATTCGGGCAACCTCGGGTATCTCGGGCATCTCGGGCAAAGCCGCGGCTCAATCCTGAGCTAAACGAAGTCAAGCTAAAGCTATGGTTTCAGGGCCAGACGAAGCCAGTACATCACTATCACAGTGTGTGCATTGGCGAGGAATTGGACGTGATGTCAGGCAATATCTGGAGGTGGTGTGGGCGAAGGAACAGGCAACTGCTGAAGTTCATGTAATGGTTGAAAAAACGTACAACCCGTAAGTTTGCAAGCACACATATCACATTAATGTTCAGCCGTTTACTCAAAAGGTAAATACCATCCAATGGAAGTAAGTATTTTACCGGAGAAATCAAGGAGCAACTGGTTCTTTGAGCGAATTATGGTGTAAACTGCATCTATAATATAATAAAATGGCAAAGCTACAGAACACAAGATGTGCCTCCGCTCCGCTTCGGCGCTCGAACTGGATCACCAAATTACAACCCAGTTATGTAATCACATTGACTTGTAGAAAAAGAAATGGATGGTAGTGATGTGGTAGCGAGATTCGCCCTGGCGAGAGACAGACGGATTAAATTTAAAGTGGAGAGCTATTCCATAATACGTATGCTCCACTCTTGTGGAGTTGGCGGAGAAAACCGATAAAAACGAGTCCGAGAATATTCCAGCTTCTGGAAAACAGCAAGTGGCTTGAGTGAGGTGCCTGAGGGTACAGCTTGAAGGATTTCGAACCTAATGCATTGTGAAGGGATCAGACGATCAGAAGAGGAACTCTAATTTTGAAACCATGTCAGGTGTTTAATCTTCGGCAAGTGTTGAACAGTCGAAGTAATAAATGCACGGAATGAAGACAGGACTGGCCTTTTATTCCCGTTGGAGGTGGTACGTGGCCGCAGTCGAACAGCGTGTCATTCTCTGGGACGGTGGGTAAAGGAGCTGTATCTACAGCCATTTGCACAGCTTTGATATTATTTCTAGCCGCTCGCAGTCGAATCACACTGCAGTGCTTCCCAGGCTTCCGTAGCTCAGAAGCACAGGAGTTCTCCGCCTAGATGCGGGAAGAACCACTGGATGGAGATGGATTAATGTAAACTGAGGCTGTGGTAACTTGAGGCTAATCACCTGGACTACGCACACGGCTGGTGGACTCGACAGTGCAAAGCCAGGAGAGATAAAATAGAATGTGGTCAGACTTGATGGTCTATCAACTACATGAATAATACTACAACGGCCCTTCTACGCGATAATCTAAAAAGGGTGTCTCTTTCGACTCTTCCCCACCTGAGCGCAGTGCGAACACGAGAATGTCAAAGGCTCTGTATCTTGAGTGGAGGTATCGCGCAACCATTGGCTTTTGATGTGTCGAGGAAAGGAAGAGGGGGCAGAGATACAAAAGGAAATGAGCTAGATGGGGATGGAACCAAACCGTTAACGAGTAATTCTGATGTTCCATTTTCCCGCTCTCGCCGCCAGCGCCGAGCAGCGCCACGGGCATCTCGGGCATGCGACAATATGTGAAGTTTATTGTTGCAAGACCTTTACTGTGAGACAGCCTTTACCATGAAACACCCTTACAGTATTGGGACACTATGGCCAGGCAGTAGGAGGGTTTAGGGCGACGGAACGACGGACATCAAGGATTTTCAATTGTGATGGTGGTCCGAAAGAAAATGCGCTTCCAGTCCAGACCGTCGGGTCTGGTAAAAATGACGCGGCAGTGACGGGGCGTTGACGCGGCATTTGTTGAACTTACTGGTGATCTTCTGTACACTTTAAATGGACTCAAACCACAGTCAGATAAGACTCATAAGAGCTAGGAGAGGAGCTGACACTCTTCAGTTCAAATATGAATTTTTATTGTATGTAGGAGAAGTCCCGATTTTTTGAAGTACATTGTGCCCCCTTTAAACTTGAGAGGAAACATTCAATGACATCTCAGAATGTCAGGAAGCTGCTTTAAATTCACGTCAACGCCGCGTCACTGGCCAGCGCGTCACTGCGCGTCAGTGCCGCGTCAGGCCACAACTGTGCGTGCCACCGCCGCACCAACTCGCGCCAGTCCCTGGGTGTGGCTACAGCTTTGTTATCACACATGCTGCGGGGGTATATGACACCAAATCTGCAAGAATAGCCGCTCTCATTAATTCGAGAACAGCCGTGCACCGTCCCGTTCTATCAAGAAAATATTTGTATCGAAACTGTGGGAGAACCGACAGCTAATCTATGCGACCCACTTTACCTCGCTTGTCGAGGTCCCCTCATAATTCTGCACCCGAAATCTAAAGCAAATATCAATAAATACTCCGTCTTTCATGAGAGCCGACCCGCCAAAAACACACATGTACAGATAAAGACCCTCGACATTAAAGAAACCGATGTCCCAAAACTAGGGTTATGGTGAATAAGGCGGTGGAAGAATATAGAGTATAAAATCAAAGCTATAGTTCGAACGTCCCCCATCCGAAAATTGTCTAGCTGTAGTTTGAATTCTCGCCCCTAACTAGTGTACACACACCCCTTATTTGCGGCCGTCCGCCGCCGTGCGACCCGCTAGAATATTGTACCAGGATGAGGATTTTCACTTTACCTTCTTCTAGTCCAAATGCTTTTCTCCCACGAGCGCCTGTTTATCGCACAAAGTCATCACGGAAATATTTCGCAGCTTTCTGATGTGCAAGACTGTTCCCCTCAATATTGCCGTTTATTGTATCATGATTAGCCCTAAGCCAATGACATTTTTGCTGTGACAAGCGGGGTTCTAGGCGACGCCTGGTCTGAAAATTGGCCCCATCAGAATAATCGCATCAAACCCGGAATCGCCTCAAAATCGCCGTGTAAAACTTCCCGCTCAGGGAATCTCTTAGGTACATACATACATATCAGGGCCGTCATGCCAAATGCAGCAATGTTGCTGCTTGGCGAATAAGTTATAGTTACTATTTCCAGTGGCTGCAGCGATGAGTCAAATGGATCAAATTGTGATGCGCCCCTTGATGCGCCGACCGCCGGATGATGGGCGCCGTCGTCCACTCAGACTAGTTGAAATTCAAAATTCTCCCTCACCATTCAACTCCTGCGATTGGTTTCTTCTCGCCGGACGAGTTCATTCAAGAAAATCCCCAAGACGGTTTATCTTAGAGTATGTGGCAAGTGGAAGTCATGCCGAGCCTCGGCAGCGGCGGGCCCCGTGATGGCCGATGAAACAGTGGTCCCACCGTTAAAGCCGCACAAACGCCGCAGTGTCCATCTCCTTCTCATCTCTCCATCGTGGATCTGTCTTCTATAGATCCTCTCGATCTGCTACTCTCATTTACTCTCCTCGCTCTCGGTCCCACTCCCGTACATGCATCATATCAACGATCGTCGACGGCTGTATCCCCCTCGGATTTTCACAACCCTGGGTTCCATTTCATTCCATTTTTCAGTATCCCAGTCCGGCTGCAGACTCGATCTTGGCTCGATCTTCCTAGATTGGCATATCGATGGTTCTTCCCGTCTTGGCTCCTCAAAGCAGTAACTCCATCGGCGTCTCCTTCTTCGACTTCGCGCCGATCCTTTGACGTCTCTACATGGATCAACACTTGCCCACACCTTGGGAAGATTCTTTTTTTGCTTGACCACGTTCGCACCCCTCACGCTTGATTAGCGACGATTAAATCTACCGTTCATCCCTCTCGCATGCCGCGGGTTCATCAAGATATTAGCCTCACATCGCATCACACGCTCGAGAGGATTCCGCCTTCGTTTCCGGCTCCGATCGATGCAGGTTGTCTCCCTGCCGCATGGCGACATCGAAGCATGCAAAAATTGGGTTCTCCGCTTAGTTATTTCAACCACTCCGTGACTGTCCGAATTTATCTTACGGTCTAGTCGCGTGATACTCTGTTGATCTGTGCCGTCTGAAGCCGCTGAATCTTCTACGAATCAAAGAAATGAAATTGGATAATCACAGATTTGATTTTTTTCACGGATCTTCACACCCACGAATTATTGGAGCGACGGCAAAAAAAACATGGAAATGATGCAAGTGATTTACAGAGTACAGATAAAAGTACCTAATACAAATACGATGCAGATGAATGCCGAATAAACAAACAAATGCAACAACGCTCTACTGCGACAGGCCGCACGCCTGCAGACACGAATCTACACCCTTCGCCAAGTTAACCGGGAGATGCGCTCTCCAGGCTTCGATCGTGTCGCCCCCGATGGTCGTCGGGAAACCCAGAGCCGCGTCGATCACATCGGACGACAGCATCCAGAAGCTGGTCGCCGTGTCGCTCCGGCCGGGATCCTCGTTGTTGAGGGCGGCAACGAAGACGGCGGGCGAGCAGGTCGGGTTCTGCTGGTAATGTATGCTGCCCATGGGGAACACCGTCGCCTGGAACTTCCCAAGCTGCGTCTCGACCTCGGTGTCGAACCCGTTCTCTGCCACGAACCCGGTGTCCAAGATCCCCTCGACCACGGTGAGAATCTCAGACGCGCGCGTGTGGGAATGGGGGATGTTGAGCCCACAGGGCCCGACGAGGGACACGGCGCCGGAGATGCCCAGCTCTTCGAGGATGGGGAAGTTGTCGACTGTAGCGAGGAGGATGGAGCCGCCCCCGGCACCGGCGGCGGCCTGATTGTTGAAGTCGAACACGGTGAGCTGGCGAAGGGCTTGGCCAGTGAGTAGGTGTCCGTTGCCATCAGTCAGCAGCTTGTTCATTCGGTCGGCGGCGCTGGGCTCCATTTTGAGGCCAGAAGCGATGGCGGCCGCATTACTAATGAGCGGGACGGGGGCTGGGTTGGCCACGGAAGGCTGGGTTGCGGGTGCAGCCTGGACTGAGAGGAAAGAAGAGAGAATGGCGACAAGCGAGGATTTGAACAACATGACCAACTAGAGTAAGAGTACGGTTAATCGTGCAAGAGAGATGGGGAGAAAGAATTAACTAACCGGTGGAGAGGGAGAGGTGGTTGGAAACGAAGTCAGGGTAGGGACCGAGAACCGTGGAGGGAGGTGGGAGATGCGGTCGAGTGACTGAAGGCTCTGTGGATCCATACAAAACACCCCCATCCTATATACTCAGGGGATCGGCACCCAGGTAGGCGGGACAACCATGGGTGAGTACGCGTGAAAGAGGTAGTATCTTCACGCCGGGGATGGCGGTCTGACGAAATGGGAACATAAAAAGGACTGGGATGTGATCAAAGACCAAGGGAATTGTTGAGAAAGCGATAGGATCGACCAGCCGCTGCTCACACACTCGCACGAAGGCGCCAATCACAGCTCAAATGGCGGGGGAAGATTGGGACTGTCTCGAGCAAACAGGATAAATGGCAACATCCTCCCAACATGGTGAGAGTCGGGGACAAAATTCGCGCCGGAACCTTCAACTCTCGGTGACAGACAAATGAATCGAATACTCACTTTGTATGTCGCGGACGAGGCGGCCCGATTCCAAAATTATTTCTTCGGGAAGTGTCGGTCCCGGACACGCTTATCAGAGCCGAAATAGGTAGGACCTCCCACGTAGCGGGGACGATATTTTAATACTCGTTAGGGATTAGGCTAGAATAGTGTATTAAATGCACAACCTGCGGGGAAAGCAAGGGGAACGTCGACTTTCTAATCCACCACGCGGGCTTATGGGTAAGGCCGATTCTTTGAACAGAAGTCTGACACCTAAGTAGATCCGGAGCCACCGAAAATAGGTTGGAACACCTCGAATAGTAGGTAACCATAAACGCTCATTCTAGTTCCACGCAATTGATCAGTTATACATAGAGCGGGTATACACGGGTCAGACGGATGGCCTTTAGCTCCCGGAATAGCTGACAATGCATGCTGGGGTGGAGCTTACTGATAAAAAAATGTCCCTGATACGAGCAAAAGGCTGGGATGAGAGACGACGCTAAGTTAGACGATATCCCTGAAATAGCAGGACCACACCGCGGAATGAGCCATAGAAGAGGGGGCTACGAATGCATTTACATATGCAATGTTCACTCCAAGGAAGGTTGTTTGAGTTAAGAGACGTGAGCCCACCGAGTTTTCAACGTCTCAGAGTCAACATCTGGCTCAGTGGCCGCGTCGAACGCCGCGTGCACTCTCGGGTACGAGTACTAAGCGTCCCCGAGATCCATCGTAATTTTGGAACGAGGTGTAGTACCTAACATCGCTCATTATTTTGTGTGTCGGACATATGTATAGACAACTTCTCCGGCTAATGAGCTCTCTATGACTGGTGTAGCATCACCCGAGGCCCTGATAGCCGGGAGCATGGATCTCACGCCTTGTCGCGTCCATGACCACGAGTTGCTCTGCATTAGGAATCAGTCTGCTGCGAACTATGATAACGCATGATTCAATAGCTGTGGCGCATGAGTCCGGTTGCATTTGGTCTAGACGGTTCAAGCGCATACATATACATGTCGGGCTGTTTGAATCGGACTGTCTGAACCGGCAACCGGGCCCCATTAACTTTACTTCCGTTCAGTGTGCGAAAAAATGCGTGCCCTCCAGGTAATTCTAGACGGTGGTTTCGGGAACTGGTTCAAGGTATTACAATTGGCCCGGGAATTTTCGGAAGATTTGAACTCTTAACATGACTCCATCGGCATTTCGTGACGTGGCCGCAGTATTGCATTACAGCAGTATCCAGTATCACGGGTCATTGAAGTACACAACCCCCGTCTGCGAGGGATTCTATGACAATTGACATGCGAGACCGAAAGCTAACAGAATACCCACGTGGCACTAAATCAGTTCCGGTGGGCCGGTCTTGTGGCACCGCCGTCCACTGTATGAGACCGCCCACTTGATGTAGATCCTTCTCCACCGTCAGGAATGCAACAAGCGTGGGTGGAACCGCCTAAACACTCTCTACTTTCAATCATATCTGCACGATAGCAATCCTGGTACTAGTACCGCGTGGCGGAGCGCCGTTCACTCGCGTCAAACGTAACGGAACGTAAATTCCGTTATACGAAAGAAAGCCTTCCTACGTACGAACTCTCGCGGATATAACGGGGATGAGAGGATGCCGTAGTCGCGGGGTTTAGCGTGCGATTTTAATAAGCGACGTGCTTCACTTCTCTGAATATTTTTTGTGGGTTTGATACGCTGCCGGGAGAAATGCGCACAGCGGTGAGATGCCGAGAGATGCCGGTGAGGTTCCTTGAAGCTCAAGACGGAACGCTAACGGAACGCGGTAGCTTTCAATTCTAGAATACCTTTATGACGCGAGGTCCAGAATATGAGTTCCGTACAATAGCCGAGGAGAACCGAGTACTACCGACAAGTGCCGATTTCCGCCGAGATCCGGACCCGATGGGCTCTTTTACAGATTTAAAGGGCCAGGAGTTTTAGTAATCAGATATCCTGAAGATTAGATGCCGAGAATCGGAGGCAGTGGTGGGTTTCAAAAGTGTTTCAAAGCATCCAGGGTCGTTATCGTGGCTTAGAAAAACCGAATGAAGAGACGATAGGCACAAAGCTCTGCCCGGCAGTCCGGCCGGCCTCGGTATCTTTGGAGCCTGAACTTGTAGGTGGGAGAACATGTTTCGATTGGGGACTCTCCACGCTCTACTGGGAAAAGTGGATCATGCTCTCTCGGGAATTGAAATTGAAAGAAAAAAAAAATGATGGTTGAATCACTAAACCTTGCCAAACAATACCAATCACCTTAGTCGCTTGAACCACGAGCCATGTGCGGGACCACAATCCTACACACAAGATTGATCCCTTTCTGTCAAATGTTATCGGTTAAGCCCCACGAAACTATACCCGCACCGGTGCCCATCGTTCGGATTGTTCCGAACTAAGCACAATCCAGCGAACCTACGAGGAATGGCATGGAACACTGCCCTTGAGCACTTAAGAAGGTATCAATCAAATATGACCACGAACTCACTGACTTCTGTTGGTTCAGAGTATTCTGAGGCCCTGGCCAACCCTGGACCCCGTTGTAATTCAACTCTGTACGCGGTAAAATCGGCTCGTTCGAACTTTGGACGCTTTACTCGCTGAACTGGAAGCGCTAAAATTGCACAGATTCAAACCTCGGACTCCGTCATTTTTTTGGAGGGAGGTGAGGTGAGTCAACAGCGACGCTGTCAGGCTTAGAATCGTTGACCTGTAATGTGGCCAAGTCGTAGCAAAAAATTGCTCGGCCATCATCCCATCAGTGTCGCCGTATCCCGGCAAGATTCTGTAAATTCATAAGTCCACTTACAACGACATTTTCAATATACCTGGGAACCTAAATAGAACCAGAACTTAAGGCCTAACTTAATCTTGTTAACCAAACTTACCTAACCGCCCACGCAAAGTGGATACAGAGTTGTGTGGGCTTTGACGTGTCCATCAACTTATGATGGATTATATTGATCCTTGCAGCCGACACCCCTATGTAACAATAGCCTCAAAGGGTAGCATGCCGGGCAGAATCTAGGGACTTCGGGTGGAGCACCTAGGTCCTGGGCGGACAGAAAATGGACCCTCCGGGCCAAGAACGCCAGGTCCTGGGCGGACAAAATTCTCCAGGTTGGTCGAGCTCTGACAAAACCATTTGGGTTGAAAATGCCTTGTACGGCTTTTATCGGCTGCAATCCACCCCAAAATCCATAGAAGTACCGCGCATGACGCGAAAAAAACGGTCCCTGACAATGGATTTAGCATTTTCTGGGAGCAGAAAAATTACCGTTTCTGGACGCTAGGCCCCGTGCCGGACAAAAATCGCCCAATGGTGGTCTCTAAACCTGTCCGGACAAAAAATTGGCGGATTTGGCGTAGCTGGGGGCTAGTATTGTCAGGGTTCTTACTATTCTGCATCTCACGACAGCGTCGCGAGTAACTACCGCAACACTGGTGAGTGTGAGTCCGACCTGAAAATATCGCATTTGGTTGATCCCCGTCCTTTTTCCGTATCTCAATGCGCGACGACACTGGCCAAGTCAAACAGGAGAATCATGTCATTCCATGAAACCCATTAGGGCAGGCGGATCTTTAAAGCTGTAAAGAACTGGGCACTGGGATGTGATCGACCAGGATTGAAAGCTGTAGAACGGCCCTGGACCGAGAGATCAACAGATGCCTTGAAGAACGGAGAATTCGGAAGCTTGTCAACAGGACACGGGCTGAACACACTGAGGATGGGTCTCCCATCCCACGAGTTGACAGCAGAAGTCCATTGACTGTGTCTGAAACAGACGGAATCTGGAGGCAAAATTTGAATAATAAATTCCGGGTGGGCTATTACATAAGTTCCAAACATGCACTACGATTCTGTCGCCTCGGGAAAACCTGATGAAATTTATCTGCGATATCGATACCAGTTTGAATGCGCAGCTCTCTGACTTCAACACCAATCCCGTAATTTTGTTCCCATCCGTCATGAGGTACAAAGGTATTGTTTCCTAATCAGGCTCAAGGGCAAGCGCCAAAGCTGTAGAATAGGCTCATCTTCGACTACACAAGAGCCGAGAAATTCTTGCTGTTACTTGACCTCCTGCCATTATGCACATATAGAGTTCACCGCTGTAGCTCTGCTCCTTTCTCCCTTCATTCGCGGTACGCACGGACTATCTCCTTATTTTCTTGCGGGCCCGCATCTTCTGCCCCACAGCGTCCGCTCAGAGGTTGTCCCTTCCCGCGTACCCGCAAATCCGTACGCCGACGCGTCAATCACCGTCTCCGCAGTGGGCATAGCTTCGGACGGAGCAACCACTTACGTCGAGGTCGGCGTACAGAGCTTCCTAGTCTTTGAAGTCCCATCCTTTACCACGGCACTCTTCACCAGTGCATTTACCTTCACGGGTGGGTTAAATTCTGCAACGCAGATTTCCGCTAAAAACGGCGACCGATGGAGACGTTCGTTGCTGACGCATCGGGTTGGCGCTTTAGCGACTCTGTGTTCCCCGCCGCATTAACCTGCACATTCGACTCGGATGAACGCGGCATCTGGAAAAGGCTCCGGTCGCCGGTTCAGGTGGTCTTTCGGTGACCACTCAGACGTATTCTGGCAGCGTCGTTCCGTTCTATACTCTCGCGAGGTTGGCAACGCCTGTGCCTTCTACGCGAACCGCGCCTGGACCGACGGCCTCCCCTAGCACGCAAACATCGGCCGACAATGACGCCCTCCTGCTCCATCCCTCCACGCATTTTGGCGTGGCATTTTTGGTTCTCGGCGCTCTCATTCATCTATTGTAGCTCATCCCAATTACATTTGATTCCTTCCCTAGAAATCCACCAACAATTGCATTCGAAGGCATATTCACTGCGTTCAGACGGTCCGGCGGCACAAGGGAACAGGGCCCTGCCAAGCCATACGACGCAGCTCTGCCGAGCGATGGCAGCAGACAGTGCCGAAGGCCACGGCACAGCTCCGTCGTATGGCGACGTAACTCCGATAGGGTGTGCCGCGGCGCCGCCTGAACGCGATTGTAAGGATAGTGTGGGAACTGCTAACTCGACAAGGGAAGAAATTGTCCAGGAATCAGGAGAAATTTCCCGTCGCGAATCTCTTTATGATTAGCGAAGGCTTAGGATTGGAGGATGTGTGCTGCTGCTGTTCACTCAGACCTCTGACGATGGATGGTGCACATTCTGTGTTATCCTATCACCTTGAATGGGAGGCAGATTGCGCAACTTACAACGGAACTGAACGGGCCAAATTCATACTAGTCCAATCGTTGATTGTAGAGTGAGAGAGGTGAGGTTGTGAAAAATGAGAGGGCGCGGATGGCCGAATAAGATGATCGGCCGTCGCGGGCGCCGCGTCCGAGGAACTGATCGACAGAGCACGAAGGGTACGGAAAGCCGTCATGCTTACAACTTCGTTGAATGCGGGGTATCCGTGCGTAGCTACTCGATAGTCCGGAGACGACCGAGATGCTCCAGAGTTTCATGATCCAAAAGCCCGACAGACACGAACTTAACGCGGTTTACATAAACCCATCACAAACGCGGAGCTCGTTTCCGCGCCAACCTTCGCGCCGGAATTCCGGAGATCAAAATTGAATGCAAGGTCGAGAGGACTGAGATTGCGGCGTCGGAGGATAAAAAACGATTGAAGTATGTTGGATGCAGGGGAATACGTCGTCGAAGTGCCACTAGCAAATTTAAAAACCATTGAGATTTTTGAGCAAATTCTCCGGCCGGAGGGCAAGGTTGCCGATAAGTCGGCGGGGAAGTGTCCCAATTTGATGCGAGATGCGTAGATGCTACACTCGGTGGAGAGGGCCTAGAGCCTCTGAGGGGAGAAGAACCAACGGGGCTCGCAGCGGGAGGGTGAAAGCAGGAAGGAAAACCCAAGATGATGACTAATCCTACGACATGTGAACCTAACAACTACAATCTCGTCGACTATCTCGCAGACTCCTCCAGGCGCGCCACAGGCACCCCCCTCCAAAAAACGTACGAACGGAGTGATGTACGGGCGCGACCCCGCGCCACGCTAGCCAAATGAACAGCAATGCTCCAGCCACCCATTCACGAAGTCCGCGATGGCTGGTTCGAGAAAGGGGGCAAAAACCGGCTCGAGATTGCAGATCTGGACAAGAACAGCCAGGAAGACAAGCTGGTCGGGGGGAAGTTCGTGCAAAACATCTTCTCGCTCATCCAGGACATCAGGAGGATGCGCACCCCATGCAATTTCCGAGATATTGGCGTGCGCGACAAAAATCCAGGGGTACTCGCGCGCACAGACGAGGGCGAGGCTAGACTGTACAGGGCCGTACACAGTCTCGCCGGGAAGAGAGCGGGCTGGGAGCGGGTACTGGCTCGGAATGAAGTGGTACGGGTCCCACGGGAGTCGAACCGGCCGTGGAAGTACCAGAACGGGGACTGGATCGTTGGGATCCTCAGTGAGTAGTCCGTGGATCGGATTCAGGGTCGCTGGAGGAGGCGGTGGCGGTTCCTCTGGTGCAAGCATGTGTTTAGGAAGGGAATGGGGGAATGGGCGACGCTGCGGGAGGAGCCGGTGGTTGCGGCGTCGAATTGTACGCCAGGGATGGGCTGACTCGCTCCGGAGGGCAGAGAAGTCGCGCGGTCGAAGTGGCAAGTGGGCGGCGGGGACACTGTAAATGGTGAAGACCTCGGCAACCGGGAGGTCGCATCGTACAGGTTTGGGATCGGGGACTCGCACGGGAGGTGGCTCGTCGTCTTCCCAAGCGCGAGGATCGTAGATGAACGATCGCATGTAGGCCGGCATGTTAGTCGCCGGGTGGCCCAGGGGGAAACAGGGCTCATCGGCACGGTCGTTGGGAAGAGGGTCATGGGGGGTAGGTACAGGGCTCGGGGGTTTCGGGATGGAAGGAGCAGGGACGACAGCGGGGGGTTTCGGGATGGAAGGGGCCGATGGGGGGATAGGACGGGCTATGCTTACGAGTGCTTGTCGTTCCCTCTCCTGCTTCAATCGGAACTTCTCTGTCTTCCTTGACCGTGCCTCCTGGTCATCCAGATACTTCTTCTCTGCCTTCTTCTTCTTTTGTTTCGTCGCCGAGTTTGTCATATATGAGTGTCAGCGACACGTCACGACGAAAAAAGCGGCGGCGTCCGTGAATGTGCGTAATAAACGCGGTCGATACGAGGAGCCGGTGACGGTATAAGCCGAAGAGTGGATGGATGGGGGGTAGAAAAAAAGAGCCGGAAAATCTGCTAGCAGCAGGTGCGAGACAAGTCAAGATGTATGAGACTAGGAAGCCAAGGAAGCCTATCTGGGCTGAAGGACACGTGGAGGAGAGCGAATCGCACTCTAATCACCAAATGGAGAGGGCCTAGAGCCTCTGAGGGGAGAAGAACCAACGGGGCTCGCAGCGGGAGGGTGAAAGCAGGAAGGAAAACCCAAGATGATGACTAATCCTACGACATGTGAACCTAACAACTACAATCTCGTCGACTATCTCGCAGACTCCTCCAGGCGCGCCACATCGGTCTAAATCCGCTGGCTGCACGGACCGAAGGGGTCGCTTTTTCACTCTCAGTGATATAAGTGCGCAATCCCGATTGTCCACTTACTAAGTAGGTCTTCGCCTGCCACCCGGTGCCAACCTTTTCAACATCCCTAAAGTCAGAAAGAACAGGTTTACGACCACAACCTGACCGCCAGAGTAGATCGAGAGCAGGATCCTAGAACGTTTTGCAGGTTCTCGCGACAACGGCAACGGAAAGGTCACGGAGGTCCGTGGGCGATGCACGAAATCCGACTCCAAATGTAGACTCCTGGACGACTGGTTCAAGATGCGAACATATGTGCTCCACAATCTCTAGATCTGAGATTTCTAGGCCGAGAGTAAGGAAGCGCTAATGTTCCCACACGGAGGAAATCCTAGGGAATCCCCTTCTTATGATTTTCCACGCAGTTTCACCGTATAACCTCCGCCGCTTCTGTAGTTGGCATGTTAATTATGAGCGGGAAGTCGTACTAGAACGGGATGCAGTACCAGAGCGGGATGCCGTACCATGGTGGCTCCGTGGGGAGCCAACCCCTCCGCTATGTAAAGATTCATCATGTACACAGAAATGAAGTCCAGAAACAAGGCTACCAAAATTATTCTTGGTTGAGGACTCCGAGTCGAGCGAGCCGAGTCCGAGCGTCGCTCGAACATTCAATCGGATCCAGAGGAGAGCATATGGGGCCGGATCTTGAATAAGGCACTTCTCTGCTTAGATGTGCTCGCTGGAAAAGAGCAGCGATCGGGAACTTTTAGGAACTTGAAAGCAAGAGGTGCTCCTTTCTGTGGTACATATATGTACATCGCTGCCCCGTGTACCACACTCCGAACCGCCCGGCTTTATGCTGGAGGTGTCGGATCAGAAAGCCGATATTCGGGAAAAACCGAACCATTCTCTACCTTTTTCTTTCTTCCTTCCTTCCTTCCTCTTCTTCTTCTTTCTTTCCTTCCTTTTTTCAAGAAACAGAGTAGAAAAAGCAAGTGCGGCGGAGAGGTGGCGAGTTAGAAATAGTCTTAAAATTTACCGCGCCAAGTGAATGAAGGTTGTATGTACACGAGATGATGACTCCACTGTGATTATCCACACCACGGCGAATAGCGGATCGAATGCATGTAGGCGTTCCTCATCCATTCATACGACCAAGCGAAACAGACATCGATCTATATATACATACCGGCACAGGATGCACCGGGTGAAACCAAGTCCTCGGCGGGATACCGTGTTCAGAAACCCTTGGAGGTTATCTGTATATTGCCATGAAGTGGCGTGAGCTGACACTGCGGCTCTAGTCCGATGAAAACGGTATAAGTCCGCAAATAAGTATGTCGTATAGGGCGCGGACGTGTTGTAGCAGGCAGGAGGCATGACTCGAGTCTGCCGATCACACGTTAATGTATGTAGGATATTCGAACCCAAGGAGGAAGCCCACCATTCAAATCGGGATGGGAACCAGCTCCCCATCTTCATATTTGACAACGCATTCCCGTCCCACCATCCGCCGCAAAAAATCCTTCCCCGTGTCCCTCCTCACGAACCACCTCGTCGAATCGTGCAGTATTATCTCTTTCAATCCGGGAAACGAGCGTCCCTCGAGGATCGCCAGCTGGTTGCGCCGCACGGTCATTGACGGATTCCACTCCTCCGGATCGAGTTTCAGGCGGACGCGGATAAGCGAGGGACACTGGAACTCGACGAGGGGAGAGATCTCAGGCGCACCCAGGGAGTACACGAGCTCCTCTAGGTGCGGGCAGCGGCCAAGGATGCGCTGCATCTGATTCGAGGAGAATTGTATCTGCGGTGAGAATGCGAGCTCGAGAACGCGGAGGCTGCGGCCCGTCGCCGAGAGGAAGTCAAGCAGCGTGCTGGGGAGCATCGTGTGCAGGACGAGGTTATGGAAGTTGGGAATCGAGGACGGGTTCCGCGCGGCGGGGGAGAGTTTCGAATGTCGGGGGCTGGGCGGGTGGAAGTAGGAGGGATTGAGGCGGATGGTGCGCAGTGAGAGGGGGAAGGGGAGGTCCACCAGCGAGTTTCGGCGGTCAGAGGAGAGGAAGAGGTATCGGAGGTTCGGTGCTTGCGAGACGAGCTCGCGTAGGCGCTCGATATGGTTCGTACCGTAGAAGCGGGAATCGAGCTCGCTTTCGTGCCACTCCAAGCGGAGGAGACGTGGCAGGTAGCTTGTGCACACCGTCCCGATGAGGCTCGCCCAGAACGTAATGTTCACGGGATCCAAGCGAAGGCAAGGGCGCACGAGGACCTCAAGGTTGGGACAGAGGCGAAGGAGGTCGACGAGCCGGGGAGCATCCAAATCTACTGGAATTGGATGGGTGGGAAAGGCGCAGCGCTCCGACTGAAGAATCACGTTCGTTCGTCGCCGGGGTATCTCCAGGCGCCTAACGTACGAGCCGTAGTCATTGGAATCATCCTCGTTTGCAGACCTCATGAGGCCCAGCAATAGGCTGTCTAAGTCCTGCGCGTCGCAAATCCGGATATCCTCGTATAGAAATTCGACAGCCAAGGCACGAAATCGGCGTGAAACGCGGACTAGGGAGACACAGGTGTGCAGGCGACGAGATTCGCACTGCAGCGAACAGCTGGTTTCTTGGAGCTCCTGGAGAGGCTGGAATGGCTGGTAGTCGATATCATAGGACGTCTGGGAGGTTGTCGCATACCGCAATATTACCCGCCAGATTTCTGGCGGAAGATATGGTGGATGGGTCGGATTCGTTAAGGAGGCCATGACTAGGATGAGCGCAGAGTGGCTCGTGGCGGTATATAAAGAAGATAAAGCGGGAATCCGAGTACATTCGCAAGCACATGGTCAGCAGTCTGGCGTCACTCGGGCCAGGTGTCACCTTCTAATCCATGCCGGTGTGTGGTGGCAACCGACCAAATCCAAGTACAGCTATTACAAGGAATGACCCACGTCTTCGGGGGACAGGCTCCGATCCTCCCGCCCCTAAAAAAGACAAAAAGCACTTGATCGCCTTCTCGAACTGGGGAAGTTTTATGTTGGAGATTTAAAGGCCCTAGACACAGTTAGATACACCTGGAGAGCACAAATAACCACATAAGAGATAGATCCACCGCAGTACTTCGTCAGCGTTCGGACATGAAAGGCGATGTTCCGTCGATTAAATGGGATCCCCGGCCTGGAAATCAAGGTGAAGCTATTCAAAAGAACCCTAAACGTCGACATGTGAGGTCGTCTTGTCAACATCTGTTTATCGGGAAAATCAAAGGCACCATGCGACAGGTAGATAGACCAAGGTACCTAGATTAGACCGAGCAAATGTAAATCATTAGCTGTCTAGCCTCTAATTATACGGATAGAACAATTCGCAACGATAAACCAACACTCACGGTATGTCGAATTTATTACCTGGATCCGCAAGGTTGGGCAACTTTGTAAAGCGGTGCGACATATTACTGTAATGCGGTTTCCGCACGCCGTGTCGGGGAAACGGAAAGGAGATTCGAGGGAGATTCGCAGTTATCTATATGCCTGAAATCGATATGGATGTACCTAGGCCAGATCAATTTCAACAGGATCGTGGCATTGAATGATGAATCAGTGTCACTCGGTGCGACGGACCAGATTGCCACGGCAGATGACCGGTGTAAACCCACAGAATGAAGAAAGAAACGTTATATGTCTCGGAGTCAGGTGTAACCGACGTCGAGAACACGAGTATACCGTCAACGGTGAGGAAGCAGACGTGGGAGGAAGTGAAGCAACAGGGTCACACTCCGGTCACAGCGTCAGGCTGACAAATAAATCATGCCATTTGGCAATGGCCAGCCTTCTCTATCGCTTCTCTATCACTTCAGTCTGCAGATCAACTTGAAGCTGAGCTCGATGTGCTCCATGGACTCACAAACAATGCAGTACTCCCGGACGTATTGCGAACTCAACTCGGAATCCATTCAAGATTGAATTGGCTGACGAGCATGAGGACTCGAGGCCAGTTTCTGATGCCTCCCGGCGGTCGGGAGCCTTCTACCATGTGGACCCTATGCTGCTGGACATAATTATCACCCCATCAAAGTGCTCCTTCAACTTCAAGCTCTTTCTCGGTTCCTAATTATACATCTAGGGCTCAAGAGGCTTTTCTACTATGTATATCTCGTGTCTCGACCTTCGAAAACCGAATACTGCTGTCCCGACATCCAGAACTGTCCCCACGATCTCGACGCACTCTTCTAATTGTACTGAATTCTGTGCCCGGATCTATTTTGTTGTTTTACCGGCCCTCTTCCCGCGAAAACGGGGAGATAATCGCTGGTCCGTCCCGAGCTCCTGGTCCCACATCCTAGCCATCGCCGATTACTCACTCATATACCTGTCAATGATCCCAATGTCAGACGATCTCCGCCCTCCACGGCCTACAATTTTAACCCTGTTAGAACCGCTATCGCCTCGCCGCCAAATATGACTTTTGATCTCAAGTGCAGCGTCCCGTTCATTAACCGTGACGACATCCCGAGCTCATTACTCAGGTGCCACACTGTACGACCTATCAATGTCGCAACGGCGCACAGAAAAGGCTCGACTGATGGCAGCAAAAATGCACGAGGTAGGTATCCGGTTCCAAGGCTCCTCGCAAACCAACAAGACGGGAACTTGTTCCTCTCGGCGCTAATCGCGCCAAGCATTGCCTTCCTCCTAACCATCGCTCAGCATGACCTGCTTGGCGATTAAGAACTTCGAGGCAAAACCCGGTACTTCAGCTCCGTCGTCCGCGTGCCATCTGTATGTGCACTTTCAAGTTTCGGCCGATCCAACTACTCGAACTATCCACATTCGAGCCTGGGCCCTAGTACGTGTATGCATCCAATTTGCTGATCCGCGACTTAGTCATATGTCCCAAGGCCGAGATCGTGCTGTGCCGACTCTTGGAACTTCCAAGTCGTCCCTCCGGATCGGGGATCCTGTTTTGAATTTCTAGAGCCCGTTCGTTGTGCTCTCTTGCCCACTGTATTTGCTCTCGCCCTTCTCCAACGATCGGGGGCGAATTGGCTCGCCCCTGCGACCCGTAGCTGGATCATCGTTACTTGTGGAGTTGCATGCAGCCGCCGCCCGTTGAAATCGGGCCCGACCCACACCGGTGTGTACATATATGTCTTTTCAATCGTCAGGTTTCCTCGTCTTGCTTTACTGCCCTATGCATTTAATCTCGTGGTTTTCTTTTGAAACTATAAGTCTATAACATTTGTTCGTGGGCTGCGTCGAAAACGAACCTCCTATGTATTGAGTCCTAATTGGAGAACGACTGCGGATCCGCTTGTATTCTGGAGGCCGTACATTGGCGTCCTTCTCCGATTAAATTTATGTGGATAGCTTGTGTCTATCACGCCCTAGACGAATGATTTCGAAACGAAGAAAAAACGATTTGGGTGGCAGTTCGGGAACCTCCGTCTTGCTGTTTTTCGGGAATCGGGTCCCGCTTTTAAGCCGACCGTGGTGTAAGTTGGTTCATCGTCGATCGGGCCGGATTTATGTCACAAAACCTATAATTATTGGGAATTTGAGTCTCGAGTTGGTTCCGCTTTTGTTTTCATTTCCAGATACATATGTCCGAACCATACACCGTCTACCATTTGCATTGTCATTGACAAGGGTTGCTGCATATCGCCTTTTCGGAGATCACCGACCAAGGGTCCGTGCGCTGTGTGGTCATGTTTCTCCCCAACTTGAAATTGAATTAGATATACGCTTATTCCTGTTCTTATCGTTGTTAGGCTACTCTACGACGACCCTCCAGCTCCTCGACCTCCTTACCGAGTATCGTATCCATCCAGGCTCTCCAACATCATGAAGGCGGAATCAACCTCCACTCAGGATCCCGTGGCAGCGGCAGCTCAGGCTCTGGCGCAAGCTATGGCAGACGCCCAGCGCGCAATCCACGCCGCACGCTCCCAGAACTCACCCGAAAAGGTCGCTCTCGCTGCGGCTCTCAAAGAAACCCGCACTCTACGGGCGAAGATTTCGACGCTGGAGGCATCGAGCCGCCTGCAGACGGAGGATATCGAACGGCTGCACTTGCGCTGTGAAGTTCTTGCTATGGAGCGTGAAGTCGCGGAAGTGGAGAAAGAGGCGAAGGACCGCAGGATTGGGGAGATGGTAGCTCGGCTGGGAGCGATGGAGACTCGGCTTGTGGCCGCCGAGACTGCGCTTCGCCGGGAGCGCGCCGCGGCGGAGCAGGAACGTGCCGGCCTTGAATCTATTGTGGCGCGGGAGGAGGCGTTCAAGGCCGACAAGCTGCGGCTTGGGCGCGAACGCACCAAATTGACGAAGGAGCAACAGGCCGCGCGCAGCGACCGTCGGGCGACGGTGGGCGCTTTGAAGCGCAGCGTGGATGCACTGCAGACGCAGATTGACCAACACGAGCGGGCCCTTGCGGATATTGATCGGTCCGACGACGAAGAGCCTAGTATGTCCCTTCTATTCGTCGGACCACTGTATCTGCTCATACTCTACGCTCAGCTGCGAGGGGTACTAAACGCCGCAGAACCGAGGAGGGTGCCCAGCCGTCCCATCATGCCGGTCGCTCTCACGAAGAGCCCCGTCGAGGCCGCCGCGCACACAAGCCCACTTCCGCATGAACAAAACATCTCCAGAAACTCTGGTGATTTTTTCTGTCTACGTCTTTGCACGGCTGCTGAACGAGATGTTGGCTTTCCCAGACGTCCACGCTCCCGACTGACTATATATATATTATTTCTTGGCACCACAAAGCCCTGTTCACCGAGTCCCTTACGCATGTTGAAAATCTTGACACTTTCATCGCCTTTCTTGTTTCTGACCTTCGCCTACAGTATCATCCAAAACACAACTTTCGTCTGTCGGCACTAAAGCCTCTAAAGCTCCAACCCCCTACAAATTCAACTTCCCTCTTCGAAATTGATCTTCGTTTGTTTGCACTCTCTCATTCGTGTTCCGATAAATCAAATTTAACTCAGATGCCTCTGAGGACTGTGATTCTAAGACCGACTCGCTTGGCATCTCAAAGAATATCCCCAACTTGAAGGCTCAGCCAGAGATCCCCCCCCCCGTTCAATCCGGGGCCCTCAAAAGGAACTTTATTTTTCCTCGTCGCGATGTCTAACCACCTAGACTCTATGCGAGGTTTCCGACCATTAGGTACAGACCCGCATCGTCTGCCTTTCGCAATTGAGTCAGATGAGGAGTATACGATCTATTTCAATAATCACTCGGAGTACACGTACCCTCTATGTTCTCCGGCTCGTACTCCCACATTTGAGCTAAGTTAATGCATCGGACCATTCATGAATCCATCATAGACCCTCCAGAAGTCTACTCCTACTAGTTATAGGCGCGCCCAACCTCGAGGGTTACACGCCCACGACGCCGCTTGCGGCGTACAAGGGCCCCGCAGCTCTACTGCCGCTCGTGCTGCTCCCCGGCGCGGAGCCCGAGCTCCTGTGCGTGACGCGCGGCGGGACCGCCGAGCTGCTTGGCGTGCTCAGCCAGGCGAGCGCCAGCACCCTCGGATGCGTCACAGCGCTCTCCCTCCGGGTCAAACCCTCCGAGGATCTCCTCAATGACGCGCCCCTCTCCGCACTACTCGCGCATTTTCCGCGCCTCTCGCGCCTCGCGATGCGCGTCTCCTACCACGAGGGGGCCGCCGTTCTGGACGAGTCCGCGCTAGAGGTACGTCTCCTCTCTCCTCTGCAATCTTCCTCGCACTGCATAAACATTAAACTCACTCGCATGTGGCACCTCAGGACGTCAACCTCGCGCTGACGCGTATCCTGAGCGTCCCGCCCGCCCTCCGGAGCGTCATGATCCGGTGGCGCATCAAGAAGTTCGTGCTGGACATTGCAGAGCTGCGGGCCCGCATCCTCGCCGCTCTCCTTCTCCAGGCTGTCACCGGACGTGTGGGGATTTTGATCCCGTGTTTGTGGATCGTGGGGTTGGTATGGACTTCGAGGTACGCGCAGGATAGACGTTGGTTCCTGAGTCCCACGTGAAGTAATGTTCGCGTCCCTGCGTATTTCTGATTAGAACAACGGGGAACAGCGGCGTTCGCTTTTTCTTCACGAAGCGGGCGAAGCCGAAGCCACATGCATGATGCCAGTGACTCGGCAAGAGGTCGGCACCCCGGGCCGCGTCGTGCAGACCCAACTTCAAGGCATCTCGAACGATTACCTGCGCCCTTTACCTAGAAATTATGATATTGACCGTCGGGCAGATACGAGATGAGCAGGATCGGCGAATCCGGGGTCGATGAAGGCGTGGAGATCTTGCACAACCCAATTGCTAAACGCCAAATGTACATGTGACAGACCGAGTTTGAATTTCAGTCAATTCTCGGATTGTGTTTTTCCGAGCTGGCGGCAAAAAATCAACGTCAGATGAAACGGGGCATGAGAAATGTTCTCTTTTCTGTAGTTGAACAATTCATTTCATTGGGAAATAACCTGATCTAGACTGCTGAGCAACCCATGGCATAAATTTCAGGTACGATGACACACATCCCTGTGTTCCACTCTGGTTTGCAACTGGTTTCAGTTGCGTTTCATCTACAATAAGCAACTGCTTCAGCTGAAGTCACATTCCCGAATTTTTCGTCCAACACTCAAATTTTTCAACTTTCACTTGAAGTTAATTGGACTTGCTAGCTTCACTAGACCGAGTCTGTTTAGTGTGGCGGTAACTGAAGAATGTGGTTGGTCAAGGGTACCGGCACCGCCATTCATTTGCATTTGATCACTATTTGATGTGGCATGTTTGTTCCGTCACCTCTTTCTCTTCCCAATTCTTTCCGTTTTTCTTCCAGCGCCCCATTTTGGATTCTTCTTGGCGATTCCTCGCGCCACTTGGAACGTAAGTATTCACCCGAATCCCTCTGAATTCTGTGCGCTGACCCCGGTCTTTTGGCCGTGGCTTGGCATTTTGGCAAACCCAACTTTGGAGGTTCTCAACAAGTACTCAACACGCATTACCCTCGCCCCATGGGGTCAATTTCAGATCGTCAAAGGAAGTTTGAAAATTATGTGGTCAGCTGGTTGCTCCGGCTGAGCATCACATATGGTGGGAAGGTCCCGAGGTCCGTCCTCGAACCCGTGCCATCAGATCTCAGTGATTCCTGCACAATCTCGACGATGGGCGAACGTATGGCGCGGCAATGTGCGCGCAAATAGTACAAAAAGGCTTCGAGAACGAGGTCGAGAACGCCGCCTCTCGAGATGCGTTCCCAGATACTCGCCACCGCGCTGTTTGCGCTGCACGCCCTGGCTGCGCCGAGTTGGACGACGACGCCCTTTAACCCGCCGTCCATCCCCCTCGCCGTTCGATCCCCGTACCTCTCTACGTGGCTATCGCAGGGCCAAGGTACCGCGCTGAATGGCGGATGGCCAGTCTTCTGGGCGGGACAGGTGGGGTGTTGTTGCAACCTGATGCGAAATCGACTGATGAAGGGCCTGGCAGACCGTCGCGTGGACGGGCATCATCAAAGTGGATGGAGAGAACTACGTCTTCCTTGGCGCCCCGTCCGTCCCTGACACTTCATTCACCGGAGCCAAGCAGAAGAGCTTCAATTTCACCGTGACGCAAAGCACCTTCGTCCTCTCCGCCGGCCCCGTCGATGTAACCGTTAACTTCTTGAGTCCCGTCGAGGTACGTGTCTATCCCTGGGCATATCCCGCAGCGCGGGGCTGAAACATTAACACAGACCGATCTCGTCAAACTCTCCATCCCCCTCTCGTACATGGATGTCTCCTTCGCCGCGACGGATGGCAAGACGCACAGCGTCCAAGTCTATTCCGACATCAGCGCAGAGTGGGTCTCGGGCTCTGACAACTGGAACGTCCAGTGGGAGACGACGACCACGGACATCCTGAGCCACCAAGTGTCGCTCACCTCCCCCGCCCCATTCGAAGAAATCAATGACCAAGCGCAGTGTACGCGCCTACTTTTCTCTGCGTTGTATGTCTTTCTAACCCTACACCTGAATCCAGATGGCTCCATCTACTACTCCATCCTCAACGTACGTTTTCGATCCTTGCATCATAAGGGTTATCCCGCTGACACTTTTTTTCGTTTGCAGACGAAAGGCACCTCTTACCAGACGGGCCAGGACGTAGTCGTCCGCGGCACCTTCCTCAACACCACCGGGCTCCCCAACAGCAAGGACCCCAACTTCCGCGCCGTGAGCGACGCTTGGCCAGTGTTCGCGCTGGCGAAGAACTTCGGCACGGTCTCTAGCGGTTCCGTCCTCTACTCGATCGGTCAGATTCGCGACCCCGCGGTCACGTACATCCTCGCCGGCAACGTTAAGCAGTCGCGCAGCTTGTATTTCTGGAGCAAGTTCCCGACTGCCGCGTCGGTCGTGCGTACTGTTTCTCTTCATACCGGTCATTCCTGATTCCTCAACGCGAATGTAGATCTCGTACTTCCTGAACGACTACTCCGACGCGCTGGCTACGGCTAACAAGCTCGACGCCAAGGTGGAGAGTGACGCGAACAAGATCTCACCCGACTACTACGGGATCGTCGCGCTCTCGATCCGCCAGTCGCTCGGTGCCAACGAGCTCACCATCTCCAAAACCGCGTTCGGCGCATGGAACACGTCGGATATCATGCTGTTCATGAAGGGTAAGGCTCCCTCCCTCGAGAGGAACCGGTAGCTAATGACCCCCGCGTGTAGAGATCTCGAGTGACGGCAACTTGAACACTGTCGGTATGTAGGCTCGGGCGCGTGTATCGACGAGACGCTGACTCGTAAACAGACGTCATCTTCCCCGCGTCCCCGATCTTCCACTACTTCTACCCGAAGCTCGGGCAGTACCTCCTTGAGCCGTTGTTCCGCTACCAAGCCTCTGGTCTCTACCCGAACAAGTGGAGTATCCACGACATGGGTACGCATTTCTTTCTCTTGCATACTGTAATTGGTTAACCGCCATCTGCAGGAGCTCACTATCCCAAGGTATTTCTTCAATTCAACTGAGTATGTTCGCAGTGATGATAACATGATGCGACTACGTAGGGTCTTGGGCACCCGGCTGGCTTGGATGAGGTGCGGCTCCCTTTCCTTTGTAGTTCCAGTTCACTGACGTAGAAATGTCTAGGCGATGCCTGTGGTTCGTGTCTCACTCCCTTTTCTTTCTCCGAGTACTTCTCACCTTCATTTTCACTCGTAAATAGGAAGGTACGTTATCAGCAAAAGTGCCTTCGTGTCCCGGAAAACTGACTTTTACGCAGAGAGCGGAAATATGCTAATAATGGCATATGGGTTCGCCAAAGCCACCGGCGACTACTCGCAGATCAAGCGCTACGTTCGTCTCCCCAACTTAATCCTCCTCCTACTCCCTGACGTGCAACTCCCCAGCGCGCGCTCCTCGACCAATGGACGCAATTCCTCATCGAGGACTCGTTAATCCCTGCGAACCAGCTGAGCACTGACGACTTTGCTGGCCAGCTCGCGAACCAGACGAATCTTGCGATCAAGGGCATTACTGGGATTCGCTGCATGGCGGAGATCTCCAGGCTCCTCGGAGACAACGCTACCTACACCAACTACAGCGTGCGTTCCGTCATATCCTCCCACCGCGCTACAACTGATGTGCACCTATGCAGTCGATCGCCGCTGAGTATGTTACCAAGTGGCAGGGCTACGCGACCTCAACGACGGGTCCGCATTTGACGCTTGCGGTCAGTTGGTTTTGTATGGTCATTTTTCTGAACTACTTGCTCATGAGAGTTATAGTACAACCAAGAGAGCACTTGGGGTCTGGCGTACAACCTTTTCGGTGACGTCCACCTCAAGCTTAACTTGTTCCCCGCTTCCGTCTACCAAGAGCGTGCGTTGTATTCAATTCTGCTTCATTCTGATATTGCCTAACAATTGGACAGAAACCGCCTGGTACAAGACTGTTTTCAGTGCGTCCACTACATGTCCCTCGCGCTCGCTGTTCTGATGATTCATGATTTTAGACCAGTACGGAGTCCCACTTGATACACGGTACGTGCGGTTTCCTTTCTTTTCGCATCGCGTCTGACCTCGTGCAGCCACACGTACACCAAAACAGGCGCGTCATATCAACCGTTATACCCTTCCAACTAAACTAACGATACCGTAGATTGGGAAATGTGGACGGCCGCGATCGTCACCGACACGACCGTGCGCGACTCATTCGTCTCCGCGCTCAGTGGCTACATCTCCAACGGCCTCAACTCCGTGCCCTTCTCCGACCTCTACGACACCATCAGCGGTCACACGGCTGGCTTCCAAGCGCGCCCTGTCGTCGGGGGACACCTTGCACTAGTAAGCTATCTCTCTTTTCGTGCGGCTGGATGGAGTGCTCATCACCTGCCTACAGCTCATTTTGAACGAGTGATAAAACGTCCACTTTTTGTACATTTTCTGGTTGTACTTGGACGATATAGTATGACCTTCCAATTGAACTCATGAATCAATCATTCGATGCTAACCGGTGTGGGATATGGCTGATGCGAGGTGTCTCGATCCGCAACACACTTCTGGCCTTCGTTCATACCCGATGAACTCTCTGTCACACTTCGGGTACTCCTTGACACGCCGCCGGGAAATTTTCCGGGCAGCCGAAATCACCCCAATGGCCTGGTAACATCAACCTCAACGCAAATCGACTCTGATATGGCCTCCGAGTCGACGAGGGAAACGTCTGAGTTAGTATTGATGCTGACTGATTCAAGCAGTCTGCTACATTAAGGATCGGGAGTGCTGGATTTCGTGACAAAGCACTCTGTGGTTGATTCATCAGCTCTCGTCATCCACTCCAGTCTGATTCAGCATCCACCCCGGTCCGTATATTTACGGATTCTTACACACTCCCTCACCTGTCGCGGCGTTCACGGCAATGGATCGAAGCCCTTATTTAATCCAGTGAAACGGTCATCCCCACACTAACGCCCAGCTTTCACTCCAAATGCCGTCCCCGACTGTCACCTATCACAACTACCACGGCGTCGGTGCGGTGGCATATGATATGTTTGGCTACAGCCAGGCTGTGCGCATTGGCGATCGAATTGAATGCGCCGGCCAGGGTGAGTCCTGACTCTGTCTGTTGCTTCTCGCTTTGACCACTGGACACAGGTGGATGGGATGCTTCCGCTCCCGGGCCTAGATTCCAGATTCCGCAAGACATCGATGCGCAGATTGACCTGGCATTCGCCAACTGCGAACTGGCGCTAAAGGCAGCTGGAGGGAAGGTCGGTACCCAGATCATCGATTGTGACTTCTGACTCGACGTAATTTCAGGGCTGGTCCGAAGTCTACAAGGTCAGATCGCACCACGTCGGGCTGGACGACGTGGCCCAGGCGGCGATGACGCGCAACCTGAAGAAATGGGCCCCGCACGGACCCATCTGGACGCTTTTGGGGGTACCAAGACTCGGGCTGGATGAAATGAAGGTCGAGATCGAGGTTTACGCCGTAGTGGGCCAGGCTCAGGAGGAGTAACTTGTATGTAGCTTGAGATACAAGGGTTTGGCAAATAAATCACAAGTATCAGATTGAAATGTTATGCAGAGCAAAATGTCTGCCCGAAGTTGATGTCACCGAAATAAGGTCCTAAAATCAACAGAACGCCACGGCATAAGCGTGCATTCATGCGCATCCAACGTATCGCTCACCAAAGTGATCCGCCGCGGAAAACTGGAACGGTGAGTTCCCTGTGACACAGTGCACGTTGTCCTGTCCCGGGCATGCGACAAACCTCTCCTCCGCCCCATCGACGACATGGACCTCGCCGCTTGGCTGCGTAAAGCCAAGGAACATCGGCGGGAGGACGGGGACCGGGTCATCCTAATTCGTCACGAACGTGATGCCCACCTGCACGCGAAAATTTGTTTGAGTGAAACAAAGAAGATAGGGATAACCCAACAGCCGGAGACGGTAGGGACTCAGGACGTACTTCGGAGTCGAGGAAATCTGCCCAGGACTTGTTTCCTGCGCGGGGGAGCGCAAACGTAGTGATGACAACTTCTACGGAGGGGTCGACTGCGCCTTTGATAATCGCGCGGGTCATAGTCGCAAGCGCCGCACCTATGCATGTAGGTGCGAAAAAGAAATGGACGGCGTACACTCGGCGTACCAAGGCTGTGTCCCGTGACGACAAGCGTTTTCACACCGGTGCTTTGAAGTCCAACCTTGACGCCCGCAAGGAGCTCGTCCGCACTCCGCTGGAACGTCTGCTGAAATCCGCGCACTTTTATGGTCTCTGTAAAACTCAGCGGCTAATCGGATCTGTTGGATTTTGAGCCTAGGGACGAAGCGGATGCTCAGTGACCCTCTGCAAACGCGCAGAGGTCTCGATAAAATTACGGTCGTACTTATACAAAAACGAGTGGCTATGAACACGAAAGGAGATAGGTACGGATGGAGAAACAACGGCAGGGAAAACGTCGGTACAGGGGAAGCGTCGGTGCGGGGAGAATATCGGGGGCATCGGAGTGATGGAAGGGCTGTAGAGTATCACCGAAGTAACGGTTTACCTTGGCGGCGCACGGCTGTTCGTGGCATTATCGGGGCAGTGCGGGTCAATTCGGTTGTTACTCCAACAGGATCGACTAATTAGTCAGTCTGCGTACTCCCGGCGGCCTGCGGTATCCGCGTGGTGTCGATATCGTCCTGCACGAGGATCAGGTCGTTTAGTATGGACAGGCTGCGAAGCATCTGTATGGTACGAGAGGACGAAGAAGATCACGCACAAGCTGTCTTCATCAGACTTTCGACAGATTACTTGATTGCACTTGATTACGCTTGAATGGCCTTGAATTGGCCGAAAAAGTGCTCAAGAGACAAGTGGTCCAGCCAGGTCTGACTTTCCACGAGTAGAAAAAAAAAAAAATTCTATGGGAAGCACGATCAGTTCCGAGTGCGTGGTGGCATTTATTCTGATAATATATACTCGTTTCTTCGCTCCCTTGTTCCAGTCCTCCAATTTCTCGCTTCTCTTATCCTCTCTTCCCCCTATCCATTTCCTCACAGTCAACTTAAAGCCCAAAGAATCATGCCAATCGCTTCGCATTCGACGGCAGGCTTATTCAGACGTGCGTGCTCTTTATTCCCTCCGCCCTCAGCTTGACCCACGTCAGCCTCGAGATGAGATCATTCCACCATCTTGAGCCAGAAACCATTAGTACCAACCCGGGAGACTGACACCGCGAATCACCGTGGAGGTCATTACATCGATCCCGAGCCGATTGGTCAACAGTGGCGCACGAGCCAAGTGAAACAGATCCGCGAGGGTTAATTCCTACGTGGAATAAGAAGCTGTGAGATTTTCGATGAAAAAACCCACATCTCCTGCCAGGAACCAGGATTTTATCGTAAATCTTGAGTGTCTTGGAAAACTCCGCCATGTATTCTGCCAGGGCTGCTTCGTCGGCTTCGTCGATGGACTCGCCTTTCCTTCGGGGTGCGGAGCCATATCAGCATCGCATCGAGGTAGAATCTCTAACTCACAGTTTCTTCGTGAACAATGGTGCCATCTTCGCAAGCTGTGCATCGAAATTCGCAGACTCAGTCGCCGCCGCCTGCTCAAACAAGGCCTTCTTTTTTAGGTCAGTTGGGACGAGCGCAGGTCCCTGATCCGCATATTTCTCCGCCAGATACCGCGCGATAGCCCGGCTCCCATACAAAATGAACCCGTCGTCGTCCTAAACAAAGGTGAAGTTAGCATTGCATCCAGGCATCGATTGTTACGCACGATGCAAGGGATCTGTCCGAATGGTTGCTTCTCGAGATACTTTGGTTTTTTTTTTGCTCACCGGCCGAGGTGTTCACGAGTACGAGCTCGAATGGAATTTGTTTCTCGGCCAGTACCATCGCAACGGGTGAGCTGGGACCCCGGGCGTGACTGTTTGCGTAAAGTTTCAGCACCATGTCGGATAGTGGAGGAAAACGACGTGGATGCACAGCGATATATAGTCTTCGTTCGAGTCATTTCTCGCGTTCTACGTCATATAGGAATATGTAATTTTAACTCAGAGCGGTCTTAAGAGCCTCGGCTGACAAAGCGGGTACGGCCGACAAACGGCCATGGCCCGCTACCAATCACCTTCTTCCACATTGTGTCAAGCCGAATATTTATATTTCTTGTAAGAAGTCAAGTTACCAATCTGAAGGTAAGGTTATGGGATGCTGGATGAATATACGCTAAAATTTGACAGAAGCCCCAACACAGTTCCTTTTTCCCAATGGATGCCGGTGGGTTTTCAAGGAAGGGTTATATTTTCGTCGCGGTGTTATTCGGCACACACAGTAACAACATCTTGAATTACTATCTTGCCTGTCCTACAGTAGAGTAAAGAACAAAGCCACCGTGGTGAGGATAAGGACCGAAGCCGTCGGCGCGCTGAATGGGCTGACGCCGTTGACGTTGAACTGCTTGAGAGTCGCCGTCTCGTTGATGCTGGAGGCAGGATCAGCCGCGAGCGTCGCTGTTAGAGAATTCAGCACCATGATCTTCAAGTTCGGTGCACATCTAGTGACATACAGGTGAAGGTCGCCCCGCATTTGCTCTCCAACAATGCTGTGCCGTTGATCCCCGGGATTGTGTTCGAGTAGATTTTGAACGCGGCCTTGGTGCATTCGTTGCACTCGAGGTTGAACGCGGCGAAGACGAGTTGCTCGATCACCTTCTCCGGGGCGGACAAGTCGAATGCTTCGATGTTCGCCGCATTTAGGAGCTCCGTCATGCAGAAGGTGTTTTTGTTCGCAGTGCTGCATGCAGCACGAATCTTCGTCGGTAGCGTGCACATGAAGCCGAAGGAGGTTACATACTTTTGTAGACACATCATCTCGCGGACATCAAAATACGAGAGGTAGAGGGTGCTGGCGAGCGCGGTGGCGTTGGGGAGCGGCGTCTCGTCGAAGGACGAGCCACACCCCGCGCTGACGTTAGCAGCGATATGATCTAGGGTGGCTTCGCTGTGGGTGGATTCTATGTGAAACAGAAGATGTGGGGTGACCAGGAAAGAAGAAATACCTGCAACTCCCAACGGAACACATGGACGTCAACCAGCTGTCGATTGCAGTCGTGAGCACGGGAACGGACGCGTTCTGTTGCGTCTGCGCGTAGATCTGCGTGAGACCGTGCGGAGCGATGCATCCGATGCCCGGGTCCGAGGAGGCGAGGATGTTGTTGACGGCGCTTGAGCAGGAACTAGGAGAGACCATGGTTAACGTCATACTTATTTTAGGGCAAGGAGAAAAGAAACAACTCACGATTCGCCAGGGGTGACTGATGGCTTAGCTACTGCCGCAGATGAGATGGGAGAAGTGGCCGCAGCTGCGAGCCCAGCTGCAGCTGTGAGACCAAGAAAGATTTTGAACATCTTATCAACGAGGATGAAGAGGTAAAACGACTCGGGGGACAAAAAAATCGACAAAAAAAGGAGGGTGGGACGAAGAACGGAGGGCGGGAGCGAAGGAAGGAAAGAAAATGTGCTGAGGATGAGCAAGTAGACCGCCCACCTTTTATTTGCTGGAGGGCTAGAACCTCCCGTGGCACGGATCCATCATCTCAACATCTCGTTGATCCAGTTATAGTCGCAAATAATCGGCGCCAAGTTCACTGGTTAGTCATAGACTCGGATGTGGGCTCAAACTGAAAGGGAACTTGAACAGCGCCGGTAGATTTGATGCTGTAATACCATGCCGAGATTATTTCGTGTACACTTGCCCAATTGAGTCAATTCAAGTTTCATTACTTCGTACTACTTCCCCAATGGAACGCTTGGAACGCGGCGTCATCCGCTAGTAGTCATTTTCCGCGTTTAACCGCCACCAGGACCGGCGCTTAGTGACATATCGTAAACCTCGAGAGTTTGTGGACCCGCCGGGTGTGCCGCCGGATGTGCCACGTGATTATTCATACCTCAGCTCGCGACATGCGAGATTTCATTTTCAGGGCGCCGCCGTTTCTTGAACAAAAGTCTCCGAACATCTAATTTTGTGATTATATATGCATGTTGTACAGATGCTACATATTGTATTCATTCCTGACGCCTTACATATCGAGTAAGGTCGACTAGCGTCCGCAATTCGCGCCCCGAAAACACGTCCCCGCAGAAAAGATGCAACGGCTCCCACTTCCATGGCCACTTTATCATATATCGAGTCAGCTAGTCGGAGAGATAATGTATATGTAAAGGAAACGTACTTATGATAGTGATTAAACTGAGGCACTCCAAGCTGAATTTGGGATACGAAGTGTTGTTCGTAGAAGAAATCGCCCCTGGTACTTGATGGAAAGGGGGGCGGCCGAGTGGCCCGCCAGTCAGGTGGGACGTATTCCATGTCAGTGAGCTCGTAAGGGGCGCCGGATGGAAACCCGGAGTCGTGGACTTGGAGATGGAGTTGATGTTCCGTCCCGAGCCCCTGCGATGAAGAGCTCGATGGATAGGTGGGATATGAATCCGTCTCCATATGCATACCGGCCAGCAGGAGTGGGGATGATGTTCCAGCCGATGGGGGTGCGATTTCCGGGACCTCATTGCGCGCGTAAATTAGAGGTGAACTCGACTCTGAGCCTGAAGTCGGCGTGCTTGGGCGGGCGGAAGAGTCATCGTCAGAGTGTCCAAGTTGACTCCAAACGGGAACAAATTCGCATGGGAGGCCCCGCTGGGCGCATCGTGTGCACGGCTTATCGTATAATGCGGACGGCGACACGCACTGGATTAAACACATAGTTGGGTTGGTTTCGTGCGGGCTGTGAACCGACAGTCGGAGAGGACTCACCTTCCTTTTGTTTCGCCTGCAGAGGAGGCAAGCGAGATATGCCCTGCGTGGCTTCACCTTTGCTTTGGCGAATGTCTTTGGCATCGATGGTGGTGGTTGACGTCTAAGGAATGAGGAGATATTTCACCGAAGAGAGTTCGACTAACCTACTCGCATTATGGTGTATGACACACAATCGTGCAACAAGGATGATTCATCTTACATGAGTTAAGCTGAGTTGTCGTTGGGCGCAAAGTCGTTTACCTGAATAATCAATATCAAACCTCGGCTAGCTTGCGTATGAGTTTTGAGCCGCCCTCACGCGATATTTGCACGCGGACGTTGAGTCGCTGGGCGCTGATGGTGATTCGCAAATTGCTCAAGTAACTTGATGTCGATCACAGCCGGCGCCAGTACATATTTGCGAGTACTTTACTTCTCTACGTCCCCCACGAGAGCCGAGGCTGACTAAAGTTCCTTCAAGTCCGGTAAAAAAAAAAAAGTGGACACGATTCGTGAGCTTGGGAGCCGTTCTCCGATCGGCGGTGGTATTCGGACTCCTCGGAGGCTATTGGTAACATCGGATCCCCTGTGAACGAGGCGCTTTCCTTTTCTCCGATGAACGGAAAACAGATTTCGATCCCCATGCATAATTCGGAATGGTGACGGTGCATTAGTATTGAGGACCAGTAGGGCATCCGCTAGGAGATGGAGAGCACCGCGTCCATGGTGAAGACATCGATAGGGAAGAGGCTCAATCGAGAATAAGGTGCAAGACCCGGAGTCGTTGAACCGCAGTTGGGCTGCCCGCTGCTGCCCGGCGGTGTTCCACTGATCGGCGCCTACGCCCCTGTAATGACCAAGGTTTTGTTCCGCTGATCGGGGAACAAGTGGCTGTACCTGTGCTTTCACATTCCCGGATACCGTCTCCGCGTCTCCGGTCCAGCACAAACTCCTAAACAAGCTTCGGAGTGTTGTTACTCCTATTTGCCCTCGCTGAAATGTTTATTTTTTTTCTGTGTCTTTACTTATTTTTATTTTATTTTGGCTCCGAGTTTTCAACGTGAAGATGTTTCCGACATTACAAAGTCCTTTTGGTGCTGCGGGGGCCCTATGTCGTTAACCTACCGCTCCAGAACTTGGGCGCTTCGATTTTCCCCCGAAATCTCTAGCGTGTTAGTAGAGCTAGACCGTCCCGATAATTCCGTCTTGATGACTACCTTACTCCATTCAATGAAGCGTCAATTCGACCTTGTTGTATGCATTGTTGCCCTTGGCATTGCCCATAAGCTCGAAGCGCTTCCTCTTTGACACCAGTGAAACCAAACGATGCATCTTACCCCCCCAGCCTATCCCAGCCCACCAAAGTTCCGCTATCCAGTTATTCAATCGTTCATGCATTCTCGGGACGCAATCATGTAGTGTGGCAGCGCAAATCATCGAGTTGCAACAGAGTGGTTTCAAAAGTGCTGCGTTCCATGGCCGCTTCCGTACGGCAAGGCATGATTAGCAGATTCCTTGTTACCCTGGGCGCTGATCGTGACACTGGGGATGACTCAATTCTAAACTGAGGTTCTCGTTGTGCCGTGACGGTCCCTATTAGCCGCTGTTGTACGCAGAGGTCGACAGTCAGAGTACGCGTATCCTCCTGCCGACAATCGCGATTGCGCAGCCCCGCGGCCCATGTTGCGGTTAGACGCTTTTGAAAATGACTCAAATCTGGCTGAATAATGAGGGAGGGACGAGTCGTCGCAGCGTCTTTTAGCGATATTCGGGTTACAAACACAGGTCTGAGACTCAGCAGTACTCGAAGAGTAGAAACAATTTAAACATGCCTCTGTACACACTGTCCACTACTCCTTCTGTTGCGCTCTTTCCCTCTGCTCTCTCATCCTTTAACTCTGTGTGGTTCGTCAATATCCCGTTTCTCCAACGCTGAATTCTGAATTACGACACAGTGCGAATGCACGATACTTCCTATAAACAAAGAGAATTACACGATTAGTCGTGCAAAATCTAGACTCAACCGCCAGTCTGACCCCGCTCTTGGAGGATCTTGCAGGGCGTCACCTGCAAGATCCTATCATGATACAACCTCAGAACAACAATCACGGCTCGCCAGCCCGAGGGGTGCCGAGTGATGGCCACAGTGCGTGTTGCTCGCTGAGGATACAACTTCCAGCTGGTTTTGCAGCCTTCTCTCATATTCCACGGCCCAAAGCCTGCGTTTTCAAGTCTTCAAGACAACTAATCTCCGTTGACTCGTCTCAGCCGTTGAGTTCCTGCTCTGGGTGCTCAACCGGAGTTGGATCGGAGCTTCAAGAGCGAAATTCGGGGCCGTGGAGACGTCCGGAAAAGGGAGTAACTCAGCAAGCAATCTTTGTGCAGAGACGAGAATATCATTAGCCACGTCGTGACATTTACTTTGACAAACTCATTTCTTTACCGTCGGAAAGTCAGGTTGCCGGGCTTACTCGGGGCTACTGGTAACACCGATGTCGCAATTGTGGACAAATCCCGCGAGTCAAAACTGATTCCTACTTTCTTCTTATCCCTTCACCACTAACTCCTCCCCTCTCCCCTCACAACCGCTAGGGAACTCATTACATCACAAACAACCGTGCCGCTTCGAACCGATTTCTAATGAGACCTGCCGCACTATTCAGATGTGCGTGCTCTGTACACCCTCCGTGGACAGCTTGACCCAGGTCGGCCTCGAAATGAGATCGTTCCACCATCTATGAATACTCAGTTACAGGTCGAGAAACTAACGCTGGACTCACCTCGCGATGTTCGGGCCCGTGGACGTCATTAAATCGATTCCAGCCTGGGGTGCCAACCTTGGCGCAAAACTCAAATGAAAGATATCCGCGAGCGTCAATTCCTGCGTGAGAGGGATGAGGTCTCGTTCCAGTAGAAGCGGTGCACAATTTTAAAAGAGCTCACATCTCCTGCTAGGAACTTCTGCTTCCCCAGGATTTTCTCATACACCTGGAGTGTCTTTGAAAACTCCGCCAAGTATTCTGCCAGGGCGACCTCGTCCACGGGCTGGCCTTTCCTCCTGGTGCGCAGCCACATCAGCATTGTGTCGAGGTAGAATTAAGCAGGTTTGACTCACGGCTTTCCCAATTTTTCCATGAGCACTTTCGTGATCTGCGGATGGAAATTCGCCGACTCGACCGCCGCCGCCTGCTCAAACATTGCCCTCTTCTTGAGGTCAGTTGGGATGAGCGCCGGGCCCTGATCCGCGTATTTCTCCGCCAGATACCGCGCGATGGCCCTGCTCTCATACACAATGAAGCCGTCGTCGTCCTAAACAAAGGTGAGGTCAACGTCTGCGGTGCAACCCAGGAGACAATCGCAACACACGATGCAAGGAACCTGCCCAAACGGAGACAGGTTCTCTATAAACTCTGGCTTTTTTTGCTCGCCGGCCGCCAAGTCCACGGGGATGAGCTCGAACGGAATTTGCTTCTCGGCCAACACCATCGCAACAACTGCTCCCCCGCCCCCAGCGTACGGCACTCCGTAGAATTTCAAAACCATGTCGAATTGGAAGGATAAGGCGATAACCACAGAGGGTGCAGGACGCTAGTCAGATACGTGGCTCACCTTCGTTTTTGAGTTGCGGATTGATGAGTCATGACAGGATTCCGAGTCATAGACTTACAAAGCAGGGCCGGAATGATAATATTAATATCCGGATTTGCAATCCTCCGCCTTCGCAGGCATACGCGCTGTCTACAGCAATTCGCGGAACCTATCGGCAGACCTCCAAGTTTTAATTTCCGCGGGTTGTAATTTTTTTTCTTAGCGGGCATTTTTAAAGGATAAGATGTATACTTGTTCTCAGACTACTCCCCTTGGATCTAGGCTCAGTGTCGATTCCGACTCGATTCTCGAAGCTTCGTGAACAAGAGGATTGTTCGTTACAGGTGACCTAGCTCAACTGGTCTGAGCCGCGGAAGGATGTACGTATTGGCACCCACGATCTGCGACGATGCCTCCGATAACGTATCACACGTGTCTCTGATCATGACAACTTTCTCATGTTTCCTGCCTTTCCTCCCATCGACCAGCAAAACTCCACCAAATCACTTCTACCCTCAACCCGCAACTCAGTATTGAAAATTCAGGCCTGCGTCCTTTAGGTGAACCGCTGTCGTTGATATTGGAATCTCAATTGTAAAGGCCAACTTCAATGGGATCACGAGGTCCAGAACTATGTCGAAATTTATCCACGACTCCAGTACAAACCGATTCGCGCCAAATCTTGGATCTTAGGTGAGCCCAGGCATCCGAGTATTTTCTAGGTCAATATTCACGCCGTATGACATACAATGTGCGAATCCGACTCCAATCGTGCGACGCCGGTTCACATCGTTGCCGATGGAGACCGTGTCAAACATCTGGCTCTTTTTCCTCTACTTGATATCAGCCGGTTAGCTGCACAAGCACTTGAGATGTATGTTGGAAGTGTAAGAACCGACGGCTTTCCGGCCGGACATGTGCCGTTGATGGCCGAAGTGTCGGAGATGCTCGGGATACCTTGGCCCTGATTTGCTCCATCTGAGTTATTTCATGATGTAGTGCTTTGCCCATATCTCGGGCGTTCACGCCTTCGATACAACATTCCTTATCTTCGGCCGCGGTGCTCAACCCCTGGTCGTTCCCTCAATTCACTCCAATGGATTACATGTACTGTAAGCCAATGCTCTGTTCTGTTTCTGGACGTGTAATCAGTCTACACTTCCGATGCTCCCTCCTATGCTCACACAGCCCACAAAAGATCCCGCCTGTTTGCCGTGCAATCATATTCAACTAAGTTATTGCATTCAATATGTAGTTCCCGCGTTCTCATGGGAACGCGACAAGACTTGATGCATGTGATGTGAAGACTATTCACTCCTTAACTCCGCACCATGACTGGACAGCAGTCACCCAGTGCTTACCTGCACGTCTTACCTGTCGAAATCTGGCTGGCGTGCTGGATGTTATGCTCGACTCGCCAACTTCGCCGACTCTCACTCGTGTGCCGGCTTTTTCGATCTGTCTGCTCGCCACTTTTGCTCCGACAGCAAAGTGCTGATATCGCAGCATTGGTAACTGGGATTGACCGCAATAACTGGGTCGAGCGTGTTCACCGCCTCCATCGTACTGCAGTGCGACTGGATAAATTGGCGGCAGGCTCCCATATCCTCGCGGTCAGGGCTTGGAGATTCAGTTCAGCGCCTCCATTGCCATTGGACCAGACAACGCTCTCGAAACGGCTGCGAAGATTTATGGGGCAGGACTACTCGCATATCCCAAATATCGGTACCTTCAATGATATGCGCGACAGGGTCCTCAGGACGTTCCTCGCCACCCTCGGGCGTTATCAGAACTTGCTGTCTCTGAATTTGCAAGGAATAACCATCGATACGAGTCTTCGACAAACATTGGGATCACTGCCGATGCTGTGTGAGCTCACTCTCGATGGCTGCAACTTTGGCCCTCGGGATGGTGTCCTCCTGGCGTTGCAGCGTTTCACAATTTCCGCGACGCGGAGACGACGGAGACGAATGGAAGCCGGCCCTACAGGCCAAGAGCCTCGGTCGACTGAAGCTCCTCTGAAAATCGTGTCCCCTCAACACCTGTGCCAGCTCAATTTAGGCGCCGTGGAGCAAACGGCTTCACTTCTCTCCGGGTTCAGCGGCGAGAAGTTCCCCCAGCTGCTCCATCTCTCGGTGCACACTGTATTCCATGTCGGTATACTTGTGCAGCTTCTCCCCAAATGTCCGCAGCTCGAATCCCTGACTATCCCGTCCATTTCGACCCGCTCGGCCAGCTCTCTGCCGAGCAATCTTGCTCCGCACGTTGTGCCCCTCCTGCGGAATCTGACGGCACCAATGGAAATAATTCACTTATTCCCATCGCATCGCCCCCTCAGCGTCGTAACTGTGTTGAACCCAGATCCGGCTGACACAATATCGCTCCAGGACGTGAAGCACATTCTCACCCGGATCTCACGTAGCTCCGTTCCTCTTCGATCCCTCAGTATCCCCCAAACCTCCTCGGCTGTCGAAACTCTGGCCGTCATTTCAGCCATACTTCCCGCACTCACGGAGTTGTCGATGAATATCGTTGACGCCGGGAGAAGTCCCCCTCATCCGTTTCGCTGCGGTACTCGACAAATACCGGATCGTCGCGAAGACACACGGTCTCCCGAGCTCAACGACGAGGAGGCGTTCGACAACCTTCCCGCAGACGAACTCTCCGATTCGGAAGATCAATCGACGGTTCAGCGAGAACAGCACAACGATCCGTCGACACCTCCACTGTGGGCATTGTGGGACCGCAAAACGGCAAGTCTGATTTCTTCCGATCGTACAAACCGACTAACCTGCTCCTTCAAGGGCACGTATATTGAGAGCCCGTTACCTCCGATTCCATCTGGAACCTGCGCGGTATGGGGAAACCCGACATTCCGAGTCTCAGACAACGCTAAAATCCGTTTCACAGGATTTCCTCCGTCGGATCTGCGTAGGCGTCATTGCTTTCCCGCCAAACCTTGCAGTACTGCGCCTACAGACACCGATTGGGCGAGTGTTCTCCTCTGGAGATCAAGAGCGTGCGGCTGTGGCAGCGCTCAGTCGCGAGTATCCTTTACTCCGGGAGGTCAGCATTGGATGCTTCACCTGGGAGATATATGGCGCGGATTTATACAAGGTGATTTCTCGCCCCCAGAAGCCGTAATAGGTCCAACTGAGCTCCGCTGTTCCTGGGATCCCTACGTGATATTTAAATATCTCGTGTGTTCCAGAGCCTCGCCTTCTCATGTTCAGTGTGCATTGTGGGATGGGCGATGAGATTATTCAGAGTCTAAGGTGTCCGGCGTCTACTGTGTATCTGCATCATTTTTGGCAGCAGTGCACCCAAATACAAATCGTTCCGTGCCATTACACATAACACCTAGGCCGATAAACCTGGAGAACGTTTATCCCACAACTTGAGCATCGGAATGCACTCTTCGCAGTCATCTTGGGAGCACAAAGCTAGAGTACGGTCCATTTCTTGACCAATAGCTTCGAACGTATGGCACAGTTTGAGGCGGCGGATGGTCCAGGTTGCTGTCTTCCTTTCATCTTTGCCAACCACACTCCCAGAATCTACCTCCCCGAAGGCAGATACGCTGTCGTGAAATATGGATACACTAATACTTAGTAGGGACTTTCAAAGCTCAGATTTCGAGCTCATTTCGACTTCATTTCAATCTCATTTCATCCCATATGGGATCAGGATCAGAGTTGAATTTCATTTCGGGCGCTCGAGGACATGGTATAGAAATGAAATGAAGTTGAAATGAGCTCGAAATCTGAGCTATGCCTTGTGTACCTTTAGCGTGTCCTGTTCCAAATGGTCTTTTCCATTTGGTCCACCCGACTTTGGCGAAGAGTTTCTCCGGAACGTCAACAAGAACGAACATGACCGCTTAGATGGCACTGGGGGCAGAGACCCACGCATGTCGAAACGACATGCGTGGTTCGCATGTCATCCGCATGCAGGACAAGGACTGGCAAAGGGCCTTTGCTTTGAGAAAGGGGGGCTTTGTCGGCTCCCGCGAGCCGACAAAGCTTCCCTTTGTCTTTAGTATCAAATAGGTGTTACCTCAAGTGTTACCTCATGCATGCGAACCACGCATGTCGTTTCGACATGTGTGGGTCTCTGCCCCCGGTGTGGATTGCACGCCAATGAACCAGGATGCGACTATCGGGTACTAGGATGAGGAGTCAAAAATCCTTTCTGTCGAGCATCGGGCGGAAGTTGGGCGGAAGGCCCGCAGAGCTTCTCCATAAGGAAAGATCAGTTTTGAGGCTCACATCCAAGATTTTGTGCGGACAATCTCTTGCTGAAGCCTTAACTCCTGGGGCCTGAACTTGTTGGGAACTTGGGGAGCATAAGCCCCTTGTTTGTCCTGTCATTTTGAGCTTGAACTAACTCCAGGCTGCGCAGTGTAAAATCAACAGTGAACGGGTCCGATCTAGGGCATCAACCCGTCCCGTAAAATTACGCGACGACGGGCCGTAAATACGGTTACGGCCCCGTACCGTCTGGTGGATTTCAGAAAGGAAATACGGCCGTTTTCCGACGGGTTAATTACGGGTTGGCCCTATTTTGTCTTGAGGCCTTTCCTTGACTTACTGATGCAGTCCTAGTAGTAATTTGACCAATTGTGAGCTGAAAGAATATAGCAGAGATTCAGCAGTCCCTTGCAAACATCCACTTACGGGCGTAAACGGACTGTTACGGTACGGTTACGGGTCCAAACTTACCGTAACGTATCCGGGGTATTTTATTACGGTTACGGGCGTATTTGTTACGCCCGTCAGCGTATTACGCACGGTTTGATGCCCTAGTCCGATCCCATCGAATAATTCTCATTCTGGGAGCATGCGCATCTGGGAGCATCTAGATCTCATTCAAGCTTAAATCTGACCCATGGCTGGCAGAAGGGCGGCGATAACGATACATGCGGAAAACTAAAGACCAGGTGCATTCTCGGTAGCGCTCTTTGTATTCAACCCCTGCTCACCCAAGCGTTTCAGCTGACCTAGTCCACTTCCCGACCGCTTTAATTTTGTTTCGGGGGCGACTCCTTGGTGTGGTCTCGTTATTTTCGTGCGGATAAGCTGTGTCACGACACGTACCCCTCAGGCCGTTGAATTCCATATGACGCTTCTCACAAGCGCAAAAGTCAAGAAGTTGCTAAACATCATATATCGGACCAACACGAAATGACGCTGGCAGTCTCATTCCTAGGAATTCGCTCGATGAAACACTGAAGTTACGCTAGCCCTGGATTCCTGGAATCATCAACTCCAACCGCCGATTCGGTGCCAATGGAATAACTACACTACATTACAAACTGCGGAGGGTCTGGAAACCTATGTTGTTTGCCCTCCCGCGATATTACTGCGAGTCCAGTTATACGTGTTGAGCTTGGACTGGAAATGCGGCCCACCGTTCTCCTTTGCGTAACCAGGAGCGAGTCTGCACAGCATACGTGGATGCTCCGTTCGGCGATATTCTCAATGTTCCCATTTGGAGTCTTGGCGAAGTCGAAGTGACTGACTCCCTATGGTAGCGCGTTTGTGGTGAGTTCCTCGTATTCAAACAACAGTGTTACAACACCAGTAATAACAAGGGTCAGTGCTCGCCATACTCGTTTCTAGCGTTCGATTGTCAAACATTTTCAACAACACTGTGGGTCCATGCGTCAGAAGTGCATTCGCTGAGTGCAGATGGCACAATTCCAGAATTACACTTTCAAAACGTTGATGATTAAGTCCATTAATCTGCTCGAGTCACTGCAATCGGCTATGCTACATGACACTTCTATGGTTACCAACTTGGGACATGCCTTATATCGGTGCGTGTTCCGGACGGCGCAAAAAAAATTGGACAGGGCGGGGCGGTCGGCTGGCATTCAAAACGTGGAAGTCCTTACCATCCTTTCGCTTCCATGACGGATGTGTGCACTCGCGATGGCTTCCCGGCACGTCACAGTATTTTTTATCTCCGGAGTGGGCGCTGTCGCACTGCGTCGGGCGCTTCATGGTAACCGTAACAATGTTTACACTGCTGGGTAAAAGAAAAGTCGGCAACTTGACCATCCGTTGAAGGTGACCCCGGAAAGAGTCTTGGCTTCTTGGGCCTTCGGAATATAGGCCTGGTTCAAAGGTCTCGTCCAGCACTATTGCAAGGAAGACATCTGCTCAAAATTTCCGCTCACTGATTTTTTGGGGTGTGCGTGCAGCGCAAACGTGGCCCATGCCGAAACGGCGAGTTTCCGCGTCTAGCGATTGTGGGACGCCATCCCGCCGGAACGGAGAAGCATCGAAACAGGTGTGTTGTGTGAGTCAGTTCTTTTTTTATTGCTTCATCCATAATGCGACAGTTGAAACTGAGTAGGAACAGGGCCTCCGGGGACTGAAAGGTCTTCGTATAAAGGTGGGTCGCAGCTGGACCCCCATCTCATTCTTCGCAATGCCGAGCTCATCCAAACCATCGAAGACTTCTTCGAGGACGGTTTCGAAACGCCGTAGAGCCTATGTTGCCTGCACAAACTGCAGAAGTCGCAAGGTCAAGGTGAAGGCATCCGGCTATTCCGCGTGCTCATGGAACTGACAGGAAACCTCGGCAGTGTTTAACGCCGTCAGATGAGGAGTATAATCCATGCGCACGATGCTTGAAAAAGGGCCTCACATGCGAATACGCCATGGTCTCGGACAGTGGATCACAGTCCGACTCACGCCCAAATACGCCGTCCCTAGAAGGTCAATCTCGAGCACGCGAAGCCACTGGTGGACAGAGCTCACAATCATATGCTTCTCCATACGCGGGCATGCCTCAGTTCCTCAGCACCGCTCCCCCGCTCCATCGGGGAAACTCCCGTCCTCCTGCGCCGCAAGTTGCAAGCAATCCACAATATCTCGCTGGGGAATTTCAGACCCCTTATACATATCAGCAAAACCCCGCGCCCTATTCTACCACCGCATATACACAGCAGTCATTCCAGTCCCGTTCTCAAATTTCTGGCCAGCATGGCGCCAATACACAGGCGGCGCATAGGACAATGCAGGATCAGACAGTGCCACCAGCACGCCCATTCTACCGCAGCGGATCTGCCGCGCAGTACCCCTCGGCTCCGAACGCTATGCCGCAAAACAATGATTTACTCTACGCTCAGGATTTTGGGCAGACGTACGTTCCCCAGCCCACAATGTATGACTGGCCGCAATCGATTAGGTAGGGCCTGTTCAAATTTCCAACAAAGAGGTCCACTAATTGGACGTCGTAGATGTGTCTGCCCACCCGGAGTACCATGTTATTGTGGTGCGAATTTCAGCAGAACGTAACTCATAAGCCTGCTTGCTCTATTATTTATGATAAGTATATCTAGATGTTCGGGCGGACTTCATAGAATTCCAGTATATAATACCTAACTCTATCGGGGTATAAACTTCCGCTTCGATTGAAACCAACCTAGTCTTTTAAGCTATATAACACGGTTGACATGATGACTCGGAATCGATGCGGTCGAATTCAAAAATTCAAGTTGAGAAATCATCTGCGGAAGGTTTTCTACATGTACACTGAAGGCGTTTTCCAAGAAGTTAGAGATGCAGAGACGTCCGTTCCCAGCGTAGACCGCCTCTGTCCATTTCTTTGTTATGTTTTGGTTAGGTTAGGTTGTTATATGGGCTGTGCATGCTTGGTCGTGTTATGACAGACTGCCTCTTGATGCAAACCGTCATGTCCGAGCTAGCGATTGCCTCCTCCCCGCCTCCAGCTTCTCTCCTTGACCTGCCGAACGAGCTGCTCCTTATAATATCTCAGGATTTCAGCGACTATGACCTGCTGCATCTTGCGTTGATATGCATGCGCTTGAATCTACTCTTGCTCCCTCTCGTCTTTTCCCGCCTTGGCTTCGAGCCCCCGTCCTCCCATATATCATCAATCTCTTTCATCGGTACAACCTATGTGGTTCTAATTGCTCTCGAAGGCGCCTTTTTTGTCACCTCCGTCGGTGAACTCGACTTGTCTCTGTTAAATTTCTACCACGCACCGCGTCCAGAGATTCTCCATGCCGTCCAGCGTCTAAACGCTTTGGCGACTCGACTTTCCCATTTCGCCCATCTGCGTTTTGCTCCGATGGATATCTTTCGGCACGATGACGCATTCGATCTTGAACATTGGCCGCCCGCGGTGGCCGCCTTGTTCAACGCCGTCTCGCAGCACAAAGACTCTACCATCACAGTCTATGCCGGAACCTACGCCCAATCTCCAGATTTTGGCCCGTTCTCGCATGTTGTCCCCCGCCTGCCTTCGACTCTTAATCCTCCGCGTCCACGTCCGCAAGCATCGCTCGTACAGACTTTGGCCAAGAAATTCAGAGCGGCTTGGTCCCGCCTGTTGCGGTCAGGAAACTCCCAAGAGGCCGTTTTGGAGACTGCCGACTTGCTGCCTAACCTCACCGAAACACTCCTTGAAACACTCCTTGAACCGCCTTCGCGACCAACTATCCAATCCACCGAACGTGTCAGCGACCTTACCCTCCCCGTCGCCCCACGCTCCTCCCTCTCCACGTTCAACATCCACTCATCCTTCCTCTTCCATATGAACTTCTACAAATGGACGCTCCAGACGCTCAATACCGCGCCCCTCACCGCGCTCTCCCTTGACCAGATCGACCTCTCGCTGTACGACTGGGCGCTCACTCTCCCGCGGCTCGCACTCCCCGCGCTCGAGACGCTCGCCGTTCTGCGCTGTGCAATCGCCGTGCCAGACCTCACGGCGTTCCTCGCCCGCCACCCCACCATCCGCGCGCTCGACCTCTCTTTCCACGTCGCCATCGGCTCGCTGCACCCGTCTGCTCCGCTGGATATTCTCCCGCGCCTCGAGACGATTGCCGGGCCGCCGGACTACCTCCTTTACTTCCTCCACCAGGCGTCGGAGACTGAGACGGAGGCGCAGGATCCGCGCGCGGTAGATGACGCCGCTATTCCCACGTCAGCAAACCTCGACGCTCTCGGCCCGCACCCGCGTCTGCGCACCGTCTCCATCCGCTCGCACGCCATCGCCCCCTACGACGTCGCGCAATTCGTGCGCCTCGTCGCGTGCCTCCAGGCGCGCCCCGTCATCCCGCGTGTGGATCTCGCTGGGAGGATCGTAGAGTGTTGTCAGCTGCCTGTGGGGCTTGGGGGAGAGGGCGAGGGTGAGGCGGGAGATTCACTGCGTTCAAGCATCGTAGCACAGGGTGAAGGGGTTGACGGGGATCTGAGGGGCTTGAGGTAATGGAAACAGAATGAAGAAAGGTCCAAGGGACGTTGTTTGAAGTTTGTATCCTATAATCTGGTCTTATCTACGGATGATCACACATACATAGATGTAGATATGTCCATCTAGCTTCTGGAATCAATCGATATGTATGTGTCTGTCCTCAAAGCCATCTTGTACCCGAATTTCAATCGAGGCACCTGCAGGAGATCACTGCGAGTTCTGGCCCTCCCGCATACGATTAGTTCCTGATATATGAGAAAAATGGAGGTCTAAGCACGGCAGTGGTCGCTTGAACACCACAAATACGGTCATACTCAGATGCAACACAGATACACTTGCAATTATAGTTTGGTTTCTGGACACAATTACAGGAAATAAAACACACGCAACTCTAATCACAGACGCCATGGCGGCCACCCGTCGGCATACCTATCTGAATCCCGATACTCGTCGAACGCGAGTTGCCCCTGGTCGCGCGCTCTCGGCATCCAGCGTCTGACAATCGCCGTGAAAGTAGCGAAGTGTCGCGCGGCATCGTCATGTGTAACATCCAAACGCCAACGAAGCGTCGGAGCCGCAGAGTGCTCTGCAAGTGCGCTATCCAGCTCGGCCATAGTGCGTTCATCAAGGACAGGGGGGAAGCCCCAGGTTAAAAAGTGCCAGTATGTCAGAACAATCTCGACGAGATGGGGGCTCGCGTTCGAAGTGAGAATGGCGGAGATGATGTCCAGTATGTTGGTTCTGGGCTCCAAGGGGAGGCTTAGAATTAGAACCACCTCGAAGATACGAAGCGCGGGGAGAGGAGGTAGGAAGGTGAGATCTTTGAACGCGCCGTTATCTACCCAGTTATTCAGATATGCTAGATATGCGAGAACATGGGCAGACTGACGCATGGAGAAATTAATGTGCTCAAGAGTCCGAGAGGCAGCGTGGATGAGAGTCCTGGCGTCGCCTTTCTGCGGGCTGACTGATAACCTACGTAGAGCCGTCACAGACGAGACGAACTCCGGGCGAACAAGCAACGCATAGATTCCTTCGGTCCCTGCAGTCAGGATCAAATCCTCGACGGGACGGAGAGCTGAAATGCTCCCGTCGCTCCGTTTGGGAGGAATTAGTCCCCTCTTCCGAGAGAATAACGAACTAGATATATACATACATTAGTAGAGACGGGAAGGATTCAGAAGACATGATCATACCTTGTAAAAATACCAGTCCACGGTTGCAGCGATGATAAATTCTCCTGCTGGCTTGGAGAAACTTGGCCAAAGGAGACCGAGGGAGCTGCATTTAAGAACGGAGCTAGGGGTATCCCTGAGATACGGTAGGTACGTAGCTCGCGAAGGGGCTGTCGCGAAATGAAATCAATTAAGGCGGCACGCAGTCCTGGTGTCAGGTCATTCCAGTGGATGAAGGCATGGTAGGCATAGGTCCCGCCGATTTCGCACCAACGGACCCCTTCCAATTTATCTAGCACCTTCTGGAGTTTTTTCCAGTGCGTTCGCGACGTAAGATGATACAGCGATATCGTCAATCGCTTTATATATGTTGCGATGTGGGGGGATTCCTTGAGAAGAGAGTGTGCCGCACTGTAACCCGAGGAGCCGTGATTGAATTGCACGCTTGAAGAGTCCCGTAGTGTCAAGGAATGTAAAAGTTTGCGCTGACATGGATTGCGGAATGTCTGTGCGGTGAGTGCGCAGGCCTTAAGGGAGTCTATGTCGTTGACCGCGTCGATGATGCAGTCAATGAGTTCTTGGGGGATGGCTGCCATTGTTGGAGGTAGGCACATTACGTGGCACATGGAGCGCCGCGGCCCGGAATGTCGCTTTCCGGACCGCCTTAAAGTGTAGTGTAAAACTGTTATTTTCTGGTGCGTCCTAATTCAATACTATGGAAACTGCACCCAAAATTACACGTTTTTGCCCGGCTGAAGCTGAAACTGCGGAGCACGCAGAATCGGCGAGTCGGGATCTATATACAGTACATGTTCTCTAGGTAACTGTGGGTGATTGTACCGCGGTCCCTTAGATATGCAAGGAGGATCACCTTCAATACAAACGACGCCTCGCCAGCTCTTCGCCCATAGATTGCACATACGCCTGCGTATCCCGGGGATTAATCACAATCCGTACGATGAGAAACGGTCGATGGTACACGTACCTCATCTTCCGCCTCCCTCTCGCGGACGATATCCCACTCCGGCGACCAGTCACGCTGGGGCAGGGCTGCGCGTTCAAGCACACACGGATCCTATGGATAAAATATGCCAGACGTTCGTTTGATGGCGAGCGACCGACCACGACATACCTCTTCCTCGCCGTTGATTGGGTTACCCTGCATATCGCGTGAATTTATTGCGATTGGTACCATGAGAAATGGTCGAGGGTACACACCTCATCTTCCGCCTCCCTGTCTCGGACGACATCCCACTCCGGCGACCAGTCGCGCTGGGGCGGGGTTACGTGTGCAGGCATAACCAGATCCTAAGCATGGAATACGTCAGATGCTCCGGTCGGGAGCCACGACATACCTCCTCCTCGTTACCTACATCAATGGCATCCGTCGGCGACGACTCTGGCCTGGGTGTGGTTGCGTGTTCAAGTAACGCCTCGGCATCCTGTGAATTGAACTGATGGAATTTGCCAGAGAGTCAGACGTGCACGACACATACCTCCTCCTCCTCGGTAACTTCCTCGATATAGTCCGGCCTCCATTCTCTCACACTCTGCCGGATCATCTCTTCGCGGAGCGCCTGAACGTCCATCTGCATGACCCGGGAGTAATCCAATCGATTCGTTAGAGGTCTATATGTGAGAAACGGTCGATGGTACACATACCTGCTCCGCCAGCTGCGAATTAATACAATGAATTCGTCAGAGGTACTATGTATAAGCAACGGTCGATGGCACACATACCTCCTCCTCCTCCATCGCGCGCATGAAATCCCACTCCGGCGGCCGAGGGGTAGCATGTACATGCCCAGCCAGATCCTATGCATGTAATTTGTCAGATACTAGTTTGATGACGGGCGGTCGACCATGACATACCACCACTTCCTCGTCGTCGGCTTCAAGGAATGGATCCGATTCCTCTGCCGGGGGCCCGGGCATTTCGTCTTCAACTAGATCCTGTGCATGTGATGTGAGATAATTGATGACAAGCGGGCAAAAGCCGCGACATGCCTCCTCCTCCTCAGTTCCACCCATTATACCCCACCCCTCCGTCGACGCCGACGTGGGGATTCGCCTGGTGAGTCGGCGCTGGAATCTACTTCGTCAGAAGTGCAATGGTAAACGGTCGAGGGCCGACGTGCCTGCATCATCTGGATGAACTCCCACTCTGTCGTCTCCCACTCTGTCGTCTCCTCTATGAATGAAGGTTCAGGAAGACTAGCGGGCCGAATCTCGGGCGACGGCGTCGGCGTGAACTCCGCGTATAATATAAGGGGCGGGGGAGATGTGGGGTGCCGATGGCGCGTGTAGTTTGGAGGGGGGGAACTGGGGAGCGGGCGCAAGGCACGCGGTGGTGGCATGGAAGACGGGGATGATGGCCTGTAAGGATGGACTGGCGGAGAGACGGCGCCGGGGAGGATGGTGTAGTAGTTTTTCTCGCTCGCTGACTCTTGGTGGTCGACGCACGGGGTGAAAAGCGCGCCGAGCGAGTTTCCACTATGGACCCAATTGGTTAGCAAATATGATAGCGAACAAATGAAGCACGAGAATAAAGCCGACATGAGCTCAGGGTCGTGAATCGATAATCACTAATAGTAAAATAACTCACCAAGCCGCACACCCCACACCCCGTCGGACACAACCGCATGGTTTCACTCCCAATTCAAGTAGCCTTCGGACCTCGACAGGAAAATACTGATCCTCCAGATGAATTATGTAGCCGTACTGGATCTCCCCAGCCCGCCACATATTATTGGACGACACGATCGCACCGTAGTGCAGAATCATTCCACACCCATTCGATCTCTTCCGCTTTCGCGAGGGAGCGGAAGGCGAAGGAGCTTCGAGGGGGATAGGGAGAATCTGTGGTTGAACGGGATTTTCGTTTGGGTAATAATAGATGTCGCCCGAGGGATCGTCGGCCCCGCAGGACAGGACTGTGGTTCCCATCGATGTGGGTTGGTCGCAACGGTGGAAGGGGTTCCAAGGCAAGAGCTCTGCGGGTCGATGAATGGAGCGAAGTTGAAAGGATGGAGGTTGCCAAAGGAAGCCTAGGTCGATGATTGTGACAAGGCTCTTTTGCCACACAGCCACTCGCCCACGTGCAAGTCTGGCTTCCACGGCATTTTCCGTCATCAAAAATCCTATTGCTGGAGAATCGAGATCGCTAGAAGCGTCATAAAGCTCCTTGGTTGGGCGGGTTCAGCCACTTTTGAACCATAATTTTATGCAGCCGGTTTCCTCGAAAAAAAATGTGTTCAGTTTTCCTGGCTCCTTAGACTAAACAGCTTTTTCTTGCGTCTTTGCTATCTGTCTCTTCTCCCGGAGGTCGTCGAAATTTGGCACTCGTAGCCATAACCACACTGAGTTGTCGAATCTTCGAACTGGAGGAAATTGTCATACATCACCCCCCCCCCCCCCCGTGTTGAATTGAACACAAAACTACAGTAAATAGTATCTGAATTTATTTGTGTGTCTGGTTCATTGAATGTGACGATGTTCAAGTAACACCCAGTAACATGGCTGGGCAGAAGAAGTAGAATTGTCGGCCGGACCCCGTCAGAATACTGTCCAATAGATCTTGCACATGATGTGGACATTTGAGAACTCATCTGTCCGGTCACTCCGGTGTCCCAGAAAGTTGCTCGTCACGAGCTAGATCAATTTACGACCTCCTGCCGTGCTGTCTCGGGGAAAAGTTCAAAACTGGGAGGGCTTGGACAGAGTTTCAAGTTCAGCTCGGGAGTAGCAAATCCTTCACGCTTTTTCTTCACTCATTCATCCAAATTAGCTTTCAAGATCTCGGATCTTCTCTGGAGAGAATGCTTGCGAGGTTTTCCGAGAAGAAGTTTGTGCTCGCCGCGGAGGGGTATCTAGCCGGAAAGCGCCACGAAGCCTGAAGCTGAATGGCATGTTGATGGCATGATTCATGGAGGAACCGAAAAAGGATGGACGGGTGACGCCGGCCCGGGTCTGGACCATCGGCATCAGATGAGAACGAATAAGCTTGACTCTCTCCCACCATCTCAATCTCCAACCGGCGTTGGATCCATTAATGCTCCACGAAGGAATGGACACAAACCTTCCTACACGCGTGGAGGATCTCTGGTTCTCGCGGGACACTATTGTTATAAGGGCGGACGACAAAATATTCCAGGTCTCCCGCGCGATCCTCGCTGCAAGATCGACCGTATTTCGGGACATGATCGCTTTTCCGCAGCCAGTGAATGGCGAGATGGAAGAAGTCGATGGGAGCCCCGTTGTACGGATGCACGATCCCGCTGCGGACGTCGAAGTATTCTTACGCGCAATCTTCGACTCTAGGTAATTTCTGTCCTGTCTACGGGAACAGAATTCACGAGAAAGCTCATCGAAAAATAGTTATTTTATGCCGTCGCCTTGCCCCGTTGAACTTTCAGTTGTCCTAGGCATCCTTCGCCTATCGCACAAATACGACGTCCAATATCTATTCCGACGTGCGCTTCACCATCTCGCCGAAGGAGAGTGGTATGCACTCTCCTACGATCAGCCTTGCATTGACCACATCATAACGGGTGACTCGTCTCCTATCCATTCACTCTCTGTCGCTGTAGCAGCAATCGAAGTCGGCGCCTGGTGGCTGCTGCCGATGGCATATTACGATGCCACATGTTACGGGATCGACCAGCTCCTTGCTCTCGCCGCAGACGGTGCACTACAGCCACATGCGATGAAATGTGCGATTGCACAGGCGCGTTTCCTCCGGGGTACATCTGCGGTCAACCAATTTCTTACGCTCAAGGGCGATTCGCCCTCCTGTGGGAATCCCGGCGGTTGCGACACCGTGCGCCGCAGCCTCCTCGTGGAGCATTTCGACCTCATGAAGGATGACGCGGGGCTCGATCCGCTGGGGGAATGGGACACCCGAGTCTAGAGGAATCAGGGATGTGCACCCTTTGCGTCGCCCAGGCGAAGACGCTTTTTAGCGAAGCTGCGAGGGAGTTTTGGGCGGAGCTTCCGGGGATTTTCGACCTCCCGCCATGGCCGGAGCTGGATGCGATGAAGCGGGCTGCGATGGGCGAGGACGCGGCCTCGGAGGAGAATTGAGTAAGTCCATAAGAACTATTTTGCACAACTGATGCAGTGACAGACCTCGTTAGTTCCGAGTTGCTCCCAGTTGTAACGATACCCACCCAATACCCGGTAGACTGTATGACCATCCTTCCTGTCAACCGCTATCAACTATATTGCTCCGTCTCAACTTTCGTCCTCAATTAGCTAGATGTGAGACTTCGCCCCTCCCCACACCGGCTACCCGATCTCACCGATGGCTGCGACTCCCTCGTCGCATCCGCGCGGTAAATGTACGGGAACACTTCTCGTTTCCGAGGAACTATCTCTTCCTCCGCTGCGGTACCGAACAGACCGTGATTTTGCACTCCTATGGTGAGTTGCAATACGGGCGCTCTCGGTGCTACCCCAGCTCCGGGCGACAAGCAGCGAAGATCAATACCCTCATCTTGCTACCAGACCGGACTCCAGTCTGCTGGGACAGCTTTCCTATACTCTGGCAGCACTAACATCAATGATGCCTCCCTCCGTTTATGTGTCTCAGCCTTAATTAAAAGTCGCGGTGTTTGTGCGTACTTGTTCGTCCTGTGCAGAAATCAATAATGTTCCGACTAGCATCGGATGCGAGGAACAGACGGCACTCGTTTAACAGGTACACACACACTCACGCCCAGCCCCTTCTTGACTAGAGCGCATGTCCAAACACCTCGCTGACGCATCGCTCGCAATTGAGCTCCCATGGTATTGTTAGTTTCAAGGCTAGGCCTTTTTTCGAAGGTGTTGCGGCTACTGACATGTGAGACGCAGGGCGTCATGGTCTTTGGGCTTGGGTAGGATTGAAAAATCTTTGCCATACGATGCGAATAATGCAACGTTCGAAGTCCTCGTCGCGAGCGATGTAAATCTATGCCACAGCATACATTGAATTCGTACACTCTGTCCCCCTCTTTCCTAGAAATGCTGAGATACCACTAACAACTGACGTCATTATTCATCAAGTCAGCTTTGACCGCTATTTCTGTGCGCCCAGGCCTTCTGTTTTCTAGTTGAAAGAGATGAACTTACGTGTTTCATAGCCCTTTGGACCTCGTTCTCTTTCATGACGCCATTATTCATCGAGTCAGCCTTGACAGTTATTCCTGTGCGCCTTCTGTTTTCGTTGAATCAGACGAAGTTTACATGTTTCTCGGCCCTTTGGATCTCGTTCTCTTTCATGACGCCATTATTCATCTCAAGCCAGCCTGATTGTCATTTTCATGCGCCTTTCTGTTTCGAGTTACTTTACGTGTTTCCAAGCCCTTTGAACCTCGTTCGCCTCATCTGCGTCGAGCAGAAATTCCGAGGAAAGAGGAACCTGGGCGATTGGACGGCATCTGCATTCGTACACTCTTCCTCCTTTTTCTCACGGACACCTTCAATGCGATTCGAGGCACCGAAGTTAAAGTCCGTGTCATTTGACCCCAGCATTCAAGCTTACTTTGCCAACAAATTCCGCGCGACATGGGAGTAAGTCCTCGGTCGGTGTGGAGCACCACTGAAGTAGCACGGCCAGACTTTCATCCCAAACGACACGACCTTGGCACAGAACCTAACAAGCCTCCTTTCGGATCCGGGTCGCAACATTAATCCCCCTTAACACAGCTCCTAACATCACCCAACCGCTCGGGCTTTCTCCACTTGGGTTGGGAGAATGGTCTGTGATGCCTCCCACTCCACGCAAGTCGACATTCTTGCGTATGCCGTTTGTTTTTTTGTGCAGTGGAGGATCTTCACCAGGCGCAATAGCGCCGAGGGGCGTGAAATGGTGCGTAGTGACAACATAGTGGCGATTTCTTCCACCGTCCCAGTATAAAGGGCGCCGTTGAATGAACGAAAAAAATCATCCACTCACCCAGTGCATCCTCGACTCCTACCTCCACCCTCAAACCACCCACTCTCACCTCCCTACCTAATCTGAAATGTTCGCTCTTCGTGTCGCCTCCCTCTTCGTCCTCGCTGCAACCCTTGCGACCGCCAGCCCCGTCGTCAACAAGCGCCAGTCCACCGCTAGCGTCACGGATATTCTTACCACGCTGCAAGGCTCTACCGGCACCATCCTCCCTCAAATTAGTATGCCCTCCCTTACATTGCTCATACAACACCCCAACTAACCACGTATGCCAGGTTCACTGTCTTCCAGTGGAACGGCCAGTGACACGACCGTGGCACCCCTCCTTGCGGAGCTCACCTCCGCCCTCGGCATCGCTACCGCGTCCCTCTCGTCCTTACCCGCTTCCACCAAGCGCCAGAGCGAGGACGAAGTCGCCTCCGCCTTTGCGGGCGTCATCAGTGTACGACTCCCCGATACATAAGAGTTCTAACTGTCATCCTCATGCTCCACCGTTTTCTAGGAATTCGCCACCACCTTCAACGGCGTCTCGTTCATCCCCGGGTTCGGCACACTCATCATTCCCGTCGACACCGCGCTCGCCGAGCTCTTGGTCGCCCTTGACGTCGTCCTTTTCGGCATCGACACCCTCATCTCTGGCATGTGCGTCTATCGCATTATTCCTTCTATTTCATGTCCCTAATTCAACCGATCCGAACAGCCTCGTTAGCGTCGCCGTCCTCCTCGAGGAGGTTGGCCTGAGCCTCGTTGTCAGCACACTCGGCCTCGGCGCACTCGGCGGCCTCTAAAGAGAAGTTGATATCACATACTGTCCCCCCCACCGGCCGGGGCGTACATAGAACTCGGACAAACGGACATTCGTCTTTTCTTGGCCGTTTCCCGAGATTTTGTTTCGCATTTTTTGTCCTCTTTTCAGCTGTTACTCCGTAGCAAAATCATGTTACAGCCCTTTGCGGAACATAGGGCGCGGACATTTTTTTTTTCCATTTTGGGACATTTTCGAAGTTTTCGACCATTTCCCTCACCGTGGGCTCAAATTTCAGTATTATGCTTCGAAAACTATATGGTCGGAACCGCACTCGAGTTCCGCGGGTCCTCTCGTGTTCCGTTTATTTTTATTCAACCTGTAAAATATGTAGTATAAAATTATGACTGATTCAAGCAGATCTCCTCCCACAAGGGGAGATGTTGATACAGTGTTCCAAGCTGTGATTACAGCAACCATAGGCGTATTTTAGAGGTCGCCTCGTCGCCGTATTTCGTTTTTTGTGCCTGAACAATGCAATTGAATGTGAAATATTACTGTCTACTCAAGTACAGGGTTGCTGCATGATCTATCCACCAATTTCAAAGAGATGTGTTCTGGGCCCCTTATAAGTTATGTAGAATAAATGCTACGACTCAGATTTTGGGTGCATGCCTTCACAATGGAACGCGACGCGCCTCAATTTGCCATCAGTTATGCATAACTGCACCACGTGACTGTTTCAGATGGCGAATTGGGGCGCGTTGCGTGCTAGCACGAAGGCGTTCAACATAATTCTGAGTCGTAGGTTCTATTATAGATATCTGATAAGGGGTTCACAACAAACCTCTTTGAAATTGGTGGACAGATCATGCAGCAACCCTGTACTTGAGTAGACAGTAATATTTCACATTCAATTGCATTGTTCAGGCACAAAAAACGAAATACGGCGACGAGGCGACCTCTAAAATACGCCTATGGTTGCTGTAATCACAGCTTGGAACACTGTATCAACATCTCCCTTGTGGGAGGAGATCTGCTTGAATCAGTCATAATTTTATACTACATATTTTACAGGTTGAATAAAAATAAACGGAACACGAGAGGACCCGCGGAACTCGAGTGCGGTTCCGACCATATAGTTTTCGAAGCATAATACTGAAATTTGAGCCCACGGTGAGGGAAATGGTCGAAAACTTCGAAAATGTCCCAAAATGGAAAAAAAAAATGTCCGCGCCCTATGTTCCGCAAAGGGCTGTAACCTTTTTACTCTTCTTGCTTTCTGAATCTGACACTTTTGCTACGATACCCTAGCCTCATTAAGCTCGATTTATATCTGATTCATGCACCAAGCCTGCAAAGAAAAACCCGTTTTTTTCGGGCACACCGCGAAGTGGGGAGTGAGTTTAAGATCTCTAAATCACCACATTTCTGTCGTAAACTACTCCCGTGTATTCCACACCTTGAAATTATGTGGAAAACTTGCTCTTTTGAATTTTCTTCACACACCCTTTCATGCGAACTTTTTATCCGAATCTGACCTGACCTGGTCGGCGACCCCGTGTTTTATCCGGATTTGCAGACATGGATTGCCGTCTCAAAGCCCGATCTCTTCTCCGGATCCTTATTAACTTTATTGTTCAAGCTGGAAAGTTGAACGTGCCAGCACCCGCCACACCGTGACGTGATCGTGTTCGGATCGCCCCGAAGGGGTGGACAAACAACACCAACCTAGATCCTCCTTCTTTTGAACGACCACCACACTCTTTCTTTGGCACGGGTGCGAAGGTTCCTCTTCTCCCTTCGCATCAATGATCAGAATGAATCTTCATGCGCAACAACGATGCCGCGGATTAGGTGTCCCTCGCTCGCGGACAACTTGAACTCGCGGATCCAGATGCCACAATTCCATCCAGTCTAAGGTACAAAACACGGCCTGCGTGTGCTCGGGGCACGGAAAAATTGCCTTTGAGCGCTCTTTTGGGACACAAATATTTGTTATCACCATGATTTTATCGACAAAAACTCCCACACAGAAAGCATCCTTTTTGTGCGCCGGTGCAGAGACTGTGAGGCCAAGATATGAAAACCCCTCATTCTTCGAATTCTTGAAGCCACCAGTTCTGTATGCGGTTCTATTGATCTACTGCAAATTCAATGGTATGCATGATCTCCAGAATAGGGCCACCCGGTCCAAATCACCTCTGGAAATAGGCCTAATGTTCAACAGGTTTACAAGCCCAGATTTCGACGAGCCCATTACAACTTTGTTTCGTCTCATGCGGGATCCCCGAGCCGAACCTCGGCAAGAGCTCCATTTCGGCATCGTACTCGGGATCAGCGATAGTTCGCGCGGTGCGCGTAGGAGTGTCACACGGCCGCATATTCTTGATCTCCGTCCGAACAAGCCGAAGCTGCCGAAATCTCATTTTTGACATTTATGATTTCGCTTATTTTCGACAGGATCTATAGTTACTTAAATTTCAACCATCTTGGCACATTCAGGAAGTTGTGAGGCACTGTACACTGCTGATCAGAAGAACTTTCTCTCTTCTGTAAATTATCTTAGCTTTGTATCGAAAATGTAGACTGAAAACAGGGGTCATGTCGGAATGGCAAATACCACTGATCCGACTGATGTCGGAACAAAAGCCAAAATCTCTTATGAGTAGAAGCGAACGTCATAAAGGCCTTATAAGGCCTTAGAAGAGCCTTAGAAGAGCTTAAGACCCAGCTTTAATTATAGGGCTCTTACAAGCCTCTTACAAGGCCTTATGGCGTTCGCTTCTCTTGTAAGGTAAATGTCTTTATTCCGACACTGACCGGTACAATGCACTTGAACTTGGACCATGTCCAATTATTCAAGGGCGACGTCTTCACCGACTGTTCCATCACTTCAACGGGGACAGGAGAATGTTCAACGCTGCCTTGTCAAAACACTTGCACCCCACTTTCTCCTTTTTTATCAGGGTGATTCAAATTTCATAATTCCCCCCAGTCGATCGCCAAGGGGGAAACGATCTGACCTAGCTCTCTCTACCTAGCTAAGTACTTCAAGGGCTGACTTCGAACATTCGGAAAATCGCCAACGTTACGCAGTCAGTAACAGTCACCATCCTTGCTTTTCTAGAAAATCCTACGTTGCAACTACGGGGATTCCGGTATTGGTTGCCTTGGTGATTGAAGATCGTTCTTAAACACGTGTTTTGGCGTCATATGTACCTCTTTAGGGGTTGAAAGTCTCACATTCTCGCTCTGTGACATGTGTCTAGGCTACCAAATATTTATCCCGCTCACCCGCCGCAACGCCTTCCTCTGCGCTCAGCTTTCACGATCTTCAACGACATAGGCTCGGGGCTGCCTACTACACATTCGCTTTTATGAACACTCCTTTGGACCATACATACCTCCCCCTAGAAATTAGCATCCGCCTGACCGCGGAGACACGACACACGGCCTTTTCGAGTGGGCCGAGGAATCGGAGCACCTTTTCGTCGACACCGTTTTCTAACAACACGCGTGGCTCACCGCCAGGTGGGACATCCTTCTCAGTTCTGGCGGTCCCTTGGAAGAGGAGGAGGCTCGATACGTACATTATCCTTTTCTAAGTATCCCCGAAGCCGTAATTCTCAAACATCTGTTTTGCAGCCGGCAATCGAGCTCAGCCAGCTCTTCGTCCATTCATTCCCCTAGATCCTCGTCATCTAGGGGCAGCAGCTCGTCGTCTGCCTCCTCAATATCCATTTCTTCCGGATCCAGCTCCGGGTCTGCCTCTGCATCCCTGTGAGTCGGGTACTTAATTCTCGGGAAAACATATCCTTATGTTTGCCTTATGTGGTCCCTAAGGTCTTCTTCTAGTATCCAGAGCACCTCATCTAGCTCTTCCTCTGGCTCTTCCTCTGGTTCCTCCTCGGGTTCTTCTTCGTCATCACATAGGTCATTTTAGCCCTTGAACATGGGCGACGAGTGGTGCTGATCGTTTGTTTCATAGGTCTTCCAGGTCTCAGAGTCTCTCGCACGCCAGTTCTTCAACGATGTATGTCCTCACTCTGCCCCGCGTATCCGGCCGCTGATCTACGTATCAAGTTCCGTTCAATCGACTTCATCGACCTCGACGACAACACCCCTCTCACCAACCACGTCTTCCGCTTTAACATCCACATCCGTGTCCTCCATCTTCACGACCACCACCTCCTTCGTCTCCACAGAGTTTGAAACAGATATCTCTAGCACCACGCCCGTCGCCTTCACCTCGACGCGCGTCGTTACCTCTGGCGGCACCGTCACCACTATCCTCTCCACAGGCGTCCTCGGCACGGGACCTGCTTCCCGCGACTCGTTCGCACACAACGTCGGCGGCATCGTGGGCGTCGCGATCGGCGGCGTCGTCGCACTCATCTTGGCGGTTACCATCATATTCTTCGCGTCAAGGCGGTTCAAAAAGCGTCACAGACGCGGGCCGAGATCCTCAGCGGAAGCGGAAGGGGGCGCGGAGCTTGCTGCGATCTCGGGTCCCGCCACCGCGACGCCGGGAGAGCCGACGCACGCCGCCTCGCCCGGGTCGCCGACCGGGTCCAGATCCTCGTACCATTATACCCTCCGGCGCCCAACGATGCCGCCCACCCCGCCCTCGAGCGGGTCTATGGCGGGCCTCCTGGGGCGCTTTCGCGTCGGCGGCGGCGGGCGGGGCTCCCGCGTGCGCGCCGCGCCCGGCGAGTTTCAAGGCGCCGCCGCCAATGCCAATGCCAATTCCGCCGCCGCCGCCGCCGCCTCAGCGGCAGGAGCAGCAGCAGGAAGCGCACGAACGCCCACCTCGCTGCCGGGCTCGCCGCACCCCCCGAGCTCGCTGCTCAATCCCAGAATCCACACTGCGGGCCCCGTGGCGGACCCTGCGCCGGAGTGGGTGGGGTGGTCCCCGCCCCCGGGACTGCCTACGCCGGACTCGGGGGCGGGGCCAGAGCCGGTGCCGGCGACGCCGACGGGGCTGCTGCGCCCCAGCCTTGCCGTCCTGCAATTTCAATCTTCCCGCACGCTCGACGATCACGAGGATTATTCGCGGCCGATTGGGGGAGTACGTTATTTTCATTCGCGCTCTGATGATTTCGATGATGCTTATTTATTCCTGTTAGCGTGTGGACAGGCGGATGTACAGTGGGAATACATTCGACAGCGGGGCGTCCGCGTCGGCGGCGGCGGAAGAGGGGGTCCAAAGTTAAAGTTAAAGTATATAAGTGTAAGTGTAGGAATAGTAATACGACAAGTAGATGTAGATAACCAACTTATTGGATGATTCTAATGAGAAACCCGGCTTTCAATGGAAACCCCACTAGCCGAGAGACCCCACCAAAAGGTCTAATTGAAAACCCCTCCGGCGGCACATCAAGGCCACCGGATCAATTGATCCAAATCAAATGTCAACCAACACCCCATCCATGCCGTCGATTTCCCCACAATTCCAGGGGCGAAGGGCCTCAAGAGTCTGTTGAACTACAGAGACAATTATATTGTTCACATATTTTCATGAGCTGATCTTGATGTAAATGCTATCTGAAGGCCTCTATAATGAAGTGTGCAATGAGGATTGTCACCAAGATGCTGAGACTCACAAGACATAGGAACCTTGCCAAACGACCCAATAATAATATGAGAGCTTCTCCAATTCCTCAGTATGCTTGGAAATAAGAGATCAGGCTAGTAAACTACTCACCGCTACAAAAGGATGTGGTTCAAACTGAGATCAAACTCCGTCATCACAGCCGGCAATTGCCGGCACGAACCGCAATTTGCTGTTCTTATGGGCAGTAAGTACTCAAACATGAGAAGGTGTGCATGTCGAACAAGTTACCAAATATGTGAACTATGCTGCAGGCAAAATTAGGCCTTATTGTGGCACAATACCAACCTGTTGCACGGCCGTGATGGCTGTGTTTCAACGGGCCGTTGGGTTGGAAAACCGTGCCGTAGCTGTGCCGCGGGCAAGGTGGCAAAATGGCTAACGGAATGGGCACGGCACCCGTGCCACGTCGAACCGTGGCCACAGCCACGGGCGGCAGCCCTAGATTGAACATTGATCCTCTTTAGGTGTCCATTGATCACATCAGTGATGGTTGGTCCGCGGGCCAAATTTTCGGACCGCCGCCGGTGGGAGAAACCCCCAGAATATGGGTTTCCAAATAACACACCATTTTTTAGAGGGGTTTCCATTGAAAACCGGGTTTCTCAGTAGAATAATCCCAACTTATATTGCACCAATTCCGACGGCTACATGGGCTGCAAAATTTCTGTACGAAAATACAATTACAGTTGTACCTACATGCTGCCCATGCCCCAGATGCAAGTGAGGACGCTAGGGCCCAAATCGGACTTCGGATAGTGGCGATGGTATAAATCGGAATTGCGTCGCCAGCGATCTCGAGGTAAAATGCAGCGCAGATCCAACTTTACTTTAATACTGACTGAGGCTGGCAGCTTAGATTTCAGGTTGAACATTTCGGAGGAAGGTCCGAACACAACGTCCTCGCCTGAAAATCCTGTTCCATTTCAAGCTTTAGAGTCAGGGATCAGGGCGGATTTCCAACCAACTAAGTAGTTCCGCGATTCTGCTGGGGCTACAGATCCATGGGCGCTACTACTATCATAGTACCCCTGTGAGATCATTGCATCCCGGGCCCGACAATGTGGACGATCGAGTTCGCTTCCTGGGCTCATTTTTCGAGTTTTCCTCCCAGGAAAAATCTGCGATATCCATCTATCTAACCAGCCTCCCTACCCGCTTTTAGGTCAAATTGGTGAGGCATAGCGGGCACAAGAAACGAAAAGGAACCTTCTGTGACGGTTTGTAACTCCAACCTCAGGACGTCAATATCTTCACACAGCTTCACACCTGCTCTATATAAAATCATGAAAATAATCTAGCATATCAAATAGGTGCTACAAAAGCTAATCTCTCTTGCCGGGCGAGAAACGTCCCCGGACGATGCAGTTATGGGCCGCCATCAGTGTCATTGGGGGGGCTCTAGTCGAAAACATGCTTCCGCGGACACAGTACTTTGATTTCAAAAGAGTGAAGAGAGAGAGAGACTGGAGTGTTACTGTAATAATCGGACAGAGAAATGGGTTATGTTATAGTGAAGTTTGCGCCGATCAGAGAGACCGAAAAAACGGGCATGTCCATACATAGCATGCTGTCAGCAATAGCATCGATTTCAGGAACGGCGGGAACGAAAACGAATAAATTTCAAGCGAGGATTATACCTTCAAGTTGTAGCCTCAACAACTCTGCAACTCTGCAATTGGTGTTCCTAAGACGGACCGTGTAATCCTATCTACCGACCTACCTTCCCTCGGCCCTCGGGTAGATATGTCCGTCGGTGTTACTGTCATAGCTATCAGGTTACCATTGCCGCCGTTGCTGCGGCCCCGGCCGCGTTCTTCTTATATTGTCGTTGCGCTCTTGTTGCGCTCACTTCCGAGTTGTCGGCCGTCATATGCGAGGATGAATGGTACTGCGGATCTGTCACTGCCCTCGAACGAAATTCAAAACAGGTTCAAGTTATGTATATTCATACAGTCGGGGTATGGTAATGAGAGTGAGGAGCACAAGGGGCGGCTGAAAGCGTAATGATGGAACATGACTACCCACTGGTGGTAGCTGATCAAGTGTCCGGGGTCCTGGGAAAGTGGTTTTCACACCCATTTCGACTGGGTTTTTCATATCTCGTCCATTTCAGCTGGGTTTGGTGAGTTTAAAGATTGGAGATCATGTAGTTTCCCCTCTAGACTCCGGGTATCATTTTTAAAAATGCAATGAACAAAGCTGTAATTAGTTTTTGCGAGGTTTGTGTCGCACCGGAATCTGCCGAAACACGTGAGTTGCGCGTCAACATTCGGCAACAACGCGTCCGAAATACACACGAATTGAAGTTAAGCCAAATTGCAGCATTAAATGTGCTCTGGGTACATCCAGAGCAGAGATATACCAGTACACTTGCTTCTGAGCCATTTTTTGAGAGCTCACTTCATCCACAGCATTGCAGTGACCCGTGTAGACACACCCTGGTGTTCCGTGTCGAAGCCCTTCCAATTTTTTTGACCACAGGAAGCACGATATGTGCTACTATGACAATACTGAGAGGTTTTTACGATGTGGAATAGTGTTTCCAGCTGTAAATGTGAATAGAATGGGCGAGTGCCGCTGAGCGGACGATTCTGCCATCAGCTGTTTACCGCATTAGGTGTATGGATCATCGGACCGACTGATTGGCGACTGGTGGTGGGTATTCTGGTACCCGGGGTCCTGGCCAGGCGGTTTTTGATAGTCATGGTCCAGCAGTTTTGATTTAGCCGCCCCTTGGAGGAGCAGGCCAATTATCATTATTTACGACTCAATCAAGGCATATAACAAAAGTCGCTCTAGGCCGCAGCCGTGCCCGTGCCGGTGGGGAATGCAATGCTGGTTGAAGGGCTCGGACTGCGGGAAATCAATACAAGCGCTTCCCATTGAGCGGGGACGTACGTGAACGTGAACACCGTGGTCGCCTGAACAATGTACGGCGCGACGTCAGTCAACGTGTGGAAGACCCTGGTGACAGTGAACGGGGGCGGGATGTCCTGGGGCTGCGTGGAGTCAGGTCAAGTCAAGGGGAGGAGTATTGAAATAGCTGCACTGACGATGGCGACAACGAAGGAAAGGAAGGAGAGGCAGAGGAGAGCGTTGATGTGCATTGGAAGGAATGGACGATCCAGGACTTGCCTTCCAGGTATAAGTATCACAATTCCGGCGGAGCCCCCGTAGTTTCCGCAGCTCTTTGAGCGATCGGACGCAACCGCAGGATTCCGATATTGCCGAGGCTTTTCAGCCGATGCGATCATCGGCAATCATTTCTAACTCTTCTCGGCGCATGCTGATTTGTGTATCCTAGGTTTCAGGGCGTCGATCCAGGCCGATCCCTCGCACAAGAACGCTGCAAATTCCACTCCACCTTGATAGGATATAGCAAGCGGCCACGGCGGTATCAAGATTCCTGGCTGCGCATGAAACACAAGTGAAACGGCCGCCTACATAAGAAGCCAACGCGTCTCTCAGATTTTACCTTCTTTCCTTCTCTCCCCTTCTCGCATAATGTCATTTTCTCCCCTCTTCATTGTAACCTGTTTGGTTTCCACCGCCACCGCGCTCGCGTCCGTCGGTCCCACTGGAGAGTTGACGTTGACCAATGGCGATGTGGCGCCCGATGGATTCACCCGGCAGTGAGTAGTAGTTCTCTTTCATACGCTGCCAGCAAATAAATTCCGAATTCCTCCAGAGCCGTCCTCGTGAATGGAGGATCGCCGGGCCCTCTGATCGTCGGGAACAAGGTGCGCATCTTTGGCGTCGTGATGATCTCTGATTTCTCACTCCACTCTCCTCCGAATAGGGCGACGAGTTCAATTTGAACGTAATCGACAATCTGTCGAACGAGACCATGCTGCTTAGCACCAGCATCGTGCGTCTCTGCCCGATTTCACTGGCAGATAGACTTACACCTTGTCATAGCACTGGCACGGTTTCTTCCAGCCCAACAACAGTTTCAATGACGGTATGTACTTCTACGTTTTTGCGACCCTTCGCGCCTGACGCGCGATGGAGGGGTCGCGTTCGTGACACAGTGCCCGATAGCTGTGAACAACTCGTTCCAGTATTCCTTCCCCACGGTGAGCTTGTTTGACTTCCAGCCTCTGATTCTGTATCTCATCTATCACGACCATACAGAACGACCAGGCCGGGACTTTTTGGTAAGACTTTTCATTCGTCAAGGCGCGTTTATTATGTCTAACCAAATCTGCAGGTGTAAGTGCCCCTCAACCCCTCCTGTTTTTGTTAAAGTTGAATAATTCGCACGTGTAGACCACAGCCATCTCGGTACGCCTCGCCTTTTTCTCTTCCTTTTGCCGCCTGACGAATGAATATCCTCTTTTCCAGCTACCCAATACTGCGACGGCCTCCGCGGTCCGTTGGTAGTCTACGACCCGAACGACCCGCACGCTGATCTCTACGGTACGCCCAACCAACCATCCTCTTTTGTTTTGGTAATTTCTGATTCCCTGCATAGATGTCGACGATGGTTCGTCCCCATCCCATTCTCCGCATCTTTCATGTCGTTTAAGCTTGAGGCGCCCGCAGAGACGACTGTGATCACTATCGCTGATTGGTGTACGTTTGCGCGCTTGATTTATCCCCAAAATCTGACTCTGCTGCCTGTATAGACCACGGCCCCGCCCCCACCCTCGGACTCGTCCCCGTACGTAGCTTCCCTTTGCCTTTCCTCCACATCTGCAGCCCACTTACTACTTGCCTGCGCATTTTGTAGACGCTCATCTCAACCCTGATCAACGGACTCGGGCGTTATGCTGGCGGCGTGCGTCTTTTTCATTCTTAAGTTTGAGTCGCGAGTATGTACTCACGCAACCTCCACAGCCCACTTCCGACCTCGCCGTTATCAGCGTCACCGCGGGCAAGCGCTACCGGTGCGTCTTTCCCCTCCTCTCCCCTCTTTTCGGCGAATCCCGTATTAATGATACTGACGAAACGCAGGATGCGGATGGTCTCCATCTCGTGTGGTACGTCGTAATTCCTTCACGATGTATTCAGCTAACTTAACTTTTTTTGTTGTTATTGATGTTCAGACCCGAACTTCATATTCACCATCGACGGACACACCATGACCATCATCGAGGCGGACAGCGTCAACACGCAGCCCCTCACCGTCGATTCCATCCAGATCTGTGCGTCCCCCCATATCTCATGAACCCTCTTTGTAAATTGATCGAACGAACTCTCAGTCGCGGCCCAACGCTACTCCTTCGTCCTCACCGCCAACCAGCCCGTCGACAACTACTGGATCCGCAGCGTCGCGGACGGTGGAACCGCCGGTTTCGCCAACGGAATCAACTCCGCGATCCTGCGCTACGTCGGCGCCGACGCCGTGGACCCGACGACGAACGCCACGACCTCGGTGTTGCCCTTGGTGGAGACGAATCTGCATCCGTTGGTGGCTACGCCCGTCCCAGGCACACCGGTCGCAGGTGGCGCAGACGTCGCGATAAATTTGGCGATAAGCTTGGACTTCACGACGTTCAACTTCGAGATTAACGGGGCGGTGCGTCGCACCTTCCTTCTTCGTTCTTTTTATTTTCGGCCTGTCGAGCTGATGTGCTAAACGAATTCAATCGGTGTAGACCTTCACGCCCCCCTCCGTTCCGGTCCTGCTCCAAATCCTCAGCGGCGCCTCAACAGCGGCGGAGCTCCTCCCCACGGACAGCGTCTACACCCTCCCCCCCAACAGCGTCGTCGAGCTCTCCATCCCCGGTGGTAGCCCCGGTGCGCCCCACCCCTTCCACTTGCACGGGCACAACTTCTTTGTTGTGCGGAGTGCGGGGAATGCGACATATAATTATGAGAACCCGGTTATACGCGATGTCGTGAGCACCGGTCCGGCGACGACGTACGTCCTCTTTTCAAAATAAATAATGGCGCTGCATATCTAATTAACCCTTGCTTCCAGCGACAACACCACCATTCGGTTCGTTAACTGTTTTGTATGTCTCATTGTGGAAGGCTAACCTGATTGCTTGCATTGCATAGTTTCGTCACAGACAACGCTGGGCCGTGAGTTCCTTTCCTCTATATCTGACGGATCGTTCTGACTCGTCTTCTTTCCTTGCAGCTGGATCCTCCACTGCCACATTGATTTCCATCTCAACCTGTATGTATCTCTTCCTCTCAATTACATCAACTCAGTCACTGATTTCTCCGTGCAGCGGTCTCGCAATTGTCTTCGCCGAGGACACCGGCACCATCGCCAAATCCACGCAGAGCAGTACGCATTTCGTGTCCAATTCCACTGCTCCCCGTATCTGACACTTCCGTCAGAGGACTGGGACTCCCTGTGCCCCACGTACGACGCGCTCCCTGCCGACGATCTGTAAACGCCTTATGGCATACGAGAAGCCATCCAATATCCAACATCCAAATTCCAGAGTGTAGTACTGCCACACCCAACCACATCCTCTCATTAATCTCACGTTCACTCTAAATTATTTGCATGGCCGCACACACTCTCGTTTCTAACCTACTACTCAAATCGCACACAACTTATACTTTGTTGGATGTTAAACTGTTCCCGGATGTAATTGATATTTATTATTGCCGCTGTCGTCCTTCTTAAGTTGTAGCAGAAAAACAACGACGGGATAGACATGAGCGTATGTACTTTCACTTTTCTTTTCCTTGCTAGCTAACTTACCTTGTTTCTGTATGATATTGAACCAAACTTCAGGTAACAACCCCCGCGATCGCTGCCCTCACTTTCACCACATCTCCCTGCTTATTAAATCCGTCAAAGAACTGAAGGTTGGTTTCGGGGCGGAAAATCAGGACATGGGTCGACCCTCCAAAATGAAACATCCCCAACTCGTCTCCCCTCGCCACCCGCTGTCCCTCGGCGACCGTCGCCTCCGTCGCTGACACCTCCGCCATTCCAACCGCAATGAAGCAGAACAGCCCAATCCGGGGGTTGTCCGCCTCGATGAAGATGAGCAGGCGCGTGTTCATCGAGGTGAGGAACGCGAGGGAGTGGATGTAGGGGTTCGAATGCTTCGACTGGCCAATCGTGGCCGGAGACTGGCAGAAGTACGTCCCCGGAACTGCGACGATCTTCCGCACCACCCCAGCCGCGGGCGCGTGCCAGCGGTGGTAGCCCGTAACCTGGAGGAAGCCCTGGAACACCGTCCCACCCTCGAACTGCGGTGCGTACTCGTCGTGGTGGAGCATGTCGCGCAGTGAGTACGGCTCGCCCTTGAGCCAGAACGTATCCTGCTCCTTCACGTTCTTGGCGATGTTGTACAGCTGAGCCTCGCACGGGGCGCTGATGATATCGGGGTTGTCGGGGAGTTCGATCGGGCGGACGCCGGGGCGCAGGCTGCGCGTGAAGAACTTGTCCCAGGATGTGAAGCCGTAGTACTCCGCGTCCGGATCGCAGACGAAACATTCCTCGAATCTGAGGCCGTCGAAGTGCTCAGCAAGCGCGGTCACCGCGGGTTTGCCAAACCAACCACCCTTGTCATCTGCGCTCAAGACGTAGCGCGAGTCCGGGGACGCGAGAAAATTTCCCCACTTGTCAAACTGCGCTTGAAATGTGTGTTCAGCTCCTTGTTAAGGAAAGTGCTGAACCCGACTTGGGTGTTCATCGCGTGGCTGAGGAGCATGAATACGGGGGGTCCTATATCGCCGTAAGAGGGCGCTTCTTGGAGCAGCTTGTTGAGAATCTGGAGCATCCTGTCGTAATGCGGAATCTATAAAATCATTGTCAGGTATTGTTTCAAATATAACGAAAAAAAAATACATACGTGCTTTGCCAGTGGCGTGGCCTTGTCGTTAAACATCTGGTGTAAGCCCATATAAAGTTGGCTGTCCGAATCGATGAGCGCCTTGAATTCCTGGATCTCGGGGAGGACAGGGAAGGTCTTGAGATGATCGGGGTGGGTGACCTTGGCAGCCATATCCCCAGTCCATTCTTCGAGGGCTTCGTCGCTGATGGGTAACCATCCAGCGCGGCGAAAGTGCTCAACTAGTTTTTCTGAATGCTCCGTCATCTGGGGCGTACTGGGGAAGGCATGTCGACGCGGTCGAGGATTTATAAACCCATCAGCGGGCTTTAGGCCCTGATCGAATGCTCTACCAGACCCCAAAATAGAGGGATGCCTAGGCTCCGCATCTTGTGATTCGGCCCTCTCATCCAGGCTTTTCACGTCATTGGAATTGTCATTGGATCTACCCTTCGCACCCATCAACGACCCGATATCATCGTCTCCCGCGCATCTCCGCTCTACTCCCTCCTATGGCGGTCAAAATGCACATTTATTCTGCCCCAACTTTTTTTTCCCAAAGTGACTTTTCCGCAAGTATTTTATGGTTCTGAGGTCCCTGCCCCAACTTTTGAGATTTTGGTTTCCAACCAAAAAAAGTTGGGGCACAACGTGTTCTGCCTCTACTTTTTTTTTACATGTCCCCCTACTTTTTTTTCGGTTGAAAACTTTTTTTTTGGCATCAAGTGGGGAGTGCATTTATAAACAATGCCTGCAGATCAAATGTGTGAAAAGCGTCGTGGTTGATCAGCGGGAACACCAAGATCACCAGCATCGGTCGTCCGATTACGAATGATCCGGTGTCACCCGTGTCACACAACGCGTCGACGCGTCGACCGCATGGGGGACAATGTGGAATTCAAGGTATGGCATTGCGCTGGGATGGTTTTATCTTGGATCTTGGGTCTCAGATTCCGCCACATGCAGCCCCTGAGGTCCTCGGCATCTCCCGTGTCCAATTCTTGAAAAAATACCAGGTTTTGATGGTAGTCTGTATGTGTGGATTGGGCTCTCAGATATGCTTGTTTATGGCATCTACTGCCTGAAGAGGTTCTGGAAGGTTCAGTAGTGCATAATTGATCCAGAACTTGCTTTGTGCCGACCTAGATTCCACTTTAAAAATTTGATCACAAGCACTCGATTGGCAAACTGCGGCCCTACGTCAGGGCTTGGGCTGGGTTGGGCAGATTACGGAATTTCCACTAGAAATCACCCGCGAAAGTTTGAATTTTGCCATCCCCCATGCTGTGGCTTACGGTCGACGCGTCGACGCGTTGTGTGACACGGGTGACACCGGATCATTCGTGATCGGACGACCGATGCTGGTGATCTTGGTGTTCCCGCTGGTCAACCACGACGCTTTTCACACATTTGATCTGCAGGCATTGTTTATAAATGCACTCCGCACTTGATGCCCAAAAAAAAGTTTTCAACCAAAAAAAAAGTAGGGGGACATGTAAAAAAAAAGTAGGGGCAGAACACGTTGTGCCCCAACTTTTTTTGGTTGGAAATCAAAATCTCAAAAGTTGGGGCAGGGACCTTGGAACCATAAAATACATGCGGAAGAGTCACTTTCGGAAAAAAAAGTTGGGGCAGAATAAATGTGCAATTTGACCACCATACCCTCCCGCCACACTCCCGCCATTTTTTGAAGACTACTTGTGGACCAAGTTGTGGTAAATAGTTCACATAACTTACTGGTGGGATTATCTTGTACACTGCTCAAGGTCTAAGTTCTTCAAAAGCGCCAAAAAATGGATGTCTAGAAAAAGGCGTCGGTGTCGAGGCGGTAATCATCGGGAGTGACTGATGTGATCATCGTGGCCTTGTTACAGTCACACACTTTGTTGACGTGAATGCTCATCATCGCTCGTGGCTCACTGGAGTCTCACTGGTTGAGAAGTGGATTGAAACATCTGGTCATCAAGGCTCTGTATATCCATGGTCGCGAAGTATGCCGGATAATACACACTCATCCCTCGCTTGGTCAAATGCAAGATTGAGGCAAATCCCGGCACGCCAACTTGAAGATTTTCTTTCGTTTCTCTGCTTCGCAAAATAAAGAAAGTCGTTTGGGTTTTAACCTTCTGAGGGTCCAATCTTGTGCGCATACCAAGTTTCTGGACTCTTTGCAAGCTCTTCGGTCGTTCTTGGATGCCCGCAAATATGGGATGTGGCGAACTGCCTGCATTCATCCCCACCCCGTGATAATCATACTGTCGATGCCGACAGCCGTGGGTCTGGGAGGTGAATATCTCATAATGGTGTTCATAATACTGTTGCTGTCTAGTCAATTTTTTCCTGTGCAAGACGGTCTTTCGGGCCGATATCTTTCTTCAAATAGGCCTGTACTTGGATCATGTCAGGCTTCCCGCTGAAGAAAGCACAAGTGACTGCATCCCGCTCTCTCTGGTCAGCTTTACCCCAGGGACATGTCTTCTGGGCGGTCTGAGACCGATCTAACAGAGTAAAGTACAGCTCAAACTCCGAGCAACATGGAGTATAATAACAGCTCATTCCTTCCCCGATGTGTACGCATCCTTCCCACTTCCACGACTCCATGACGATCAACCCACCCACAGAGATTTGGAGGATTATCATCCGCCTTGCAACAACTTCAGGAGCTGGAAGTTCCATTTCGCTCGACTATGCTCCCTTCCAATCCCCCGACGATTGGGAAACAGCGGACAACGATCAGCAAGCGCGGCTCCGTCTGCGCACATGCGCTAACCTCATGCGGGTCTCGCACTTCATTCGTGAGGTCGCAGCGGAGTTCCTTTACGAGGATGTACAGCTTGCGGACGAGCGCAGTCTGCAGAGCTTCTGGCTCGGGCTTCAACGATCTTGCGCCGAGGACGACCCGTACGGTTTTGGGAAGTTTGTGAGGCGTCTGGAGATGCTAAGAAGACCTGTGGAGTTCAGGCAGGGAGATACTCATAATCGGCGGGCTCCATCATTAAACCAAACGGCTCCTATTCACCTATTCGACATCCTCAGACACTGCCCCTTCCTCGAAATTCTGATTCGTCCTCTAGAGCTGCTGCGAGATATGAGGTTCTGGGAGAGCGTCTTCCGCCCGGCGAACGAGGAGACGCCTCCGTTGCCGCCATCTCTGGAGCTCAAATGGCTGGGATGGCATGAAAACACATTGTATGCAGGGCACGCGAACGGCACTGCTCTACTCACACAAATTGTCGCCCGATCCCATCGACTAAAACGTCTCGATGTCACCACCGACCGCCCAAACGCGCTGTCCTCGCTGTCGCTTCCACCAACACTAACAACCCTCCGCCTCCGTGGATGCGGTCAACTCTCACCGCACATGAAGCACACCTCCGCGCATACCACGTTGTCGTCTTCAGGCTCTAGCATCACGCCGAATCTTACCCATTTGATCGTCGCCGCGTCCCCGGCGCCAGCCGTCTACTCGTTTCTTTCCGCCGGTGCCGGACGCACGATTCGCGTCCTCGAATTCATCTCCGCGCCGCAGGCGGAGGTGTCACCGGCCTCGCTCCAGCACCTGCTGCATCTCTGCCCTCAGATCGAGGAACTCACCTACCGCCTCGGTGCGCCCGAACTATGCGCCGAGCCCTACGCCCATGGTGACTGGCATTATCCCGCCCTCATGCGCGTCCGGCTGTACATCGACGCCGCTGCGTGGGGCCCGCCTCGGTATATCGTGAAGCGCGAGTTCGACGTGCTCGCGAGCGCGCTGTTCCCCGGACTGAGGGAGGTCGTGCTGCACGATGATAGTGGGTGGCTTTGCGGGAAGGCAACGGGAAAGGCGATGCTCACGAGGATGGTTGACCGGGGTTGCTCAGTGGAGTACGCGGATGGGACAGCAATTGATTTATGATAGTTGATCAGCTCCTCGGCCCCGGATTACGAAGACGTATGCCGCGTACGGGGCACTTGGTTGAAAGGGTAAGTGAACCTCCTTGGAGCAATGCTCGCCAATGATTCACGCTGGTGAAAGGTGTCCGGGCTGCCAACGTAGTAATCGGTTTGGCGAGGATACGGTCCAAGGAGCATCGCAGTCGAACAACCTTGACAATTGCTAAACATTGCGTTTGACCTACATAGAATGTTACGTGCCCACCTACTGATATAATTCTGATTCAGCGGTCCTCGATCTGAGTGAGATCGCGAATCATTTTTGTTGCTGTTGTGCTGGAAATTGGATGAATTTAGTGGACCCAACGCCCATGGATGTACGAGCTTTGTACGAGCTTAAGTAAATCAATAAGTTGAACTAAAACTACTAGGCGAAATTACCGATTCGTGGACACCAATCTTTCTGCAGCGGGAGCGGCGTACATTTTGCGCTGGGAGCCGGAGGCGTGCCCGGGCGCTATTCCTGGTACCGATTTAGGTTCCAGGTCTACGTATCACAGTTCAAAACCTCGATTGTTTCCGGTAACTCCTGTTATGGCAGCGGTCTAGGCCTCCCTCGGCCCTCGTGAATGGAATTTTCGTCGTCCCGGCATGTCCCGGTCCACTATTCTAGAAATTATTGTCTGAATAGGGTAAGCTGGTCAAAATTGACACCGAAATCCTTTCCCCCTCTCCTTTTAAGTAGCTGTTTTATGAGAAACAATCATAGATCTTTTGACCTAAGTGTTTGTCAATGAATTTGACGTGCCACTCCGCGGCGGTACCCGAGTCACCATCGCGGTGCTCGTGGGTCACTTAGATACAAGTGCCGTTCCGGGGGAGCATCTGTCTAATAGTGCACAAAATACGAAGGTACTCAGCGAGCGTTGGGCTGCCTCGAATTTCGCCTTCCGAAATTCAACAATTCTCGAGTTTGGCATCCTTACATGACCATAAGTGCTTTGATGGAGACAATACTACTACAAAGTGGTAGCGGACCATGCTGATTGTCGTCTTTACCCTCTTCACACTTGAGAATATATACTAACCCGATGTTTACTATATAACAGTGCGATCAGAACTTGAACGACTCTCCGATCATCTCCTCCGTAAGAGTCCACAACTTCTCTGCATTGGCCTACGTGATACTGTGAGACATACCAGAAATCGAAAAACCCATAACGACTTACGGGATCAGAGCACGGCGGAGCAATCAGTTCGTTTGCGGCGATGCAATCGTCCAGGTAGGCGCCAGGCTTGTCTGCAGGAAAACAACAATCAGAGTGTGCATTTCAATAACAGCTCCACTAACCGTTCAGGCTAGGATCGAACGCCGCGGCTACAGTCCTTCCGAGGGCATGAGTTATTCAATAATTGCGATGTTGTCGACCCGTCACTCACGTCGCCGCCCCTTGCGGAATTGTTTTCCACGGAACAACCGCATTGGGTAACCCATCGGGGCCAAGCAGACCTGTTCAACAATTAATTTTATGGACTCTGATCTAATCTACAAGATCCTGGCGCACCAGACGTCTTCAGTGTACCAACAGTCTCCTCGTGTTGCATCAGATTCGTGTAGATAGCTGGGACGCGGAAGGAATTAGTCGCTCATAATCAGTTATCGGATAAAATTAAAAGGGATGTATGTACCCCCAGGGTGAAGGCTGTAAGCGTTGATCTGTCCTCTCGATCTCTTCGACAGCTCGATGGCAGCGAGGACGTTCGCCGCCTTGGCCTGGCGATACGTCTCAAGGGGCACGTAGCCAGCCTGTTCGGGGCGCCCAAACGTGCTGAAATCAATCCCGGGGGTGCGGCTGTGACCGATGCTCGAGACGAACACGACTCGCGGCGTGTAGCTGGCTGTTTTCGTGGCAAGTAATTTCGCTGCGAGAAGTTTCGTAAGGAGGAAAGGTCCGAAGTGGTCCGTCGCCGCTTGACTTTCAAGATTGTCTACAGTCAGTTTGAAGTTTCCTATGGTTGCGGCCGCATTGTGGATCAAAACCTTGGGTACTATCTTAACCGGGAGTCTGTGCAATGAAGCGAGGGTGAAGACATACATGCAATGGCTCTGGATACGCATTGACCTCAGCAGCGGCCTTGCGAACGGAAGCAAACGAGGACAAATCGAGAAGGAGAGGTCGAACATTGCCCGAGGGGACCTCTCGTTTAAGGCCCTCTTCTGCAGCCTTCAATCTATGCAGTCGAGGTTCAACGTGTTAAATAGTTTTTAGATTTACCGCCACTAACCTTTCGGGATTGTGACCTGTTATTATGACGAGGTTTGCATGCTTCGCGAGAGCGCGCGCGGTCTCGAAACCGATCCCATTGACAGAAGTCCCCGTCAGCAGAACTAAAGAAGGGTCAGTGCCATCCATCTACGCGCAATGTCGAATGAGACTAATCACCATTTTTGCCTTGGATTTCTTTCTGAAAAGTCGTCGCGACTTCGTCCACGGTTGTGGTGGATGAGAACAGCGGCATAGCCATGAAAATCAGATCTATGGCTCGGAGGAGGAGACTTAAATGGCGATGTCGGCTACCCGGGTACAGTAATCTTTGTTTTGTGGTCTAGCCCATTTCCAGGTGAACAGTCATCCCAAAGTGCTGAGCAAGACGGTGCTGAGTAAGACGGTGAGCAAGACAGTCCGTCCCATCACGCATTTACCGTACCACTGGTGTCAATCCCGTAGCGATACGGATCAGCGGCGGATCAAGGCAAACTGATGCGCGAGTCGAGCGCAACATCTTGCCGTCCCCCGTTTCGGATCCCATCACCAGTATGGCTGCAGTCATTGTATCTTGCAAGCCTGGGTCCTGTATCATGTCCTTTTTTTCCTCAGTCAATATCCAACGAGTTAACGGCGCCCGTTGCTTGTTCAATTAATTATTCAGGCAGATACTTCCTTTCCTAAAAAATCCTTCATTTTCTTCGATGCTTGAGTCACGGTCCCCCGCTTGCACGCATAACATTATAATTAAAAAGAACAGAAGTCTCCCTGCAGCACGATGATAATGTGGTTTCAACTCTACGGGTTTCTTTTCGCCCGCCGTCTTGCCGTTGCGGCCGTTTTTGACCCGTACCATACCAGCAGCCATTTAATTTCTGAATTTGTACGGCTATCCCCTTATACGATATGGTCAGCTACATGCATTCAAAAAATTAGCCGAAATTCTAACTTCTAAGACCCCACGGGATTACTATTGGTCTAGGCGTTACATGTAAAGGTACGGAACAATTTGTATTTGAGTGCATTCCACTGCTGCCAAAAATGATGCAGATACACAGTAGACGCCGGACACCTTAGATTCTGAGTAATCTCTTCGCTCCCAATATCACACATTGCACACTGAAAACGAGAAGGCAAGGCTCTGGAACACATGAGATATCTAAATATTGCGTAGGGATCCCACTAGAACAGCGGAGCTCACTTGTACCTATTACGGCCTCTGGGGGCGAGAAATCACCTTGTATGAATCCGCGCCATATATCTCCCAGGTGAAGCATCCGATGCTGACCTCACGGAGTAAAGGATAGTCGCGACTGAGCGCTGCCACAGCCGCATGATCTGCAGCCCACAACGCTCGCCGAATCGGTGTCTGTAGGCGCAGTACTGCAAGGTTTGGCGGGAAAGCAATGACGCCTACGCAGATCCGACGGAGGAAATCCTGTAAAATGGATTTTAGCGTTGTCTGAGACTGGGAATGTTGGGTTTCCCCATACCGCACAGGTTCCAGAGGGAATCGGAGGTAACGAGCTCTCAATATACGTGCCCTTGAAAGAGCAGATAAGTAGGTTTGTGCGGTCGGAAGAAATCAGACTTGCTGTTCTGCGGTCCTGCAATGCCCACAGTGGAGGTGTTGGGGAATCTTTATGCTGGTCTCGCTGAGAAACTGGCGGTTGCTCTTCCGAATCGGAGAGTTCGTCTGCGGGAAGGTTGTCGAACGCCTCCTCGTCGTTGAGCTCGGGAGACCGTGTGTCTTCGCGACGATCCGGTATTTGTCGAGTACCGCAGCGAAACTCATGAGGGGGACTTATCCCCGCCTCAAAGATATTCATCGACAACTCCGTGAGTGCGGGAAATATGGATGAAATAAGGGCCAGAGCTTCGACTGCCGAGGAGGTTCGCGGGATACTGAGGGATCGAAGAGGAACGGAGCTACGTGAGATCTGGGTGAGAATGTGCTTCACGTCCTGGAGCGATATTGTGTCAGCCGGATCTGGGTTCAACACAGTTACGACGCTGAGGGGGCGATGCGATGGGAATAAGTGAATTATTTCCATTGGTGCCGTCAGATTTCGCAGGAGGGGCACAACGTACGGAGCAAGATTGCTCGGCAGAGAGCTGGCCGAGCGGGTCGAAATGGACGGGATAGTCAGGGACTCGAGTTGCGGACATTTAAGGAGCAGCTGCACAAGTATATCGACATGGAATACAGTGTGCACCGAGAGATGGAGCAGCTGGGGGAACTTCTCGCCGCTGAACCCGGAGAGAAGTGAAGCCGTTTGGTTCACGGCGCCCAAATTAAGGTCGCACAGGTGTTGAGGGGACACGATTTTCAGAGGAGCTTCAGTCGACCTAGGCTCTTCGCCTGTAGCGCCGGCTTCCATCCGTCTCCGTCGTCTCCGCGTCGCGGAAATTGTGAAACGCTGCAACGCCAGGAGGACACCATCCCGAGGTGCAAATTTGCAGCCATCGAGAGTGAGTTCACTCAGCATCGGCAGTGATCCCAATGTTTGTCGAAGACTCGTATCGATGGTCATTCCTTGCAAATTCAGAGATAGCAAGTTCTGATAACGTCCGAGGGTGGCGAGGAACGTCGTGAGGACCCTGTCGCGCATATTATTGAAGGTACCGATATTTAGGATATGCGAGTAGTCCTGCCCCATAAATCTTCGCAGCCGTTCCGAGAGCGTTGTCTGGTCCAATGGCAATGGAGGCGCTGAACTGAATCTCCAAGCCCTAACCGCTAGGATACGGGGGCCCGTCGCCAATTTATCCAGTCGCACTGCAGTACGATGGAGGCGGTGAACACGCTCGACCCAGTTATTGCGGTCAAGTCCAGCTACCAATGCTGCGATATCAGCACTTTGCTGTCGGAGCAAAAGTGGCGAGCAGACAGATCGAAAAAGCCGGCACACGAGTGAGAGTCGGCGAAGTTGGCGAGTCGAGCATAACATCCAGCACGCCAGCCAGATTTCGACGGGCAAGACGTGCAGGTAGGCAGACTGTTGTCCAGTCATGGTGCGGAGTCAAGGAGTGAACATCACATGCATCAAGTATTGTCGCGTTCCCATGAGAACGCGGGAACTACTTATAGTCTATTGGTTGAATAGGATTGCACGGCAAACAGGCGGGACCTTTTGTGGGCTGTGTGAGCATATGAGGGAGCATCGGAAGTGTAGACTGATTACACGTCTAGAAACAGAACAGAGCATTAGCTTACAGTAGTGAAGCTGCTAATAATTGATGGAACGGCCAGGGGTTGAGCTCCGCGGGCGAAGAGAAGGAATGTTGTATCGAAGGCGTGAGCCCGAGATATGGGCAGCGCACTACATCATCATGAAATAAGGCTGAAAGCAAGGAGCAAATCACGGCCAAGGTATCGCCGAGCATCCCCGACACTTCGGCCATCAATCGGCACATGGCCGTGCCGGAAAGCCGTGGGTTGAAATTGAGTCCGAACATTGGCTGACCAGGAACCGCGAGCCTGAGTATCAGAACCTGGGGGCTGTACATCTATATTCGAGGGAGGAGGAAACGGAGGAAACGGAAAGAGTTGTGTCGATTGAGTGAATTTCAAAGTCCGCGGAGGAGGAACGAGGTGAGATTTGGTTTCATAATTGCTGAACCGTCAGGTTTGGCTACCCTAGGGAACTTGCCTATCCGCCAACATTTGCTACAAGGACAAACAAAGATTTAGTCATGCAACATTGGTCATTGCAAAAATAAATTGAAAGCAAGTGGGGTAAGATATAGAAATAAAATGCAAAGGACATGTTCTTCAACTTATTACTGACTTGAATGCTTGTGCACGAGCCTGCTTCGCAACCTGGAACCAAAGCACTGAATTCAATTTTCTGTTATTAGTCATTTCTGCTTCATGTTCGGGCCAAGTATCCGTTGACATGAGAGAGTTGCTGATCCGGCTTGCCACGGCTGGAGACAACGCGGTGACACGACCACGTGCCGCAAAAGGATGTGTTTCTGAGGTGCATCAAGCCCCTTAGGCCGACTCTGATGGTATATATTACTCTGTAAACCTTTTGTGTAATTGGGACAATGTACTTGATTTGAACACCTGCAATTTTTTTTATTCTTTGGAAAACCTAGTTCATAGCATGACTTGGGATTGGGCCTCTTCGAGGGTGCTGAACCTTTAGGTTCAACTTACTTGTCAATTTATTCTCATTATTTCTGATTTCCTGAACTAAGTAATGCAACCTACTAGTGCAGCTCTGAAACTAGAAAGGAAACCACAACAAGACCTGAATACACAAGGGGCATAACCTGATAAATCATGCAAACATAGTCAAAACATAGGTTGGTCACAGTTGTAATGAGTTTCACATGTTACACCCAAAAAAAATTGAAAATTTTTTAAAATGTGTTTTGAATGAAATCTGCTGAAATACTAGTCTCGTTTACCAGACGTTATAGGGCAGTCGCTCGCTGCGCTCGCGGGCAGGAGGAAGAGATATCCAACCGGAGATACCGGATCCCCGGAAATTGTTCCGAGGCAGAAATTGATGAAAATTTGATTGGGGAACACTGCCCTATAACGTCTGGTGCAGTTTGATTGGTAGGGGTGCGATCGTGTCACACTTTGATTCTCTGGTACTTTTCTCTTTCGTTCTCATCCTCCATTGCTCTGATGACCATTAAACTTTGAACATGTCATCTAGACAACCTTTGAAGGCTCTGGGCATACCATGGGCAATTTAATACCCTTTATTTAAAGCACAGTGATTTGAGCAATATGGGAGGCCTTCATGCGTTCTTTGACCCCAGGAAATGTCCCTACCTTGAAATGATGTCCCCAGATGCATTAAATACATATATTGAGTGCTCTGCGTTATTTTTTGGGCACCTAGGAGACCTGTAGAGCACATTGAACCGAAGCACCTTTTAATCACACTCTCAAATATGGATGTATCACGCGTCTTTCGACCCCAAATTAACTGGGATACTTCCAAAAATTCAATCAATTATTTTGCACTGTCAATAGCACGTATTTACGCTTCATGTCGATGCATTCATCACTTTTACCCCATATGATTGGGGAAATACAGGATTATTCATGGGTATTTGGTGTCTTGGCTCGCCTTAAAGCTACAGGAGCATTGGATATATCCAAACCGGTCCCTTACACTTGAATTTGCCTATATAACACGTACTGTGTGCTCTTAAGATCGCGACGCGTTTGAAGTACGAGTTGTGACGTCTGTGACTTACATCACGGATCGCATCCTTTTCGATCAAACTGCACCAGATGTTAGGGCGGTGATCTCGCGGTTGTTTTGGCATCATTTTCTGCCTCAAATTTGAAACTCCGCTGATCCCCCGCCCTAACATCTGGAGCCGAGATTACTGAAATACTGGAAACACATTTCTTGTACATTCTGCATATGTTTCTAAGGTGAATACACCATATCTTCACAGTGTATGTACAAGAAATGTGTTTCCAGTATTTCAGTAGATTTCATTCGAAACACATTTTTAAAAAATCTCAAAATTTTTTGGGTGTAACATGTGAAACTCATTACAACTGTGACCAACCTATGTTTTGACTATGTTTGCATGATTTATCAGGTTATGCCCCTTGTGATACACGCACTTCAAAAAGAAATCAAACATAGGGAACCTGGTACTATTTGCGAGGTGGAATACTTCAAGTCCAAATTCAATACATGGACCGAGATGCCCGAGGAATATTATTACTGACCTTCTGGAATATTTTCAGTCTCTTCAACTATTTTTCAACAAATATTGTGCAGCAGGATACATCAGACGATCCAAACAATATTTCTTGGGTGCACAAACTTGAAACACAACCATTTGGGGGCGAACACAACACTGGATGAAAATTTCGAGTTTTTCACTGAAAAAATTGATGAAAAATGTTCATTATTTTTCACCCCTTTGTTCACTGAAAAATTGATGAAAATGTCAAATAGTTTTTCAGTACTTTTGAGACTGAGAATCGAGGTGAAAATTTTGAAATAAAATTCATGAATTTTTCAGCAAGAAGAATATCAATAATACATACACATTTTCATGTGAAAATGTTAGTGAAAAATTCAAAACATTTTTCACCAAAGTTTATAAAAAGCGTGAAAAATCCTAAACTTTGGTGAAAAATGTTTTGAATTTTTCACTAACATTTTCACATGAAAATGTGTATGTATTATTGATATTCTTCTTGCTGAAAAATTCATGAAATTTATTTCAAAATTTTCACCTCAATTCTCAGTCTCAAAAGTACTGAAAAACTATTTGAAATTTTCATCAATTTTTCAGTGAACAAAGGGGTGAAAAATAATGAACATTTTTCATCAATTTTTTCAGTGAAAAACTCGAAATTTTCATCCAGTGCAAAGCAAAAATGACAACGCCGCAGAAAGCGGGCCATTTGGAAGCAGAAATGACTAATCGCAGAAAATGTAAGTTGGTCCAGAAATATTTGGATCTGGTGTACAGCACCAATTGAGGCAACAAAGATATACAATTCAATGGGATAAAATATTTGAGAGTGGTAAATTTGAATATTTTGAACAGAATGCCTTTCACTCGATTATTCTTTCAATTTTTGAGATGACCAATTTTAAATGACTAAATTTTGTTTGTACATGTAGCAAAATGGCCCGAAATCCAAGTTCCCCAGGGTAGCCAAACCTAAAGGTTCAGCAATTAGTAATGTTTGAGACAATCTTGCCCATCCCACGCATCCGATGCTCAATTTACGAGCATGGTTTGGTTGACTGTTGGTATGTTCCAATCAGCAGCTATGTTGGCCGATGGCCTGCGAATTTGATCTCAAGGCAGCTCTGGAAACAAACATTTGTGGGAGTATCCTGGTCTTTCAGAGTTCAGGCTGTGGCACAGGAACATATCCTTGGGCAGTGGTTACTTATTTCGCCTTCATGCCCGGATCTCTCCGGGGTCCAGCAACATGGCTATTCAATTGGAAGTTTGCGGTTCTCAACCAAATGCTGCTCAGACAGGCCAGGCCAGGCCACTGTTGTAATGACAATATAGCATGAAGAGACCTCTTGAAAGCGTTGGAAATCAATCAGAGGAAAATCTTCCATCTTGTGTGTGAAAATCCAACGAAACTCTTCAAAGTTATGTGCGAAAAATACAGAGTTATGAGTGTTGCAAAATAAAATAAAATAAATCAGCTGCATGCAGGAATTTACAGAGGAGTGCACAGCTAATTGGCTTGCAAGTGAAGGACACTGTCATTCAATTTCTGGTTATGCAATGTTGTGTATCATGAAAAAAAAATTCCTTGCCACATGACTCCAGACTCCAGTGAAAAACAAAAGGGTGTGCACACTCTGCAACAGGAGATTTTGATCCATCTCTGTTCAGAAGCCTCTCTCATTCTCACATCTGAAGCAGACTCTGCAGGAGTACACAGTGGTCAAGAATGCCTTTAGCTAATGGTAGTCTAAAATCACAAGATTCGAAATCTCCACTTGTACCGAGTTGGCCGGGTGGTTTCTCCCAAAGGATGTGCTTCGTCGCATTTTCTATAAATAAAAAGCTCTTGCTCTCCACAAATATTATTCTACAATGAACAACAATATGGGAGGATTCAGGACTGAATTCGCCACATCTCATCTATCCCATCCTAGAGGTTCAGCACCCGCCTCGAAGAGGCCCAATCCCATGTCATTAAAACCACCGTCCAGGAAGATCGCCCCGAACAGCCGAACACCCGAACACCCGATGACAAACCACCCTGACTCCGAGGCTCCCGAGTCCCTTACCCCATGGCTGGCCGGCGTCGACTCAAGACGCCGGGTTTGATTCTCTGGGGATGGGGAGGCTGAAACGCCGCCGGCGTCGTGTGATGTGATGGCGAGCCGCAATTTGAATTACTGTTGGGTGTAAGTTAAGGTAGGTAGAATTATTATGTAGAGTACTACGAAGATGGAAGATGGAAGATGCGAGATGGGGGCGCGAAGCAGAGCTGTACCCGAACAGACTGAAGTAAGATTGGGGATTGGAGATTCGAGCTATAGCTGGCGGCGCTGAGGCTGAAACGCGTGATGGCGTCTGTTCATTGGGTTGAGTGAGGCTTACGAAGATGAAGCCGCACTGCCGAAAGACGGGTAGTACGATATCTGCCCATATGCGCCGTGGATATAGACCGTGCGACTCCCCACTTGCTTTTGTGTTCATTCCTTCGAAGGCTATGATCCTACACTGTGGCTTCGAATTCGATTCACGATGTATGGCTTTCAGCACGAGGAGTACATGCTGCGTTGCCTGCAGATCGTCTGCTGTCCACTCCAGTGTCATGAGCGCTGATCCTCGAGGTCGCCGGGCGGGCAAGCCGATGCGGCATCCCCCCATCCCGCCAACGCACCAACGCGACGAACGCGGGGAACGAATTTCTCTTGGCAACCAAAATGCCTCGGCGGGCACCTGTCAGGCTCACCGGGGAATGATACGATCGATCAGTCCCTCGGTGCCCCATTAGGTGCGCGGCATAACGTACGGGGTTAACTAAGAAAGCCCGGGGTCTTGGGTCGACGTCGCAGCGCTGCATAAGGCTGCAATCATGAGAAGAGCGAAGGCCACTTACTTTACTTATCGTGATAGTAAACATAGCCTTTCGAACCGTGATGAGTGGGCCCTGCACCCTGCACCCTGCACCCTGCAATTATTATCAATGCGCAGTTCGATCGCCGTACATATATAAAGCCTCGGCGCTATGTACCAGCCCAACGGACTGGGACTGGTGGAGAGTTGAATTCGGATTGATTGATCGAGTCCGATGCGTACCCTGCAGGTGGGAGTGACATCTGGCATAGACCCATCCGGGTGCACTGAGCCTTGAGGGCATTTCGCTGCTCGGCGGGGTATTACGAGTCTTAAATGCGAACGACGAATGGCTTGCGCTATAGCAATAATAAGTCTACAAACCAATAATAGGTGGATAGGTGGACTGAAACTGCCGCACGCACGTTGATGTGATATGTACGTACGCGTTCAAATTGCGCGAACGGTGACCGGCGCACACATCATCTTTATGTAAATTTAATTCCGCTCCAATGCATCCCTCGATCAGAGTTTAGTTTAGTTGCATGGGGCAATGCGCGGTTGGCATGGCATGGCATGCCCGTGGATTTAAAGCGCGGCGAGTGCCCCAGACGCACTTTCGTCTTCTCTCTTCCCCTCCTCCCTTCGTTTGTTTCAAATACCCAATCCATCCCAAAACAAAATGCGCTTCGCCGTCGTCCTCGCAGCTGCTGCCGCGGCTGCTGCCCAAAGCGTGAGTTGCCCAGGCCCGCTCCTCATAAGCAGTGAGCGTGCGAGGCTGACGGTACACGTAGGTCGTCACCGTCCAGGTCGGCGGTTCCGCGACCTCGCCGGCGCTGCTCTTCGCCCCGAACAACATCAACGCTACCAACGGCACCATAATCAACTTCCAGTTCACCGGCGTGCCCGGGAACCACAGCGTCACCCAGTCGACGTTCGCCTCGCCGTGCGAGCCCGCGCCGGGCGGGTTCGACTCGGGCTGGATCCAGATCTCCAGCGCCCCGTCCGCGACCCCCGAGTGGAACGTCACCATCACCAACGATAACGTCCGTGCGTACCTTTCCCTCCCTCACGTATGAAGGTATAAGTGTGAATGAAATTGACGCACATCCCGCAGCGATCTGGTTCTTCTGCAAGCAAATCAAGTCGCCGCCGGGCCCGCACTGCGTCGCGGGCATGGTCGGCGCGATAAACGTCAAGCCCGGCGCGAACAGCCTCCAGGCGTTCGAGGCCAACGCCAAGGCCGCGACTACCGTCGGTGTACGTCTCCCCTCCCTTCTTCCTTCTTTCCCTCTACATGTCAGCTAAGTGCGATACAGCAATTCGAAGGCTCCGGCGGCAACATCGGCAACGGCGCCTCCGCCTCCGCGGACCCCTTCGTCCCCTCCGGCGTCCAGCGCTTCGTCGGCCCCTCCGGCACCGCGCCCCCCGCACAAAGCGGCTCCGGCTCCGCGAGTGGGAGCGGCGCGAGCTCCACGACCTCCCCCAAGCCCAGCGCCGCGCGCGCGCTCGGTGTGGGGAGTGCGTTGAATGTGGTGCTGCTGGTTGGGGGCGTGCTGGCGGGGGCTGCGATTGTTCTTTAGATGTAAGGATACGAGGAGTAATTGGTGCGATAATGAATGGTGCGAAATTGGATGGATGACGGGATTAAGTCACATAAGTGAAGTTTGAACGGCGGGTTGCCAACCACCGCTGTCAAGATGCCGGCCCAGCCGAACTCTAACCAACTGCGTCAGTTATTGTATGTACTCGTGTCCGCGGCGCAAGCATAGGTCGAGTCCGATGAGTCATACCGTACTCGTCCTTCGGGAGTATGTACGGCTTGTAGAGTTGAGTCCGTTGAGTTACCGCCAATTTGGGTAATTAATTACCTGCTGCCCCGGAGGGACGCCGCTGCGCTGCCAAACGCTGGCAGAAATGCCATTTCATGCTGCAAACCAGCGCTAAGCTGCTAACATCTCACAAAAGAAAAGTGAGGCCTAGGGATGCCGACACACCAGCGGGACACGGCATCAAGATGAGATGCCTGCCCAGCCGAACTCTAACCAACTGCGTCAATGACAATTAGTGTACTGTGTTTATTTCCATGGCGCAGGCGTTGACGTGGGCAGAAGAGGGTCGATCATATTATAGTCGTACTCGGAAGACGTAATAGCTGTCAATGCCACATTCACGCTAAAGTGAACCCAGAGTCGTCGGATCGATGCCGCGAGGTATGATACTGTGCCGGGGGAGGCCGACTGCATGCCAGTGCGCACTCAATTGATCCGATCTGGCTTCAGTCTTCGTGGACTCGAATTCGACTGTCTCCGAGGTCCTTACCCAGGGGCCAGGTTCTGTTCTCCTTATGTACATACCCAAGCTGATTTTTCAATCTATCCCCACCCGGCCCTCCAAAGCTAGCGCTCGCTGCAGTTCGTCCGAGTCAATGAAACCTTTTGGGCTGGCGGGCCAATCCTTCCTTCCTTCTTTCAAGGACCGAGGGCGCAGAGTAGCAGATACTAATAGAGTGCCAGAGCAGCAGGGCAGGAAAATTGCGATGCCTCAGGTCCCTGAGCATACAAGCCCTTCATACCAGCGGAGTCTCGCGGCTCCACCAAAGAATCTAGAATCGTACCAGAAAGGCAGTTTATCTATCGATCCAATGTCTACGATTTTACATGTACCTCACCTCACATGTCCACTCGAGCTTCGATGTTGTTGCTATTTCGCACGAAGCCGACCCGCAATTCACCGTTGCTCAGTCAAGAATCCAGATTGGCCTGCGGCCGCATCCGGTTCCTTCCCTAATTAATACCATACGACACTGCACTTTTTCTGGTGCATTACTGACTCAATTCAGCTCAGGCTGTTCCCCTGTTGTTCAGCTAGGCATCTAAATCGTATCTGCCAGTGTGCAATTAGCCTTGGCTATATATGTACATGTATTGAAACAAGTTTCTAATATCTCTGCAATTGAACAGAATAGCAAATGTTCAATGCATGGAATACGGGTTCAAAATTGGGCGCTAGGACGATGTAAAGAGATGATGTGGACGCAACCAATCGTCTGGGTGCGCGTGTTCTGGGATTTGGCCATAGCCAGCCTGAGAGCGCGCGCCGAATTAAGTAAAGGCGCGTCGCGACGTGGGCGGCACGACGTGGCGTGCGCCGCGCGATTATCGGACGTGATGTGTCAATTCGTATCCAGCCTCCAGGCGGGACTACATCTATTTTGATCACATCTGCCTGTCGTCAGGAGTCCGCTTGACGCAGAAAAACAAAGTTGGCTTCGGACTCTTCCCGGTACCGCTCTCGGCGACATCTTGGTTCAATTCAAATAGCACTGGCAGCAGCCACTGTGAACTGGCCCGGGAGGCGCTGGATTAGTGTAATGAGGTTGTTTGTGTCGCCGCACAAATTCAGAGAAGGCTATGCGCTCACCGCGCTTTGGGCCTAGATTGAACACCCGCGGCCCGCGCGGGAGGCCAACATCTGCCGATGTAATGCTAGTGCTACAATCATCCACTGCAGTTCTGTCACGATTCCACCGCCCGAAGCCGTCCATCCATAATCATAATAACAATCAATCTCTACAGCGTCACCCCCCCACTCGGGACCCAACAAGAGTTGAGGCTGTGAATCCGAGTCCTTTCTGCACCACAGCCTCTTCGTTCGTAGTGGCAGGGATGTTCCCTCAAAGGCCTCGCTTGTCCGAAAAATCTCTGCAAACAACTCTCCGTCGGCGAGGTGTATCTTTTTAAGACCCACCACCGGCATACGGTATGATACCGCATTAAAGCTTCCCCTCGCCGCGGGGAATGTGCGACAATCTGGACCCCGCGTGCTGCGAGTGCCTGTGCCTCTGCTGTGACCCCACCGGCGGCGGCGGCGGCGTCGAGTGCTGCTTCTGCCCGACGTGCGGCGTTGACGATTGTTCGTGTGCAGACGGGTGTCTTGGTGTGTTTTCTTCTTTCTTGAATTCTTTCCCTCCATCCCCGCCCATACTCAACTGATGCGCGTATGTACTTAGATTCGTGTGGTGGCTGGATGCCCGCTTGTACGTCAAAGGCTTACATGCTATCCAATCCAAGTTGCTAAATTCGAGTCTATTTATTGGACGTAGGGTGTTTCTGCCCATGTGGAGACTCGGACACAGGCGGGATTCCCCTCCGGAATCCCGGGGGTCCGACGACACAGGAACCGTCGTCCACGCCGAGGATGAACTTGAACGTTTCGTCGACGTGAATGTGAGTAAAGGAAAGCGCCTGGGCTCACGCGTCAGATTTACATATGAATCACCTTAGGCTTTGTAAATAAATAATAGTGTATACATCTGGACACTGTCGCTTCTATATGGACTGGGAGAGAGAAAATCATGGGAGATGCTTGATTGCCATTCGTATTTTGTAAATTGTACGCATTCACGAGAGCGCTGTTCCTACTTTTTAGTAGGCGGCGGACGTTTATGTATATGTCTTCAGCCTCCGTCACGGTGTCCAAGTTCGAACTTTTCGGAATCTTCGGAACGGCTGGTTTAATTGGGCTCGTTCAAGTTGAGCCGGCCCGGTGCAAGCGTTCGCGATCACGTGGGGGACGCGTTACGCGTAAGAGTCAAGGTTTTCCTTGCGCGCATTCTCTGTTACATAATACCGGCCTGGCCTGGAATGTATACATAATCGCAGATCAAAGTGGGTTGGGATGCACCTGTGGGGATCATAAGCCCTGAGTACGTGGGGATGTCCACACCCATGCGTTTAGCAAATTCGCTATGGTGTGTTGGTGTTGGAGCGGACTGAGTTGTCTCCCCCATTATTTCAACTTCTGGTTCTATGCGTTTCAAACGGATAGAACCCGAAGGTATGTGGACCACCAGGTCGGCGAATGAATGCACGTTGGAGTCAACAAGGGATTCCATACTACATACGACTCGACAGGCTTATTACATCGGAGAAACAGCAAGCAACCCGAGAGGCCTACACCCTACATACACCTTTGATCCTCGGCCTCCTGGTGGCGATCAATTGGAGAAGGCGCTGGGGTTGAATCTACTTCCACCCCGAGTTGGACTGGACTTGCCTATAACCGCCGGAAAACAAGCACGTGTAATAAGACTTGTGTGTGACCCGCTCGGCCTCAGACAATGATTCAAATCATCCGGTCTTTACCAGACCTCCCCACAATGGATCGTATCGCATCGCATCGAAACCTGCCCCGATCTAGCTCAAGTATGTAAAACCGCCAGCGCTACGTCCATCCGCTTCATTGTTCCCTCACTAGATACACGTCGGCTGATTATTGCGGTCTTCACGCCATGCACAGCTCACCAAGTCTGCTCAGTATTTCTAGTTTCACTCCCATGTGCGCGGCAAAAAAAATTGGAGAACGCGGGGGGTTGACTGCTGGAAGCGTAAGAACCCCGCAGTGCGGGGAAGTGGCTCCCCTTTCTTGGGGAGGTCTTCAACACGATGCGGGGACGAAGCATGCGAGATGCGAGCAGGAGGCAAGTAGAAGGACGGGGTTGGGTCATTGGGTTGGGCGGTGTGGGGGCCGGCGTGGCTCCACTTGGCCATCGAGTCCATGCGGGGTCGCGGTGCTCGTCACCGGCCGAGCACGTATAAAACCTGGGGGTCTCGAAGGTAGAGAGACAGCACATCGGTGTACATCTTTCCTGCCTTACTCCACAATGGTTCAAATCTCCCGCATCCTCGCCTTCCTCTCCGTTGCCTCCGTCGGCCTTGCGGTCGTCGTGAAGCGGGACATTGCTTACTTGGAAAGCAAACTCGACACCATTGACGCAGACGAAGTCGCCTTGACCGCCTTGACCGACGCGTTCAATGGCGAAGAGGAACAGGCCGCGGTTCGTATATAATCATCAGCGTGGAACATAAACCGTACTCAACCCGTCCTATCATGATAGGCCCTAGTGACAGCCTTTGACAGACTTAATAATGACCTCCGTGACGCGACAAGTGCTGTGTACACAGTGAGTCGGACACCACGTCACTGCGTGAAGACCAAGGTGACAATATAACAGATCTCTTTCTTCACCAACGAAGATGGCGCATCTGTCCTTGTCCACTTCTCAAAATGGTCGGTACAGACGAAGTTGCAGATGCTCGCTTTGATGAATAAAGTGATCTCCCTTGTGCGCGTTCATCTCCCTCTCTCACGATGATTTCGAACCTTAATTGCACGTAGATTGGAGGCCCCTACGAGACTGAAATTTCCGAGGCAGTCGTCGGCACCGAGAAATATCTTGATGCGCTCTCTTCGGAGTTAAAGAAACAGGGAAATGCCCCGGTACGTGTCGCCAAGCTGATGGTTGTTTATATATCCCCTGAAATACAACACAGGATGACCAGGTCAACGAACAGATAGCCGCTCTGACAGGCGAAATGGACAACGATTTTGAAGATCTCCTCCTGAGATTCGCCCACGGCACGAAGGTGTGAATTACAGCGCTTTATACTTGCCAGTACTTCGTACATGCTGTGTTTCATTCTCCTTACGATTGAAGATTGATGGTGAACAATGTGATATATCTTGAACCACCGGTGCCTCCCACCTCAATTGTCGATTATTGCGCGGCCGGTTGAACAGTCCCGCTGCGTGAGGTTGAGTTTCCTTTTCGGCTCGTCCGAAGAACCAGGCGTCCTCTCACAACCACAGGACGTCTATCCTTACCCTTCGCATTTTGACTCTCGAATATACGCTCATGGGCAACAAAAAACGCATTCTTTGGCTACGGCGTCGACGTCGACGCCGTCGCCAGATGACTGGGATCGTGCGGCGGCGGGCTCTACAAACGACATCATCCAAGGCGGCACTCCGCTCAGGCTCCGACCATTCAGTTTTTGTGTTGAATCACAGCCCGGAAGCGGTGCGCCTCGTGCATCGGGCAAATCGGACATCCCCGTATGTTCTCATCTTTTCTACTATGTTCTTTCCTATGAGTCAGAATGACCACTTCTGACTCCTACTACGCACTATTTAAGTAGCCACGAATCCCTTGTAATTTATCTAAGAATTTATCTATTTGTTCCCTACAACTTTTGTGTGAACCTTCGAAGAGCCTCTGCCGGTTCTTTATCAACAACCACCACTCGTAAATTCTCAACAGGTTATGGGCCCCGGCCTATATCTTTGAAGACAGTTTACACATCTACCATCTATTACTTCTCCGAGTACTTCCATCTTACCCCTACTACGTCGAATAAATGTCTGCCTCAAATTCAACCACTCAAGGTTCATCAAGCATGTATCGGATTGAGCCCCTCCAGGATGCCAATTGGCTAGGCTGGAAGCGCCGTATCACCTCCATTTTGAGGGATCGGGGATTGCTGAAGTATGTCTCGGGAACTTCGGCCCGTCCGACACCGGCAACCGCTAATCAACCGACCGCTACTGAACTTAAAGCTATGGAAGAATGGGACGACAATGATGCCCGCGCACAGACTCAACTCGAGCTGACGATAGGCGACTCTCAGATGATTCATATCTCTGGAGCTACGACCTCTGCGCAAATGTGGAAACAGCTTGTAACTGTTAAGGAATCTCGCGGGAAATTGGGAATCTTATCTATGCGCCGCCGTCTTTATCGGACTACTGCCGATGAATCTACCGATATTTTGGCCCACATTACGGAGCTCAGGGAAATCCAAGAACAGCTGCACCTCATGGGTAGCTATGTATCTGACGATGATTTCACCTTCTTACTCCTCACATCTCTCCCTGAGAACTGGGACCAATTTACTACGGCTTATCTTGGTGCAAACTTTACTGCTGTTCAGGCTACCGCCAGCTCTACTACTGGTACTTCACAGGCACCGACTTCACTGCTATCCACCCTTCCAATCACGTCCTATGAGCTAATTGCAATTATTCTGGAGGAAAACCGCCGCCGCTTGGAAAAATCGGGCGCAGACTCTTCGTTAGTCTCGAGGGGATCGAATTCGAGTTCGAACCGAAACCCCAAGTCTGAGAATAAATCCAATGGCTGTAATTGTCCGTCAGACAGTATATGTTCAAATTGTGGCAGGAAATATCATTGCAAACATAAATGTTACGCAAAGGGTGGAGACCGTGAAGGCCAAGGACCGAACCGAACCTCAGGGAAATCGAAATTCAAGAGCAAGGACAGAGCTAACCAGACCCAGTCAACACAATCGACGAATTCAGATTTAGGTGATCATGGATACCCATGCCAGGTTACTAAAGAAGTCACGACTTGCCTTACCGCAGTTAATTCGTTGAAGTCTACCGACTGGATTGCTGATTCTGGAACTTCGTCTCATATCTCTAATTCAAGGGAATTGTTCACCGATTTTACCCCACTCACAAACCACACAATCACTGGTCTTGGTGAGCATAAAGTTCAGGCTATCGGGAAAGGCACGGTTAAATTGGACTTCAAAGTCGACGGGAATTATGTTACAAATGTCCTTAAAGACGTACTGTACACACCCGAGGCTGCCAATAGCCTTCTATCCATAGGCAAACTCGATGACGCCGAAGGCGAAGCTACATTCCGCCGTGGATGGTGTACATTGACGAATGCTAAAGGTACGAAATTAGCCACAGCCAAGAAGATAGGTAAACTATACATACTGGATGTGAAACCTCGCGATGAGGATCACGCTAACATATCCAGTGAGTCTACCGAGACATGGAACTCACTTCATCGCAAGTACGGACATCTATCAATTTCGTCATTGGAAAAACTAGTGAAAGGTAATTTAATTAGTGGACTTACTGTATCTCCAAACAGCCCACCATTCACCCAATGCGAAGCCTGCGTTCAGGCCAAACAGCACCGTCAACCTTATCCCAAGGAATCCGAAGACAAGACCACGGAAACTGGTGAACTCACCCATTCCGACGTCTGGGGACCTGCACGCGTCGCAGCCATTCCAAGCCATTTAGCAACTTCCAACGCCAAGTACTACATCTCATTCACCGATGACTTCTCGCGCCGATGCACAGTATTCTTCATGAAGCGCAAATCCGAGGCAACACAATGTGTCAAGGATTACGTCGCTTACATCGAGCGCCACCTCAAAACGCCGCCGAAATATATTCGTGTCGACAATGGGGGAGAATATATCAATAAGGAACTCATCAAATGGTGTAGAGAGAAGGGAATTGACTTGCAAACGACCGCACCTTATTCACCCTCCCAGAATGGCATTGCCGAACGTTTCAACCGCACCCTTATTGAACTCACCCGTGCAATGCTTATTGCTCGCAATCTACCATCATTCCTGTGGGCGGAAGCAGTTATGCATGCTGCATACATTCGAAACCGTTCCCCTACCAGAGCTTTGAACGGGATGACCCCACATGAAGTCTGGACCAGCAACAAGCCTAATATGTCACATTTGAGGGAGTTCGGATCTGAAGTATGGATACTCACAGAATCCGACAAGCCCGGGAAAACCGTGGCCAAATCCAAGAAGCACATCTTCGTTGGATACGCAGAAGGACCTGAAGCAGTTAAATACTGGGATAAATCAAGCAGGCAAGTCAAAGTCTCACGCAATTTCGATTTCTCGGAAACTGAACCGAAGGGGATCACCGTGGACATATCTACCAGACTGCCGCTTGAGGGGGAGCAGACGAGTTCCAATCCGCAGTCTGGCAATATTCAACCAGCTGCCGCTCCAACTCCAATTAAACCAACCCACGCACCTGCTGTTCCACCGGCAGATATTCCACCACCGCGAACACCTTCACCTGTACCTACGGAGCCATTAGCCAACCTTCCATCACCACTTAAACAGGCAAACTATGCACCTCAGGGTTTAAATCCCATTCCTCTTCGCAGAAGTATCCGTGATACTACCGATCACAACTACCGTCGAGTCGGCAATCCACAATCACGCCTTCCCGCCGCACATAGTCCACGTCGTTCCAACGCACCCACAGACGACTCACAGACCGCCGAGGATGCATCCGAAGCCTTTGAACAAGCCAATTACAGCTTATTAGCTTCACAATCCAATGTCGATGACATACCTCGAAACCTGTTGGAAGCGAAATTATCCCCGGAACGGGACGGTTGGGAAAAGGCTATGGAGATCGAATATCAAACATTGCAATCAATGGGTACTTGGAAACTCGAAGACTTACCTGCAGGACGAAAAGTCGTAGGCTCCCGATGGACTTTTGACAAGAAGTACGACAACCTGGGAAATATCATTAAACTCAAAGCTCGTCTCGTAGCTCAAGGTTATTCACAAATTCCAGGGATGGATTATGTTGATACCTTCTCCCCAGTAGTTCGCCTTGATTCGCTTCGCGCCATTCTAGCCATAGGAGCAATCAAGAACATGGAAATCCAACAGCTCGACATTAAAGGAGCTTACCTCAATGGAGATCTCAAAGAGGAGATTTACATGCGTCAACCAGACGGTTATGACGACGGAAGTGGACGCGTTTGTCGCCTTTACAAGACCCTCCACGGACTGAAGCAGTCCGGCCGCGAGTGGAACCGCAAATTGAACGCGACCCTCGCCGAATTTGGATTTCAGCACACCGAAGCTGATCATTGTGTTTATACACGCACCATCGAGGGTAAAACCTCTTACATCACAGTCTGGGTCGATGATTTACTCCTGCTAACTGAAGACACTACAGAAATGGAGCAGCTGAAGCAAGCATTAGCTCAGAAATTCACCGTTACTGACCTTGGCGAGCCGAAACTTCTCATCGGACTCGAAATCAGCCGTGACCGCGATAATCATTCCATCTCCATTTCCCAAGCGAGCTACATCGACAGAATGCTCCGCCAGTATGGCATGGAGAGATCGAACCCCGTGTCAACGCCAATGGACCAGAATGTCACATTGTGCAAGCGCGAAGATACCGCCGACGTGAAGTCAGACGACAGATTAAGATCTAGCTTTGCTGCCGTCGTAGGATCACTTCTCTATCTTGCTGTAGTCTCCAGACCAGACATAGCGTTTGCAGTCACCAGAGTGAGCCAATATACTAGCAATCCTGGACCAGCACATTGGAGTGCAATCAAGAGAATTACCGCCACATGTCAATCACCTACGGCCCGACGGAAACGACCGACGATCTTGATCCGTTTGAATTCTTCGCCTACACCGACGCCGACTACGCCTCGAATCCAGATGACCGCAAATCAGTCTCTGGATATATCTTTCTTCTAGCAGGAGGTGCAATTTCTTGGAACTCAAAGAAACAATCCACAGTTGCACTCTCCAGCACTGAAGCGGAGTATTCCGCCTTAGCACACGGAACCCGCCAAGCCATTTGGCTCCGCAACCTTTTCGCCGAATTGGGGCTGGATCAACCACTATCCAGCCAATTATTCTGTGACAATCAATCTGCAATTGCAATCTCTCAGGACCCACAATTCCACGCGCGGTCAAAACACTTTGATGTTCAAAATCACTTTGTTCGAGAGAAAGTTGAATCAGGTATTATTGAAGTCACTTACTGCCCCACTAATGAGATGGTTGCAGACCTCCTTACCAAAGGACTTCCTAGACCTAAGCACCAGAAATTCTCTGCTGAAGCTGGGATGAATCCGACTTGAGGGGGAGTGTTGAATCACAGCCCGGAAGCGGTGCGCCTCGTGCATCGGGCAAATCGGACATCCCCGTATGTTCTCATCTTTTCTACTATGTTCTTTCCTATGAGTCAGAATGACCACTTCTGACTCCTACTACGCACTATTTAAGTAGCCACGAATCCCTTGTAATTTATCTAAGAATTTATCTATTTGTTCCCTACAACTTTTGTGTGAACCTTCGAAGAGCCTCTGCCGGTTCTTTATCAACAACCACCACTCGTAAATTCTCAACATTTTGCCTACACATCTGGGAAAATTAAATGGAAACGGTATTTAAACATTTTAAAACCGTTTAAAACAGTTTATAAACAGTAATTTGGCAGACAACTCACTGGAAGGTCTTGCAGTGGTGTGTTATAGCAGAATTTCTGTTGTATTGTCTCTCTAACTCACTGGGTTTATTGGATGAACCTCTGCGGTCATACATTCATTCACTGTGGGGTTAACGGCGGGTCAGTCATCACAGGCGCATCATGCGCCCATAGTTACTCCATTTGGATACATCCCCCTCTTTGAGCTGCACACAGCCCCTAACAGGTCCGTCCCTCAAGGATCCATGCCCCATGCTCGTTTTGGGACATCCCAGAAGCAATGAAATCCTTGGAAAGGTGGTACCTGATACACAGCAGGTAAATGATTATTTCGAACCATTTATTTGTTTGCTAACCATTTACTGTTTACGACCTCGGGCAAACTAAATGGAAATAAAAACGGTTTTGACCGTGTATAAACGTTTGCAAACGGAAATGGTTGGAGCCTTACAAGACTCCACCATATCTATACCCAGCTAATCCGTCGATCCATGCCTCTTCGCAGGACAGTCGGCACCCGGCACCTGCTGAAGCTATTTGTCAACACCGAGGAAATGTTCCATACTCACGGATGGTGTTGAACAAATATTTCTCGTGAATTGCAGCACTTTGTGGAACATAGGGCGCATTTTTCCCCCCTTTTTGTCGATTTTTGATCCTCGCGACCATTGCCCCTCTAACGGGCTCAGTTCTATGAGTATATTCAAGGGAATAGTGCGGGAGGCAAACATCTGCCAGTATAATAATAATACATGTACCGTCCATTCCATTCCCTCAGGCTCCCCGTCTCCTACCAACCAACCAGCGGGTTTACGCACCCCAGGCACCCGAAGCCGTCCATCCATAATCATAATTAATCTCTACAGCTTCAACACCCCACTCGGGACCTAACAAGAGTCGAGGCTGTGAATCCTGTTTGCGACACAGCCTCGTTCATTCATTCGTTGGCTGGGATGTTCCCTCAGAGGCCTCGCTTGTCCGAAATTCTCTGCAAACAACTCGCCCTCAGGCTTCCCCGGGCCGTCAGGGAGGCGTATCTTTAAAAGACCTACCACCCACATACGGTATGATACCGCATTAAAGCTACCCCCACATAATGTGCGATAATCTGGACCCCGCGTGCTGCGAGTGCCTGTGCCTCTGCTGTGACCCGACTTCGAACGTCGTCGAGTGCTGCTGCTGCCCGACGTGCGGCGTTGACGATTATACATGTGCAGACGGCTGTCTCGGTGTGTTTGCTAGAATTCTCGAATTCTTTCCCACCCACCCGCCCTCCCTCGGCCATAACTCTTCTGTTTCTCGGCTGATGCTCATATACACTTAGATTGGTGGGGTAGCTGGATGCCCGCTTGTACGTCAAATGCTTGTATGCTGTCCAAGTTGCTGAATTCGAACCTATTTATTGGACGTAGGGTGTTTCTGCCCATGTGGAGACTCGGACACAGGTGGGATTCCCCTCCAAAATCCCGGGGGTCCGACAACACAGGAGCCGTCGTCCACGCCGAGGATGAACTTGTACGTTTCGTCGTGAATGTGAGTAGAGGAAAGCATCTGGGCTCACGCGTCACTGCGATTTATGCATATGGAATCAACTTAGGCTTTGGAAATACATAATGGCGTATCATGCGGACAGTGTCGCTTCTACATAGACTGGGAGAGAGAAAACCATGGGAGATGCTTAATTGATATGTTTCTGTTAGCGCCTGGGTTCACGGCGCGTCAGATTTATGCATATGAATCAACTTGGGCGTAGGACGTGTCGCAAAAAGTTCCAATGATATTCCCCGTTCAATCCGGAGTACTACATAGTAGTTGCGTACATATGCGGACACTGTCGCTTCTACATAGACTGCGAGCAAGAAAATCATGGGTGATGCTTGATTGCCATTCGGTTATGTACTTGTTCGCATTCACGAGAGCGCCGTTCCTACTTTTTAGTAGGCGGTGGACGTTCATATACTTGTTCAGCCTCCGTGTAGAAGTTCGAACTGTTGAGGTCGAAGCCCGTTGGCGTGTCGTCGTGGTATGAAACAAGCAGCAAAGCTCCCGTATTTGACGTACAAACAATGTCTAAATACTCGGCACTTCGGCCCGTAACTACCTTGTCAACACTCCCCCTCGCGCAAAGGACCTTTGCGTCCTTGCGCGAACATGCTCGGGACCTTGTAAAATTACCCTCGCATCCCCAGCAACGCCCCTGTCAACGCGGGCCGAAAACGAAGGAATAGATTTCCACCTGCGCACCATAGAGCAGGTCTTGGTCCTTCCCGCATTCTCCGTGTCCCGCTCAGTGGCATCCAACGACGCCGTCCTGGACCGTGGGACACTGCGAATATCCCATCCATCCGGCACGTCCACCCTCCCATCGCTACTGTTCCCAACCCAAGCCAGGTGAGAGAAGCGGCCCACCTGCGATGCCATCGCGCAAGCCTGTCGTGGCCCATGTCCCTGCCTCCCGCATAGTTGGCAGCAGCCCAAAGACGACCGTGTGGACCGTGGGGACACTGCGAATATCCCCTCCATCCGGTACGTCCCAACCGATGCCCTTGCCGGCCCAGGACGGAATCGGGGAAGTAAATGGCCACCTGCTCACCTCCGAGCAGGCATGTATTCGGTCTGTGTTCCCCAGTCCTCCTGGTCGTTCGGTGGCATCCCATTGGTGCGTGTTCGCCAACCAGGATCGGTTCGAGGACAGCCGACCACCTGCGCACCATTGCGCAGGCCTGTATTCGGTACTCGTGTCCCCTTGACCACCTGGTCGCTCGGCGGCACCCGACTGGCACTGCGATAGCCCATGGGAACCTCTCCCAGCCATCGCAGCACCACCTGCCTCCCCCTCGTCCTTCATTCCATCGGCACGACCTCCCTGTCTCCCCCTAACTATACGCATCCTACGCATCTCAGGGGGGTCGCTCGTCACTGTGCGCACCATCCGTGTCGCTCCGGGGCGGTCCAGCCTCGGCATACCCTCGCCTGTCCCCTATCCCTACTCTCCCCCTAAAGAAAATTCAAGTCTGATGTCGGAAGGGGATGAAGCGGCGAATGAGGGTGTATGAGCAGCGATACGGTGGCCAGAGGAGATGTCAAGCAAGCAAAGGGAGGATCCTGAGGTGCAAGGAAAGGATAGGGGCTAATGGCAGGGAGCCCAAGCTGCACCACCGGTGCCCAATGGGGGCTGGAGACCGTAGACCGTCGACTAGAAATGGCAAGTCGGCGCACTCTGACTGCGAATCTGTTGAGGTCGAAGCCCGTTGGCGTGTCGTCGTGGTATGAAACAAGCAGCAAAGCTCCCGTATTTGACGTACAAACAATGTCTAAATACTCGGCACTTCGGCCCGTAACTACCTTGTCAACACGAACTTGTCGGAATTTTCAGACCGGCAGGTTTAGTTGAGCTCGGTAAGACGGCCCGGGCGTGCTCCTGTTCGTTCGCGATCACGTGGTGAGACGCGTACGCCGTAACGAGCAAGCGTCAAGATTTTTCTTGCGCGCATTCTCTGTTACATAATACCGGCCTGGAATGTATAATCGCAGATCAAAGTGGGTTGGGATGCACCCGTGGGGATCATAAGCCCTGAGTACGTGGGGATGTCCCCACCCATGCGTTTAACAGATTCACTTTACTGTGATGGACATAGGAGGCGATGTATACAGCGCAGTATGCGATATGTGGAAAATGTAGAAAAACTGAGCAGTGGAGCCATATGCTGAGACTGCAACAAAATGTGCAGCACCGAAACAGGCCAGTATGGACATAATTAGCGATTAGTACAGAGTAGTCGCGGCTCTTACAGAGTCCATTCAGTGTCGGGAATACGGCGGGGGCGTTCAAAGCATCATCAACCCGCGGTTCATCGCGAGCGTAAAGTGCACGCTGACGACTTCAACTAGAAATGGGAATGGTTGCGCACGGAGGAGACGGAGCGTTTTCGCGCGCCTCGGGCTGGTCGAACGCCGCGTCGCTAAGGGAATTCACATAGCGCGAGAACATCCCGGATCCCGAGCAGGAGGAGCGCGACACCGCGGTGCATTCCCCAGCACTCGATCGCGTGGTTGTGCGACGTGCGATTTGTGCCGGAGAGCATCTTGTGTCTAACACAGTGACATAAGTTGAACCGCAGTTGGATTGAAATTCGTACAGTATTCGGCGATCTCCGCGAGCGAGCTAAAATTCTGGTCCTCCATTGCAAGAATACTTGGTGCGCAGAAGAGTGGTCGTTCAGTGAAGACTCTGGAAGCGGAGACTCTCGAATGCACCTCCGGTTTTCTATGCACCAATACTGTAGTAATCCGACCAAGTGTTCAGGTGACGGGTGACAGGGCCCTGTGAACTGAACACTTGGGATGTAGGTGACGGTGACGATGAACAAATTTTGCCCAAAGTAGGCGTGAAAATGGCCAAAAAATCGCTCCGGCTATTGCCGGACTTCCATTTTCGGTAATATTTGTCATCGTGAACACCGGGAAAAGTGAACACCTTTGGTGACGGGTGACAGAACACTTGGTCAGATTACTACAGTACGCTTTGACGGATCGACACTGTGGGCGGATCATTGTTGAGTGGGACGGCCCGGTTCAAGCGTGATCCTCGTTCGCGATCACGTGGTGAGACGCGTAGTGAACGGGCAACCAAAGAATGCGTCAATAAACCGATACCGATTTTCCTCGGGAGCCTAATACACCAGCCTAAAATGTACATCTTCCAACCATTCGACCCTTACCCGGCCCGCACCCCATCGAAACGAGCCCCGAATTCCCTGATCCAGCTCAAGTATGTAAAAGAATCCCTCCGGCGCTACACCCTCCGCTTAAAGAATCCTCGGCGCTAACTGCTCCGCTGAATTGCCCATTCACTAAGTACAGGTCGGCTGATTATTGCGGTATTTATGCCACGCAGAGCTCACCGAAATCGCTTCAGTACTTACATTTTCACTCCCATGTGCGTGGCGAAATTCTGAGAACGCGGGGGGATTAACCGTTGGAAGCGTAAGAACCTCGCAGTGCGGGTAAATCGTTGACCTTTCTTGGGGAAGTCTTCGACACGATGCGGGGACGAAGCATACGATGTACGAGCAGGAGGCGAGTAGAAGGTCGGGGTTCGGTCGGCGGGTGGCTTTGGGCATGCGGGGTCGCGGCGCTCGTCGCCGGCCGAGCCGGTATAAAACCTGGGGGTCTCGACGGTAGAAAGACAACACAACTGTGTACATCTTTCCCGCTCTACTCAACAATGGTTCAAATCTCCCGCATCTTCGCCTTCCTCTCTATTGCCTCCGTCGGCCTTGCGGTCGTCGTGCAGCGGCAGGCCACGCCGATCGTGAACGACTTCAACTCCATCCTGAGCGGGGTGCAGGCCCTTACCAGTGTGACCGTCGAGTTCAATAGTAGTGCCACACTGGCACAGGCCGCGGTTCGTCATATAATCTTCAGCATAGATCACAAGGTGCATCTAACGTGTTCTCTCTCGACAGAAAGTTGCGACGGCCGCCGTGAACCTTAATACCGTCATCAAGACGACGACGAATGATGTCATTGCAGTCAGCACGAACCGCTCACTACTTCTTTGAACACTAAATTGATAGTATAATAGTTCCCTGGCAACTTCACCGACAGCGTGACCAAACAGATCTTGGACGAATTTGCAGCATTACAGTTCCAGCAGCTGAAGGTCGCTTTGTTCGCGGCAGTTTCCTCCTTTGTGCGTGTTCAATTCCCTCACGCTAGATGATTTCGAATTTAAATTGCATGTAGGCCGCCCTCGGGTTCAAGTCTGAGTGTTGCAACTTGGTCACCATCAACGAGCAATTGGTTGTTGCGCTCGAAGCGGCGACTAAGATTAAAGCGGTACGTTGCACTAAGGTATTCATATTTACATCCTAAGCTCCAATGCAGGGTGACCTCGCACTCAACGTAACTAGCCAGTTTTCTGCCGCAATCGTGGTGCTAGGCCAAATCGTTGCGGCGTACTGTTAATACAGCCGAAGGCTCTCCCCGAAGTTAAATGCCAGCGCTTTGGACTTCCCAATACTTCGTGCTCAATGTGTTTCCTCTTACTACTGAACCTGTATCACCGATCGATTCTGAACAATGTGATATATCTTGAACTACTGGTGTCTCCCACCTCAATTGTCGATTATTTACGGGGCCGGTTGAATGGTCCGGCTGCGCGGGCCGGCTGCGTGAGGTTGTGTTTCCTATTCGGCGCATCAGTCTTATTCTCACAACGATACCAAACGTTTTTCCTTATCCTTCGCCTTTTCCCTCTTGATCATCACATACTCATGGGCAAAAAACGCGTTCTCTGCGGCTACGGCGTCGACGTGGATGCCGTCGCTGGATGGCTGGGCTCGTATGGCGGCGCGGATTCTACAAGCGATATCAGTCGAGGTTATACTCCTTGCTCACCATATCGCAACACAGCCAGCTAATCCATCGATCCAGGCCTCTTCGCAGGGACAGTCGGCACCCGGCGCCTGCTGAAGCTGTTCGACAAGTACAACATGAAAGCAACCTGGTTCATCCCGGGCCACTCGCTGGAGACGTTCCCCGAGGAGTGCGCCCTTATCCGCGATGCAGGGCATGAGATCGGGCTGCACGGGTATTCGCACGAGAACCCCACGGAGATGACGCTGGAGCAGCAGCGGGCCGTGCTGGAGAAGACGCACCGCATGCTGACGGAGTTCTGCGGGAAGCCGCCGCGCGGGAGCGTCGCCCCGTGGTGGGAAACTAGCCGGGAGGGCACGGAGCTGCTGCTCAACATGGGCGTGGAATACGATCATTCCATGTCGCACCACGACTGCCAGATGTATTGGCTGCGCACCGGCGATAGCTGGACGAAGATCGACTATACGCAGAAGGCGGAGACGTGGATGAAACCGCTGGTTGCGGGCCAGCCGACCGGCATCGTCGAGATTCCCGCCAGCTGGTACATCGACGATCTCCCGCCCATGATGTTCATCAAGTCCGCGCCGAATAGCCACGGTTGGGTGAATCCCCGCGACGTCGAGGCGCTGTGGCTGGTGAGTTCAATTTTAGACTTATTTGTCGCGTGGTCTGACCTTCGAAGGATCACTTTGACTATTTTTATCGAGAATACGACGAGTTCGTTTTCCCAATGACGATACACCCCGATGTGTCTGGGAGGCCGCATGCGCTTCTTATGCAAGAGAGGTTGGCGTTCATACTCTCAAACTTGAGTTGTAGTAATTGAACACTCACTTTCGTAGGATCATCGAGCACATCAACAAGCACGAAGGCGTCGAATGGGTCACAATGGAGCAGATGTGCGATGAGTTCAAGGCGAAAAACCAACCGCCGGAGGGGGCGTTGATGCCAGCAGTGGGAGTACCCGCTGTAGGTCGGCCTTGAGAGACTCTGTTATACATATAAGGCGTCTAGCTCGGATTATGCTGTCCAAAATTGCTCACTAAATGAATGTTCCAAAATGTCTCGGCACTGAGGGCAGAGGATTCTTGACGATTGACTCCTTTTAATGCCGCGTAAAGCGCGTTGGGTGAGACAAATTCCCGATAGCAAGATTGAAGACCATCGGAGTGCTCGTAACCAGGAACATCGCATGGATAATTGGATTCGAGGTATAAATCGGAGTATCGGAGCGATCAATTGCGGGGAATAAAGTGCAGAATCTGATATGTCGAAAAACTGAGCAGTAGAGCCGCACACTGAGACCGACGCAGGCCAGTATGGACACGACCAGCCATTAGTACAGAGCAGACAGGGCTCTTACAATGCCCATTGAGTTTCAGGAATACGGGCCTACGGCGGTGTTCAGAATTCTTCGGGCGATGATTTTGACACGGTGTTTCAATTTTTTACTTTGGGGGCGGATAAACCTAGTCACGAGGATGAGAGGTCCGCCGCCTCGAGTTGTCAGTTCTTCGACGACACTGATTTTACTGCTATCGAGAACTTCCTAATTGGGCATACTGCCGTATTGTTCCGCCATCAGAAGCTGAGTGCTGGGCTGTTACTTATTTCGAACTCCCAGATTTTGTGCTGAATCGAACCGAATCAAGTTCGGCGTTCGGAGAAAAGTCCCGAACCTGAAGTGAACTTTGGGCACACTGCTCGTGACTGCTGAATTTAAGCTGTTATTCAAGTTAGCTGTTATTCAACCAGGTTTGAGCTGATAAGAGAAACGAGGCCCGAGACTCTGGAGATTTCACCTAAAAAAACACTTTGAAGAAGGATATCGGGAGTTACATTTTCCGGGCTTTGCCGTTGGGGTACGGTGATCAAACATTGGGATTGATAGCCGTTCACACCGCCACCGAAAAAAAAAGTAACGGTCAAGTCACGGTGCCACCCTTTTGTCCACACATCTTCGTGCTCATGCATCGTTGCTTGACAATCCTAGAGATTGTGGACATGTTCTGTGCCCACCTGAATCCACGCATCTCCTCGGACCCCTTTCCAATCAGATCGTATCGTGACCTCGCAACGATGGCAAGAACGTGTACGACGTTCCTCGGCCCCGCTCTGGATCATTTGTGGTCGTCCACATCGCTGAGACAGCTTCTCATGCACTGCATGCCTTCCGATCTGTGGGCTATCGACACCGTCCCCACTTCTCCGCCGCGGAAAAAAATCGTAAGCCTCATCAGCATATAAACAAGGTCCCTGACGAGAAAACAGCGACTCCTTCGCACGATTCGCGTTTCTGATTGGGATAGGATCCTTTTCTACGCGCCGCGCGTTAAAAGTCTCTGGTCTGGTCATGACGGCTGGTCTTTGTCAGGCATCTTCCCCGCGCTCTGTGTATCTCTCCCGGGAGCGCTATTTCCCAACCTCCAGACTCTCAATTGGGAACATTCCTCTGAAGATTTTCATTATATTCACCTTTTCCTGTGTCGCACCCTCACTCAGATAACATTCTCTATTCCCACCTCGGACTCAGCGTCGTCACTGCTGTCGACTCTTCCAGCGAAATGTCCGAAATTAGCTGATATTTCGCTTCTATCGCGCGGCCACATTGACTCGGGTGCTGTGTCCGATTTAGTGCGCGGATTGAGGTTCGCCCGACGCATACATGTTCCGTCGTTGGACCAGAATGCTTTGGAGTATGTCTCCCACCTGACAACTCTCACATCATTGGCGTTGTCCTCATTGCCGACCTCACTGGCGTTGTCTCAACTCGTCGAAGGCCAACGGTTTCCCGTTCTTCGCCGTTTAATGCTCACTTTTGCCGACATCGGGCCAACGACTCAATTTCTTCGATACTGCAGCCGAGTCCCTTTGGAAACATTCCATATTTCTTTCTACGAACTTACCACGGCTGAAGAAATGGACGACATATTTTCCGTCATTTCAGCAGGGTTCCTTCACTCTTCTCTCACGGACTTGTCAATAGACAACCAAAGCGACCACGACTCGGACGAAGTCGACCCCAGTATTCATCTAACTCCATTCCATTCCCTTCGACGCGTCTTCGCTTTCGTCAACCTCACGACGGTATCCATCAGATCCCTTCTGGGATTCGATTTGGACAATGATGCCATGGCAGAGTTGGCGCGCGTTTGGCCCCGTATCGTGACCTTGCACCTCCGAGCGCACTTTTCAGGCCATATACCCCGAGCCACACTTTCGTGTCTTCAGTCATTCGCCCAACATTGTCCGCACCTCCGCAGGCTCACCATTGTCGTAGACGCTACTGTCATTCCCACCCCCGAGGCCGATCCTAGGACCCGCTTTGTCCAGCGTAGGCTGGGGGCCCTCGGCGTCGAACATTCACCCATGGTCAACCCCATCTTTGTGGCGCGATTCCTTTCCGGTGTGTTCCCAAAGCTCTCGGAGGTCGATACGCAGCGCGAGTATCATGATAATGAAGACGAGGACGAGCTGGCGGAGCACGGCGATGCCATTCGACTGCATAACCGCTGGAAGGAGGTACAGGCGCTCCTGCCCGTACTTTCGGCAGTCCGTGAGGAAGGGAGGGTATTGGTCGTGGGCCCATCGAACGCGTAATATTGTGAGTTGGTCGTTTCACCTTGTTATTTTCCTCTCAATCATCTTTCGTAAACTAGGACCACTTGGAATGTTACGTTCAGGAGGATTTCTCTGTTTCTTCCTTTTTTGTGTCAAGCAATTTGCTTGCGCCGGGGTCTACTTACACTTCGAGTTTCGACGATCGTACCGTGCTTGGTGAATGTCCTACACTCGTTCACCTGGAAAAGCATTGCATATGTGATGTTATATGGAGTTTCTGAGCGGTGCGCGATTCTGGACTGAGTGCGAGCCAAAAGGCGTTCAGCTTTCTTCCGATAATAAATTGAGGTTGAGCTAAGGTTGAGCGCTTGGGCGCTCGCTCACAGCTGCATTCTTACAACTTGAGGTCGATTCCGTACCCGTCTTAATCGGAGATTCTCATCCAAGAAGCCACGCCACTTTGCAACTCGGAGATCACCGAAGGGCTGTGATCGGCTAGTCACCAGCCTCACCGTGACGACGACCTCTCTCCCATGGATCGCCATCTATCCCAACTTAACATCGCTGACGACGATGTTGACCTACCTGTAGAGCTTTGGCAGGAAATTCTGGCACTTTTAGGACGCAGCGATGTTTGCGCCGTAGCACTGGTCTCGCCGAGGCTCAAAGTCATCGCGCAACCTCTTATCTTCAGGTCTTGTGTCTTCCGAATGCGAAGGCACAGACGCGCAAGAGCCCTACTTCGGCTGGGTTCCAGGATCGAATTCTTAACCTCTCCTGATATTGCACCCTTGGTGCAGGAATATACCGTGCTCGATGGTCGCCATAATTCTGCAGACTGCATCGCTGCAATTTGCGACTCTATCCAGCGCTTTCCGAACCTCAGGAATGTCAATTTCAAATACGTGCGCATGAACTCCTCCACGATTTCCGCAATATGCCAGGCTAGCGCGGCATTTAAGACTTTCCTGTCGCTGTCGCTGGTTGGCTGCATGACAGATTTCACCTGGTCTGACGGCCAACCTAGCTCAATTAATCTCTCCGCATTCACTCTCCACAATGGACATACTCCGCACCATCCCCACGACAATCGCTGGCTATTATTCCTCAGTTTCGACGCACTCCGAGTGCTCGACGTGGCAACACCCCAGTCAACCGCATCGTTTTTGGCAGGCATTATGGCGGGCATGGGTACGCGGTTCTCGAGTGTGGAGACTATACATTTTCACCTGCATGGCCTGGAAGACTTGCCCGAGGGGCAGGGCCTCGTGTCTATTCTGACATCCTTTCCGTCTGTCCGCATCCTCCAAATCCATCCTCCGCACAAGTATGAGCACGGGCGGCGGGTGCATTCCCCTCCCGCCCTCTCGGAGAGTTCTCTGACACGGCTCTCATCGTTCCACGGACCCGCGTCACACGCCGCAGTGTACTGCCGCGCACGTGCGTCCGTGAATCACCTCAAACTCTACGGACTGGGCGACAACTACGCGTGCACGTACCGCGAGCTACTCGTCCCCTTGCAAACCATCGCATCCTCCACCCCAAGCCCTGACCACGCATCGCTGGAGCTCCGCATAGCATTCCCCGTCGAGGACATCGCCGGTGAGATCGCTGCGACCTTCCCCGCGCTGCGCTCCCTACGCGTCGTCGCCCCATACTCGGACCCATTCCAGGACTTCCACCGCCTGATCACCTCACTCGAGGCCCTCGTACTCCCCCCGCGTGTCGCGGTGTTGTACCTCGCCTTCCGCTACTGCATAGACATCGAAAAGTGGGCGCACCCGAGTGCGCGGTTCGAGCGGATGAAGGCGGCGGTCCGGGCCCTTGCGCAGCGGTACCCCACGCTCCGACATGTCTGTCATGTCTGTGTCTGCTGCGACCTCGCGCACTGGGCCTATCCTCACCGCACGCGGGTGTGGCGCTGGACGCGCGGTGCACATCCGGGAGAGGACTCGATGACGGCGGCGAAGTTTATCGGGTCCGAGTGCCTTGATGTGCCTGCCCCGAGGCGAGGAAGAAATGAGGTTGTTACCGAGGGAACCAGGGGCGCAGCGGCGGTCGAGGATGACCGGATTTATGCTACGCGTGCACATCGAGAGTTGTCCCATGAGTAATTGTATTTATTTGAGTGTTTTCTTTCTGCACCACGACTGCGTTGCTCTGATCATTCTAGTATCGCACTGGTTGCAAGCCAACGCACTGGTTACAACATGGAGTCGAGATCCTGAGGTTGCTCAGAACTTAGTTACGGTGGCCGAATGTCTTCGAAAGGTAAACCGACGCATTTGTGGATCCCATTCGGTTGATACTGGTAAGTCTCGATGGCTTTGCTGGGTCAACATCCAACTTGACGGGGTTGAAATGTTTCTCGCAGTATTTGATCAATTTGAAGCGATGGGTTGAGGCGTTTAAAAAGCAAGATTGACTGGGTATATAGTGTGTTCTGGTGGTCTTGCATAGAGCTCGTCGACAGTCCGTAGCAAGTACATGCAGAGTTTTCGAGACTATGAAAATTCAAGCTCCGCCAGTCTGCAGGGCTTGTGTAAAAGGTCCTCCGGCAATCTCCCAAACCTCAGACTTTTCAATCTTAAGATGGGAATCCACGACCTGCCGTACGTGTGCGCTCCGTCTGTCTCGGTAACCCAGACGTTCCGGTGTGATCCGTGATTGACAATCGGAGTTCGAAAATGAATACACCGGAACGTCTGGGGCATTTGGTATACCATCGAGTCACACCCCTCATCCTCCCTCCCTCCTGTGCCCCCTCTGGCATTGGCGCAGATCTTAACAGGTCATATGTATCTTAGATATGTGTTGGAAACTTCCCGGCAATTTTTCTACCATGTTATGAGCTCAAACAAGACCGGCTAAAAATATACTGCATTTGCACTCCTACTCTCCCTCTGCCTTCCTTGTCACCCTGAAAAAAGCTGGAGGGCCATCTCACTGGCCTAGCATGTATGCCTGTACCCTTATTTAAGGCTTGAAATGTTCTGGGTCCTCATTGTGTATGGTATCGACCAAAGTGTGACATCCGAGACGTGACTGGATGGTAGGTGTTACTATACCAAATGCCCCAGACATTCTGGTGAGGGTTCTGCACCACTGTTGACTTTCCGCCTCAACGTGGCATCCCAAATTAGGGAATTTGATGGCGGCAGCATTCCGGCAGATTCGAGCTCCGCCCGCCAAGCAATCAATGCTGTCACGGTCAGCCACCCATGGCTCTTCCTTTCTCCTCCCATCCTTGCGCCCTGCCCGCCCCACCACCTCCTCTATCAACCCCGCTATCAACCCCCGCGCGCCCACCCAATTTCGCGAGATCTGTCTTGCTATTGCGGGACGACTGTGTCCCGCTTTCGAGGAGTTAGGGCAAGCGCAGCGCGCCCTAACTCCGGGTATCCTTGGGGTATCCGCCGTGCGTCCCGCCTCGCCGGTTAGGGTTTGGTTAGAGTTAGGATGGGTATATATAGGAAGAAATGCCCATGAGATTTAGCTGGTGTTGACTATGTATCCCCCGCGCACGAGGAGTTAGGGCAAGCGCAGCGCACCCTAACTCCGGGTATCAGCTTTGTCGTCCCATCATGTGTATGTAGCTCCCAGAATATACATGTATATTTGATAACTTTCTTCAATCTTTCCCTAAACCTGAAGCTGAACAATGAAGAGCAAAACACCTTGCGCTGGACTTGCAAAGGTTGTTGTCGCTTTCGGCAGCTTCGGCAAGATGAACACTGCCCCCATCAAATTCCCAAATTTGGGATCCCACGTTGAGGCGGAATGTAAACAACTGTTCTGCACTTCATTTTTAAACTCCGATTGTCAATCACGGATCACTCGGTCCGGAACCCTCACCAGAACGTCTGGGTTACCGAGACAGGCGCTCCGTCCGCACGGAAGGCACGGGTCTTAACTCAGCGTTGACTCAGCTTGTGTTTTATATAGCACATCATCATGATAAATGTGGCAACTGGAGGCTGTTACAGCGCTTCGCCTCTTTGCTCCTACGACCATTGCCCCATGGACAATGCCCCTCCTTCTCCTGATCAGTTCAGGTCCCAATGTATGACAATCACTCATGGATCAGCACTGTACATACCCAATTCGGTTGGACCTGTCTCGATCTCACGGTGTTTAATCCAGCGACGCGGGTGCCTTTTTTTCGAGATCACGAAACCTCACCGTTTCGGGCGGCACATTTACGAGTGTTGCAAACAACTATAATGAAACCACTTTACCACCAGGTAATTCTCTTCCTTTTATCATTAGACACAATGAGCCTAATTGCGTAGACTGTCGTAGGATCCCACTGGGTGACATAAGTTTGAAGCACAACATACGACTCCATGGTCCATCGGGTCTTGTCGATCGCTACCGAGTACGGGGTTCTGTGCGTCGGATGCACTTAGCCCGGATTCATGGTGACAATTCAGATATGACTGTCGCTGTGTATAAGGGTGATGGTGCAGAGGAGGTGTGCTTGCAGTAATGCTTTTCCACACAAGGTCTCATCAATTCACAGGAATGGCGGGATACCATCTCCAAATATTCACACCTTCGGTAAACTCCCAACAAGGCAAATTCATTTGTCACTAAATTCGAAGTTCTAGCCATCTGAATGTTCTTCAAATTTTTGCAATTGCAAGTTCTGTGGGTACCCATGCTATTGTAGCCCATGATGGTTCCCCTTTTCCCTCGAGCACAACTTGAAGTTGACTCCTCTATCAGATCTAATGCCTTCGACAAGGAATTTCTGAAACTCATTCGTGACTCACCGATCTTGACTGTCTACATATATCTATGGATGCTGGGTATGTGCACCGATCCCCTGTGATCTTTCCACCATTGAAATCCCTTAAGGATAGTGATTGCAGGGTGAGCAATATGAATCTAATGGTCTGGGCTCTCACCTTATTCACAGGAAGTAAATGAATACTTCGCAGAGGAGTTCAGTAATTATCGGGTGTGTCTCCATCTACCACTAAGTGTGTGCCTTTCAAATCCATCTTCGAAGGGTGTCAATAATTCCACCTCCTGGATTCGTCGCTCAACCGGTCAGCTCTGTATGGACCTTGTGCCCACTGATGTTGCTGCACCCAATCTTCACCTACCCGGGTGGACAACGTCATTTGACCACATACCACCCTTGAATGACCCGACTTCGGAGGCCACCATGATTGATTCTCTGGAGTTGGGGGAATACCATGATGTCTGTTACTGGCATCTTCGCTACTGGCAAACTTTCCCAGTATCTCCACAGGCAGAGTTACATCTAGGGGCAGTAGTGTATTCTCCCTGCAACTCAGAGCTAGATGACTCCCTTGAGATTGCATTCTTGCCTGATGCGAATATGTTTATTACCAGTTGGAATTGCATGGGGGCAGATGAACATATCATGGACGATGGCTGGATCCGGTGAGGTATTCATCCACATCTTGACCTGAGTTTGGCTAATTGTGTTCAATACGAAAGCTACAAATCATCCAAGATATTTGATGCCACTATCAACTCATCAATATATCTAGATTATGGTGATCAAATGGCTTGGCTTTCTCAGGCCAACCACATTTTTCATCGACTTCAGATCAAGGCGAACTATGAAGATTATGGCACGTCTCTCAACAGTGATCTGTCCGATATTTATGTTGACCCGAGGCAGACGTGGTGCCAGGCCTACCAGACATAATATATTTTCTTGATGTGCTGAACTGATACAATCCCGTGGCCTCCTCATAATCATATATACATTGGCAAGCCAGCACTCGAGCTCACAACTACACCCTGCTCCTCCACCACAATGCAGCCTTCGATTAGATCCTTGGCGGCAATGCTTTCGTTCCTAACCCCCATACGACTAAACTGCCACAGTATCGCCATTCCATCAGGAGCCGGGCTCTTGAAGGCAGCGGATCTTGGACAAAGCTCGAACACCCCAACCACGTTGTGAGTTCCTCGTCTCTAGAGTAACATACATTGGGTTTTCATTCAATAGCTTCGAAAGACATCTACACCGCATCGGAAGCCGGGAATCTTCCGACTTTCTGGTTGCCATTCACCAGTTCTCCATCAATTGTGGTTGGTCGTACAAATTCATTCCTGAAACGCAGGATGGGGGCCCGCTCATAACTGTCCAAAAGCATCGAATTGATACTCCGGCGGAGGAGGGGGAGGGGAAGGCGATCGTACCAAACGTCGTCGACGCCGTAAGCCTTTCATTTTGGTCCGGGAAGCGCCCATATTCTCATCTTCACCTAGTGCTTTTTCAGGTCCATTGTCGTTCCAACATCCTGGATCCTCACCAGTCAAGTGCTCCAGTCGCTGGCAGAGTACCTTACGAAGACTCCGCTTCCTGAAGGGGTCTCTTGGGTTATCAAGTTCGAGCAGGGGGGTGACGCCAATCTAGCCATCCATTTATATGTCCATTCTGCAGTGAGCTGGTCTTTCGGAAGATGTCATGAGCTGGGCAATGGTATGGCCAGCGTGATAATCAACAATATGGAAGCCATTCCAGTGCTCGAAGAAGGATGGGTCCCGTCGGCCGGGGGTTTCCTTCAACCATCTTGATTTTTGTGAGGATACTTCAGTGTACACGTGTATGATGATACCATGTACCCTGAGTGCAGTTGAACAGTATGTTGCAGTTGCAAACCAGGAAGCGTAACATTCTTCAATGGCTCTACAAATAGCTCTTATGTCTAAACGTTGAACGGCAATTACATGAAAGTAGAAGATGCTGTGACCTATGTCGGAAACATGAAAATCGACTCCTTAGAAGGACCTTAAACGGCTATTACAAGGTTCTTTCGATCCAAGAGTTCACTTAAAAACCCTGGAAGGGACTTGGGAGCCCTTGAAAATTGAAATGCAAGGCCACCGATCTTGGAGCTAACTTGAACGATCAGCCAGACGAACGTCTTCGACGGTTGTCAGCGCCAATGGCGTTAAATCCCCCCTAGCGGAAGATGGTTGAGGCCGCAGATGAGCCGATTAAACGGATTTAAACCCGATTGATGAGGCGTTGAAACGGCCAACTGGGAACTCTGATCAGAGTTCATCTCTCAGCTACGACCTGAATTCTGTGCCATCAACTCGGTCGCAGCATCTCGTCGTCCGGAATCCGACTGCATGAGCCGACACGGACTCTCTTCGAAGTTGGAACCCATTCGGAAATATCCTTGCTAGGAAGCCTCCTTCGGATATTCGCGAACGAAACGATGTTCATGAACGACCTCCATATCAAAGCCGGCGCGCGCCGAATTCATTATGTAGTCACTAAGTAAGTATACATGATCATGAGGGAAATGTAACCACGACGTCGTTTCATTTTCATTTCGTTTTGGAACAACCGAGAACCGATGGGCGTGCACTCGTGCATAACCGACGAGGTCATCGCGCACTCCAGCTCAAGGGGTGTATCGGAATCCTGTCGCCTCCAATTAGCTCGGCTCCCCAAAACACGAGGGGAAACAGCGCTTACCGCGCGCAAGATCATACTCCTCCACCACATTAAGCGCCATATCCTTCGGCGGCCGCCCACCCTCCACTTCATCTCTCCGCTTATTCTCGACGCGGTAGAACACGGTCATGGCGGCGGTGAGGATGAGCCCGAGGCACGAGAACGCGATGTTGGTGGCGCAGCCCTTGACGTAGCGCGGGCCCTCGGAGCTGGGGAAGAGGAACGCGGCGAGGACGGAGAGGCATTGGCCGATGGCGTTGAGCATGCCGAGGGAGACGGCACGCTGGGATTGCGAGCCTGTGTTGCCGCTTTGCCAGGACATGATGAGTGGGCTGTGTGAGGGGTGGGGTTAGTGATGTTGAATTTATGATAAGAAGAGGGAAAAGACGAAGGACGGACATGTTAGCATCTGTAAATTATTCAGTAAGCGTCGGCGCAAAGGATAGGAAATTGTGGAGAGAAGGACGTACAGCCGGATGTAACGATGCAGATGCACCCAAAGTAACGCGCGTGGAGGCCCATCGCCGACGGGTGGATGGGGCTCACGCCGAGAAGGATGCCCCACCCGATGATCGAGATGCTGAAGACAGACACGACGGGGATACCCCGCGTCTGGTAGTGGTCGCTGTACGACGCGATGAGGAGCACTAACGGCGCACTGAGGTAAGCGCGTTGTACGTAAGGAAAGGAGGAGAAAACGAACTGAAGACCAAGCTGACGACGTAGGGCGGGACGGTGTAGAGCTGCGCCTGGGCGTTCGAGTACCCGAGGCCTTTGATGATCGTGGGCAGGAAACCGCCGACGGAGCCTAGACCCTGAAGCAAGAGAAATAAATACAACGCGCTCAGTTGAAGGAAATAACGCACGAGGTTCATGCACGAGTAGATCACGGCGACGACGTACGTCTTCCAGTCGGCGAACGCACGGCGGACGGCGCGCCAGTCGATGCCGGTGTGGCCCTCGCCGAGGTTCTTGCGATTGAGGCGCGTGAGAGCGAGGGTGCGCTCTTCCTCGGTGATATAGCGGCTCGTCTGCGGGCGCGAGGGGAGGAAAAAGAACACGGCGAGCGCGACGATGAAGCTCGGGATGCCCTCGATGAGGAAGAGGATACGCCACTGCGTGATGGCGGGGTGCTTGAGGCTCGAGACGCCGTAGCTGATGAGGCCGCCGAACGCGCCTGCGACGGAGCCCGCGCTGATGAAGAGCCCGATGCGCTTGGAGAGCTCGTTGGGGAGATACCAGTAGGTGAAGTAGAGGGCCATGGACTGGCTGAACATGGACTCGCCGACGCCGACGAAGATCCGGCAAACATAGAGCGCTGCCGGCGAGAAGGCGGCCGCTTGGCAAGTTGCGGCGATGGACCAAATGACGGCGCCGATGGCGATGGAAGTCGATGGAAGGATCGCTTTGGCAAGCAGGGTTCCGGGGATTGACAGGATGATGTAGCTGACTGGACGCGGGGTTCAGATGTTGATGGTACTTGAGAAGGGAAAAAAAAAACTAACTGAAGAAGCAAGACAACGCGAGACTGTAATTCGTGTCGGATCCTCTCAGAACAGTTGCCTCGAGTCCCTGGAGACGAGCACTATACGACTGTGAATTTATGTCGGCCAATAGAGAGCTGCACTGACTTTCCAAGATTCCCGCGGTCCAGGTACGCCGACAGATAAAGGAGTACAGCGAGAGGAAGGATTACAATGTCTGCGTTTGTCAGTAATGTGTCCGCCCAACATCCACTTCGGACGCACCAAGTTTGAACAGAAGCCGACGCTCGGCCTTGATCGACTCGACTCGGTGGTCGACTCCCGTTGTACTAACCGCATACCCACTCGATTTTTCCGTGTCGCCGACGCTGGTGTTGGTGTACGTAGGCTGGAAGGGACCCCCTTCGTGCTTCGTGTCCTCCGCAAAACGAGCGGGCACGCGTTCGCTTTGTTGCACTACTGGCTTCTCGGCGTCCATATCCATATCTGGTTCGACGCAGTGGATGGATGGGAGAAAGGAAGCAGCGTCTCCGTGCGGGGCAACGGCCCCGCTTTTGATTCAAGCGATCGCCATGTCACTTGATCAATTTCATCATATGGGGAAAGCTCAGCTGAGACCTCGGTCCGACAAACCGAATCGTCTTGAACTCCTGCTAATGAAGTGTTCAGCAGACAGAACATGTGGAGTGACTCGCCTGCTGCGTACATTTTTTTCCCCGAGTCGCAACGATGCAGAAAGGGGAAAAAAGAGCAAACGAAAATAGGCGAGTGAATCACGCGCTGGGGTACTTGTTTGACGTTTGACGTCGGTGCCTGGCTGGGCCTGAGCGGCTCAATGTTGAAGGAGACCTAAATGGACGCATATCTACGCCTATACGCCGTGTATGTAGGAGCTTTGAAAGCACATCACCGACAAAATTAGGACGATGGTGTTGACAAATTCGGGGAGCTTGCAACTGAATCCTTGGAATGCAGACATCGAGTCGTAAATCGCTTACAGAGCGATCACAATATCAGCACGAGGTCCGTGCGCACACGAATTTGCCAGGGAAGGAGAAAGTACTGTAGCAATCTGTAAGTATGGATGAACCGTTTTTGGAGCGTTACTGGAGAGGTTGAAACCAGATACAACCTTAGTGTTACTTTGAAACGCAGCCACTCTATTCCATGGTGATTTCGGCGAAAAACGTGGTTTTTATCCGAAATATTCTATCTTGTTGATTGAATGTTCAAGGTTCTCTGTAGTTCTGTGCAAGTTACGGTTGGTTTGAGACCGTGATGTAACGGGGATTTTCGCTAACAAGAGGCCTCCGTTATGCGTTACGGGCAGCCAAAACTGAGACGAAACGAGCCCACCGTAACACGTTACAGATTGCTACCGAAATACTCGGAGAATTTAAAAGATCGGATACTCCAAGTGCCTTGGTCGAACGGCTATGCGTGGCTATCAAGGCTGAGAATGGCGGTCGGGGATGAGCTCGAGATAAGAATATCGTTGAGTACAGTTTGTTACTGATGTCCAATTAGATGGAAAGTCAGATAGGCGAGAAAAAACCTGGATACCCTGCGCTGTCAGAATCCAATAAATAGCTATTGGGCGCGTTGATAACGGAGACGAAACGTGAGAAATGGCAATGCGGCCGCAAAGATCATATACAGCGTGAGCCGTGACTCGGTCAAGACGAGGTCTCAGGTAGTACATAGTTCCATGGTGGCAGGAAGCAAGCAAGGTCGTGCTTGTATCTATTTGGATCTTCTGATATCGGTGATTTCCGCGGCGGGCCGTTGATCCGAAACCTCCTTGCACCTACATACAGGATCGAATGGAAGTATCGCCTCACCCACAAATCCCTGTCCCGTTGACGGAGGCTATGAGCGAATGAATGTGCAGATCCCAGCGATGTTGCACTCACGACGGTCCCGCGGCATCTCTGGGTGCTAGTCGGGCCGGTGAAGTAACTTTATAACGTTGCACCTTGCATGCTCTGTCAATTTTTTTTTCACACACCCCAGCATCAACTCAGTCTTCACGGCGGTGCATAGGAAGCGCAGGTTGAGTTGAAATATTGGGGCGCAGTGTATGCAATCATCCTTGAACGCGTCGTCCCCAAGTCGTCCCCGCCAATTTTGGTCTTCGGCTAAGTGGCTACAGGTACGTGTAGGTGTCTAATTAACCCTAGATCCTCGCACTTTATGAGTATAGAACGCATATAGGAGACCTCAGAGTCGGATTGATTGGGTCTGAGTTCCATCTGGCAGATGAGTTAATCTTCGAGTTGGCTTAATCCCCTTGATCGGTACCTGTGATAGTGATAGTAGCATTCACAGCATGGTCCAGTCGCTGAACGGTGTGGTTCCGAAGTTATCTCAGTGCGCCTTATCTCCTCGCCTTAGAATAAGATGACAAGATGGTGAGAAAAAAAAGTTGGTACAGTATACCGTGGTGCAATGATCCAATCCCTGATCAATCTGCGGGAACTAGATCGATCTTTATGTGACAATGGGCGCTGATTAATCTCAATCGGCGGGAGGGCAGGGCAGCTACAGCTTTCTCTCTTTGCACAGCGGGCTGCCAACTCCACGCAGGAAACTTCAGCTTTTACATATCAAGGCAAATGATATGTGAGGCATCCGCTCAGATTCAACTCAAAACAATTCTGGGGCAATTCCGCGAACGATTCTGATGTGATTCTGATTCTCTTAGGCTTTAAATAATTCAGAATCGCCTTCAAAGCGAGTCGCGTCCCAGAATCGCCTCAGAATCGCCTTGGGAGAGTCACTCTGATTGCTGATTCAGCATCCGCGAAGGTGTTCAGTCGCTTTCAGATAGATCCTCAGAATCGGACTGTCTTCTGAGCATTCGGTATTAAGTCTGCTTTACGAGACTATTCAGGCGCTGTTCAACTCTGGATCAAGTCCATGTGGCGCTTGTCATTCCGATTCCATTGAATGGCCTCCCACCAACCCGGGATATCCATCATCCTATCCTTCCATTCTCCCCATCTTCATGCACTGCATAAAGCTTGGGGTAAACTCGTTCTTTGGCATTCATCGTCCAATGGCTTCAGACCCGTCCAGAGGCTCTGTCCTATACCATTGCCTGCTGTCATCCGTCTCCGACGAGGATGAAGCCTCTCTGGCCGTATTTGAAAAGCCATTCGAGTCTAGCGGAGGAAACCCCGTCTCACGACCCACGAGGTACGCAACTTGCATGGACTTTCTCTACATCTCCAATACTCACCGGACACTGGAAGAGGTCGCTTGGAAGTGCAGGCATTCGTGTCGAGGCTCATGGGATGGCCAGCCATCGTCATTTGCGGTCACCTAATAATACAGGTCGCGGGATGGAGTTTCTTCGCCGCCGTTCAGTCCCGGGGTTTCATCGCTCTGCCGCCTCGAGCCGCTGGCTGGGTAACGAGCCACCTTGTGCACTGGATCTGCACCTTAATGTCCACAATTCTCGCTGGCCTTTCATCTTTGTAGGTGGATCGTGTTTTTTATCGAGACGTCATTGACGTCCCATATGTCCAGCTTATTTTCGTGGGGCGTGTCAAAGTCTATTTCCCTCCATATCCACCGAGATGGCATGTCGTTGGGAGCATTGGTTTCGATTCTCAGGACCCTGTCTGGATCCCCGGTCCTTAATCGCCGAAAACAAAAATGGAGCGCCATTTCCATTGTACTTATTCTTTTGCTTAGCGTTCAAACCTCTGGGTTCGTGATACTCCAAAATTTTATTGCCTCTGGTCTCAGCTTTTCATAGATGGTCGGCCTTAATAACCCCCATAACCCTGGTCGTATCGACACCGCTGACGGGATCCGAGATCGACCTTTCAAGTCCACTTCTCACCCAAATGCTCAGTGATGGTGCACTTGACTATTGTGTATGGAACACCAGTGAGCAAGCATACTGTTACATAGCGAGCCGTGATTCATATATGTGCAGGCACTCTGGCAGGCTTAATCTCGGGCCAGACGGACAGTGGATATGCCGCGGCGAAGGGTGCTCTGGGAATCACAGCAGCGATCACCGTGATAGACCAAACGTTTCATATGCGTACTGGTAGGTGATTTTCTTTCTTCCCTCCCTGGTTCATATTTCCGCAGGGGGTATCCTTCCGCTAACTCTTACCGATATCGATGTCCGCCCCTGGTTCCAAGGGATCCTGCCAAAGAGCCTTCATCCCGTCAGTGGTCTTCCAAACGGTCTGCCGCAGGGATCCGAGACGTCGCAACAAGGTAAGCCGTGTTCGGCGAATTCAGAGTAGACAAGCTAATACACGACGAAGGATTCACCGCCGATGTAACCTGTCGGTCCCAGGAACTCACGGCCAACACAACACCGTCCGCGGTTCTACTGAACCAGACGGTGAACAATGCAAATGCTGGCAGCATGATTTATTCCCACCTGGTCTCAGACTGTGCGGGCGCTACTATATGTAAGGCCATACATTACGAGCAGGAGGGGAAGGTTCAATCTAATGTTCCTAAACAGTTAACCACACAATGAATTCGACATTCGCGTACACCATAGCCGACTCGAACTATGTTTTGATGGTTGCTTGCCCTGCGGGAGAAAACTACAGTAAGCTTTAAACGTCACTCGTAATGGTCCAGCGGCATGCGAGGTCTGATTATTGGTCAGCTCTCATCTTTAAGACCAGCGGGATCTACGCCTCGCAGCAGAACATTGTCTGCACTTTCTCCCCCCAGATAACCAGGATGGACGTACATTATTCAAATGCAACTGCAAACGCGGGAACAATTGACACTTACCCTACCAACAAGGGGTCCGTCACGGAGTTAGCTGGCGGACCTGCTGGCCTCGCAGCAGTCTTCACCATATTCAACATGGTCCTTGTGTCCCAGAGTTTATATGCGAGCCCAATAGGCGACCAGCTGCTCGGACTGGCTGAACAATTAGGTGGCAATGAAACCGATGACATGTCATTTCATATTATGGAAAGTGGTTCTAGCCTTGACCGCTCGTTCCATGCTCATGATTTCGCAGGAGGAATACATCCGGGGAGTTGCGGAGTACAGTGGAACGGTAAGGAATCATACTTTTTGCCTCCCTTTGGATCATTTCCAACTCAACTTCCCAGATTTTTCGTGCTTGTCTGTCCACCACGAATGTGGTTTGGCCGGCCGGCGTGCCAGCTAACATGACCCTATCAACCGAGGGTAACTTCACCACCAACATCGCAGGCTGGGCCTCGGCTTCGGCCTCCACATTCTGGGTCCTGCTTCCAGGGACGATCATCGCTCTAATCACTATCCTCATCGTATTGAGGGCCATCGCGGAACACTCCGGAGATTCAACAGGCCCTCCCTTCGACCCCTCGAATCCGATGCATCTTTTAGCGGCGTCCGCCAGTGGTGGGTTACACGATCTGTTCACGGGAAGGGGGAAGGATACTGAAGAGGCCGAAGATGTCCGTATCATCCTGACGTCCACCCCAGATCAGCTTCCCGCATTGAGACGAGCCGCCTCTGGTTCTGTAACTTAGTTTGTCCGTTTCTGTGCCCTTCGTGAAGGGTGTAGACCATTTTCAAAAGTACAGTCGTAAGCTAGGAAGTGAAACACCGAAACCGCGCAGCTAATTCCTCCCGCAGGAGTAACAATATTGCAAGGGATCCTTATTAGATGTGAATCTGTGTCCTCCTGGCTACCTGGTGGTACTCAGGTTTAAGAAATTTATTCGTATCGTTGTTCGGGAGAACGAAGCCGATCTTTCGGGTGGACCAAATCTGGCCAATTAACGTAGAAGCGAAACACTGTCAAGACAGCAAAAATCATCCAGCATTCGGACCCTGTAAAATTTGTGATTATTGATATTATTAATCTACGACCTCAGAAACGCCTCGTAAGCATTTTAAGCACCTAGCAATGATATGTTCTCTCCCGAAATGCGGTAACATTTACGTAACATACATGTATGAAAATAATTCCCCAAACAAAACTGGCTCGCGCAAGCGCTACACAACATATTTCCGCAAGCCATTTTGGTTCTAGAGCGTTCATATAGGAAGGATATACGTCACAAGATACCAAGTCCAATAGACCACACCCTATCTCAAACCCTCATTATATGATTCATTGAGGTCTGAACAAGCCTTAGGCTTTTTTGCCGCGACGCGTTTGATGCGGGCTATCCCCATCGATGATCGTAGGAAATGGTTGTGTCTCTAATGAAGGACCCAAAATCTTCTGAAACCACAAAGTGAATTTTTGCACTCGATTCTACTATAGGTCCAAACATTTAACTTTCTGTTCCTTTTGCGAAACATCCCAGGGAAATAGAGGTATGCAGAATTACTTGGGAATGCTACGGAGTCAGCGGGTATTGCCGCAAATATCATACGTTCTGACGAGGGTTTTGGTCGGCCAGGTAGATATGGATATTATAAACATTTTTGGTCCCGGAAATACAGATGCAGCGCATCGTTGAATGTCTGGATTTCCTATTTTGATTTCTCGCATCACAGCTGGGTTGACTACGCTTATAATGCCCAGGGAAACCGAATTGATTTGGGATCTTTGAGTGTAGATGAAGAAGAAAATTAAAATTAGCTTTAATGTCCCGCCCGGTCCAGGAATATGCAGAACTTTTATGCAAGCACGGCCGTAAGACGCCAGAAGTCATATTATGATTCCGTACAGTCGGTCAACGCCAGCTTTACTTACTTGCACACCATGCGGTGTATGGGCATATCGGCCTTCCGGTTGCGCCGACCGGTTTAGTCTCCCCTCGCACATGGTGCCAGTGGGTGCTGGAAATTTCCAGCAAGAATTAACGCGGACGATAATTCACAGTCCTGTATCGGAGACTCGAATGAGTTATAATTCTCTTCTTGATAAACTCTTATCTTCTGGACGAACGATACTACGTAAGATGTCCCGAGTGCTTTATTCGGTTCGGTTAGCGTCGGAAGCCAAGCTCTCGACGTCGAAAGACCGATGTGCTCTAAAGTCCGTTAGACGACCCATATCGGACCTCCTGGTACCTAGTCCTGAAGGCTTTTGGCCGAAATTGATTGAGCCGAGGAAGCGTTGTTTCTGATCGCTTTAATGAAGTGTGCCGCTAGCATCACTGGGCTGTACTGAGTCATTAGATCATTCATGAGCCTCAAACCGACGTCTTTGGCCTCCTGGTCTAGTGGACTAGCGTGCCGTTGACCCCTTTTGACGCTCTTTTCGGTTTTATCTTATCTTATCTGCTTATCTTATCGGGCCTTTCAACACAGAATGCCTGAACAGGGGGATTGGAGGGAACTTCACCCTAGAATTTTGTACATTCTCTGATGCCTGACTTTTCAGGGTTTTTGTGACTGCCGACTTAGCGCGGTTTGGACGCACCTAGCAGAGCTTGCTGTGATCGGTGCATTGTGTTGTGACCGCGGAGTGACGGTGACCGGACTCTCTTGTTTCCGACCACCATGCTCACTGCAAGCAATTTCGCTCTTTTCCTCTACCCTCACTTTCTCCGAGCTATTCAACCATTGCGAAAATCACCGCACCTACTTTGCGCAGTTTGATGACCGCGGACTTTCGAACTCGGATTGGCGCGCTTGCGCGGCCGAATTCGCGCAATTCAAGCCGGCGGTTCAGTTTTGTGCGGGATTTCACTCGCAAGGGCTTAATTTTGCGACGCGTTTCACGCGGGGGTGACGTTTTCCATTGGTCAATCGTTGCCCCCTTGATCTATTATGTATCCTTATCCTGAGTCTTCCTCGGCAGATGCGCGCGAAGACCCTGGTAAACGTGTGGCAGGGGATTCCTTCAAGACAGAGATACGGCTTCAATATAGGGACAAGCATGCGATGAAACGTAGAAAAAGGATCGGAAATCAAAGTGCCGACGCGGGGCTAGGAAAGGTACGTTGACGTTGGCAGACAGCCGGAGCGGGATGATACAGACGGAGGCGAGGAGACCTTCAGTTCGAGTGTAAAGGAAGCGTCAGGATAATCGGAGTCCGAGTTCGGTCCCTCATTTTCATCCTCTCAACTCTGACAATGTCTGACGCCAGTGCTTTGGAGAAAGCTCGACTATCCAGAAGAACGGCTTCAGTCGAGCGCGCGAGCCGGCGCGATAGAGCGTCTGTTACTATCGGGCAAGTGCTCCAAATTCCACAAACGCACATTTTGCCTGACGATGGTTAACCTAGATTTCGAACTCTGTCCATCCAAGCGGAAGACAAGACGCTCCCGAAGCCGATTCCTGAACCCACAGAGGCCATCCGCCAAATCGACGCTCATACTGTCGACATATCAGAGCTCTGGACCCGTTATTCGAGCCACCCAACGCTCGGCCTTGATCTCAAGACCGTCGAACGCAAGGCCCCGGATGGCAAGAACGTGATCTCCCCCCCTCGCACTCAATATTGGAAGAAGGTTCTCAACTACGTCTTCGGCGGATTCAACTTCTTGATGTGGATTGCCTTCATCGTCACAATAGTACGTTCTCGGATCCAGCACGTTTGTTTCAATGTAGTTGAAAGCTTCTGCTAGCTATCGTATCAGCCGCTCGGAGGCGACGATCCAGCCGTATTCAACCTCGGTGTTGCCATCCTTTTGGTAGGTTGTTTTTGTCTCTTGCATCCCATCTATTAATCACGTCCGTTCCATAGCTTCTCGTCATCGCCATCTCCTCTACCTTCTACGCTCTGGTCGATTTCCACGCATCCCGGGTCATGAAGTCCATTAAATCCCTGATCGCCCAGGATGCTACCGTCGTGCGCGGTGGTACTCGCCAAGTCATCAAAGCCGCAGATCTTGTCGTCGGTGATATTGTGCTCGTGTCTATGGGCGAGCGTGTCCCTGCGGACCTGAGAATTTTTGAAGCGTCTTCCGACCTTAAGTTCGATCGCTCGCTCCTCACTGGCGAAAGGTATGTATTCTTCTTCCGCCCGTTTCTAAAGGTCGCTGATGAGACTCCCTAGCGAGCCCATCGCAGGCAGTCTCACGGCAACATCCGACAACCCTCTGGAAACGCACAACCTCGCGCTCTCGTCAACTTTTGTGACCCAAGGAACCTGCAGTGGAGTCACCTTCGCGATCGGCGACAAGTCTACTATGGGTCGGATCGTGGCCATGTCCGGTGAAACCAAGTTCAAGATGACCCCCATGCAAAAGTGTGTTTCCCTTGTCTCTTGTCACATTGCATTTGCTCACGAGATTCTTGCCAGGGAAATCTGGTTCTTCACCAAGATCATTTCTGCGTTCGCCCTTAGCTTGTTCTCTCTTTCCATGATCATTTGGGGGGCTTGGCTTCGCGTTGCCTTCCCTGGCTATTTGACCGCGAGCTCGGCCATCATCAATTCCATCGGCTGCTTGACCGCTTTCGTTCCTCAGGTTCGTCTTTCGATGCCTACTTCGGTCGGCCGGTGTTTCTGACTTGCGGTGGAACAGGGTCTTCCCATCTGCGTCGCCCTTTCGCTCACAATCATCGCCAAACGCATGGCGAAGCGCAACGTCTTGGTGAAGAATTTGGCGACCATCGAAACTCTGGGCTGCATGTCCGTCCTGTGCTCCGATAAAACTGGGACTTTGACAACAGGAGTCATGGTACGTCCTGAGTTCTCGGTCTTTAGTCGCTTGGTGCTCATCTAAGTGCCCTAGTCCGTCGAAAGTTTGGCGTTCTTGGATAGATCCTACGAGAACGTGGAGAAGGAACTCGTCGAGACGGAAAAAGGCACCGCCGGACCCGGCGTAGCCTCTCTCGTCAAGGTCGGGCGTCTCTGCAACGGGGCCCAGTTTCTTGACCAAAAGAACGACGCCGACTCTCCCGACCAACGCCTGGTAAAGGGTGACGCCACGGACAGCGCCATTCTGCGCTTCACCGAACTGTTCAACACAGCAGACTCGAGCATCGACGTGCCCGCGTTGATCACCTCGCACGAAACCGTGTACACAATTCCGTTCAATTCCAAGAACAAATGGATGCTCTCTATCGTTCGCCCTCGCGGTGCCCCCCACGCCCCACTCGATATGCTCGTCAAGGGTGCCCCCGATATCCTGTTCACCAAATGCGTCGCCGCCATGAACTATGACGGCACGGAGGTGCCTCTAGATGCTTCGGTCCGAGAGAAGTTGTTCCAGCTCCAATCGGACTGGGCCAGCGAAGGGCAGCGCGTATTGGCCTTGTGCACGCGGTCCTTGGCCGGCATCCATCTCGATCTCGATACTCAAGAGACCGCGGAGGACAGCGTTTATCGCGAGCTTCGTGGACTGACCCTGGTCGGTCTCATCGGCATCCGCGACCCGCCCCGCCCCACCGTAAAGGACACGGTTGGAATCATCAGGAGAGCGGGTGTTCGGGTGTTCATGGTTACGGGCGACTTCAAGATGACCGCCGTCGCCATCGCGAAGAAGGTTCGTATCATCTTCTCTTTTACTCGTTTGAGAGTGGAGGTCTGATTTTCGTCCCAGGTTGGAATCATTACGACCGACATCGTCGATACTCGGGGGGCGCTATCGTCTTCGCCCCAGGACTTCACCGGCGTTGCTCCCGAAAACATCAAGCCTTCGGACGACGACGGGATCCGCTCCGTAGTTTTGACTGGAGAAGAAATCGCGTCGTTCGGTGTTGAGGAGTGGGACAAGTGCCTCGGAATTTACTCCGAGATCGTCTTCGCCCGTACGACTCCCGAGCAGAAACTGCGTATCATCAATGAGGTGAAGGCTCGCGGGGACAACATTGTGGCTGTTACTGGGGATGGAACCAACGACGCCCCGGCTCTGAAGGCCAGCGATATTGGTGTGGCGATGGGTAGCGGTAGCGATGTTGCGAAAGAAGCTGGCGAGTCTCTTGTGGATCTCTTCTTTTTTGACTCTTCTCACGGTGTCACTCCAGCGGCTATGATCTTGCTGGACAACAACTTCGCGTCCATCATTGTCGGCATCGAGCAGGGACGTCTTGTTTTCGACAATATAAAAAAAGTCGTCTTGTACATCATGCCAGTGAGTTTTTCAACACTGCGGCAATGTGTCGTTGAACTTACTCATCTCTTAGGCTGGAACGTACACCGAGTTCATGGCCGTCTTTGCCAACGTCTTTTTGGGTATGCAACTCGCCCTCAGCTCCTATCTTCAAGTCTGTTTCTCGATTACCAACGATGTTGTGATGTCCATTTCCCTCATGTTTGAGAAGCCCGAGGCGGGTAAGCAGCATTTTTTGCGCCTCTATTCTCACAACACTCACAAAGTTTTGCACCCTCAGATTTGATGCTGCGCAAGCCGCGGAATGCACGCACTGACCGATTGACTGACTGGCGATTCTTCGTCCAGATCTACCTCGTCTGTACCATTTCATTGTCTGCTTTCAAGCGACGTGTTGACTGGAGCTGCAGTTCATGGGATTGATGATGTGGCCCTGTGCCATGGCGATGTGGTTCTTCTACATGAGCAAGCAAGGTCTTGGCTTCTACGACGTCCTTCTCGTCTACGACAAATGGGCCGACGGATACAAGGGATACTCCCTCACCCAGTTGAATCAATTCGTCAGTGCCGGACAATGCATTTAGTATGTTTTCCGCCTTTTTTTCGACTGTACCTCCCGTACTGACGGCCTATAAGCTATGTCACCATGGTCTTCATGCAATATGGCGGCCTGCTCTCTGCTCGTAACCGCCGCATGTCCATGCTCACTTCCAACCCCTTCTGGGGACCCCGCAGGAACATCGCGGTGCCCATCGGTATGATGTTCACGGCGCTCATCGCCATCGTCAACCTGTATGGACCCGGTTTCGAGGACGTCTTTGCGACCGCGCCAATCCCTGGGATGTTCTGGGGCCTACCTTTCGCGTTTGCGTTTGGTATTCTCTGTATGGACGAGACGCGAAAACTTGTCGTGAGGTCTTACCCTAAGGTATGAAGCTGCGTCTGTTCGCAACGTGGTCTTGTACTGACTCAATCCAGTCGTTCGTTGCCAAAGCAGCTTGGTGAAAGTCTCATAATGTGGCTACTGGGTGTACGGGGTTTTTCTTTAGGTCGAAGACTAGATTAGTTTTATTGCTCAACAACCCAAATTGTTATGAACAAGGGGGGTTGTTGAATAGAATTATCCCCCTTGTTTCCAGACTTCCAGACTTCCAAAGAACTCTTTCCCATTTACAGCTGATCTCGAAACTACATACTCGCGCGGATGTAACGGGGATTTTCGCTGAAACGAGGCCTCCGTTATGCGTTATAGGCAGCCAAAATCGCTACGAACAGAAAGTCGGATGGATAGGGAGACAGGTCTATTGGACCGTGGACCGTGGACCATAGACCGTAGACCGTAGACCTCGGAGGTAATAGACACGGCAGTGGACCTTGAATGGACCGCACAATGGACCTGCACCCAGAATGTCACAGCTGTCACTGTGAACTTGTAAATAGACCTCGGTTCGGTCCGTAGTTTTGATGTGGACTTCGGATCACTCTCAGTGGATCGCCTGTTGCGCCGACGTGCTTGATGCGCCCCTGAGTCCCCTCCCACCACAGAGGCTGCAGCTGGTGTTATCCACCAGCCGAGCAACATTCTATGTATGAGAATCCCAACAGTGTTCATGTTCGTGTATGCCTTGATGCCTTTGAAAATAACTTTGCCATGTAATCCTTGTGGAACTCTGAATAAAATTGATCTCCGACCGAAGCCGGCTGTGGCATGACAATAATCATGCCCAAAACAAGCTCAACAGCTCAACCACAAACTGGGCAGTTTTTTGCTTGGTTCATCCAGTGCCAGTGCGAGGCTCGAGTGGCAAGAAGTGGTGGTGGTGGTAATAAAACAAGAGGTGGCTGCCACCGAGCGCGCTGTTGCTTCTTGTTTACGCGCCAATGCACGTGGGTCCACATCAAAGTCCGCGATCAGGTCCGAAGTGACAGGTGTGATGCGGTCCATGGCAAGGGCCACGGCGAGGTCCAAAGACGGTGAATTATATAATATAGACCAGGTCTACCCGTACGGTCTACCCGGTGGTCTAATAGACTGGTCTATAGACCTTGCTCCCCATCCATCCGACGTCCTCGCTACGAAACGGCCCCGCCGTTGTTCGTTACGTTTCACCCATGAAGATACTCCAAATGCCTTGGTTGAACGCGGTTATGCCGTAGCTTTCAAGGCTGAAAGTGACGGTCGGGAATGAACTCGAGATACGTATAATATCGTACAGTAGGGTCTGGAACTGAGGTCCAACTAGATGGGAAGTCAGTTGGGCGAGAAAAAAATAAGGATACCGCACGGCGGTCTGCGCCGTCAAAGTCCAATTAGATAGCTATTAAGTAGGCTGATAACGGAGATAAAACGCGAGAAATTGTAACGCGCCACGAGAATTCGTCCGTGATACTGGCCATCTTCCGCGCTACGCGCTCTAGCCTTCGGGCTCTTCAGATATGTTTCTTTTTTTTTCCTAATTACTTTACTCTCGCTACTCTTGATCGCAACTGCATTATCTTACGCTCCCAAACATTCCACACCCTCGCAGCACCGCTCACGTACCCGTCCCGTCCCGCCCGCTTCCTCTCGACGACTTCACTATCCTGCCATGCCCGCTGTTATCTTTCACTGTACTGTGTACCTGTGCTACATGGGCCCCAAGGGGCCCGCGCGCACAATAAAATGAATTTGAAATAATACGAAAACGCGCCGCGAGGATTTATATTATATACCGAGGTTTCGGGTGGTACCTACATACTACTTCCATGGTGGCAGGAAGCAAGCGAGGTCGTGCTTGGATCTGTTTGGATCTTCTGACGTCGGTGATCTCCGGGGCGGGCCGGGGGGATCCGAAGCCTCCTCGCCCTTTGCCATGGCACCAGCTTACATTGCGGATCGAATCGCCTCCCTTACAACGCCAAATCTTGAGTGCCGACAGCTTTCTTGCCACTAGTCTTGATTCCGGTGGTTATGGTATGGTCTCACTCGTTTTCTTGCTCGTATATCCAATTTCTGATCTGGCGGATTGACATGAGCCGCTATCCCCCGAATTTCTCCCAGGGGTCTATCTATCTCTTTGAGAGTTACTCCGGGAGCGGAAATGGGGCCCGATACCAATGGCGGTGGGGTAAATAAAGAAAATAAAGAAAATAAATCACAATAAAAAGAGGCGAGATTTCCCCGATCATCTCGCTTACTTCAGCTGGTATCCCGATACGACAGAATACTATGTGGTGGATTCAAAAACCCTGTTAATCACCTTAAAAAATTAGAGAAACTGAAACGATTTATTTCAAAAATTTCTGGCTACTCAGAATTGGTATCGGTCGGGAGGTTGCAGAAGAATCAATAAAACGAAGTACATTTCCCGATACCACTCCGCTGGTTCCCGGCGGAGTTTGACATCGGATCAGGGGCAACTCAAGGCGGCTCATGCATTTTGCAAGCCGCATTGTGTGTCTCGCGTTGAGCCTCTAGTAGTGATGTAAAACAACTTTCTTGGCCTGTTTCTGACCCTTGTGGACCTTCACATTTCGAAAAAAATGCCTGCCGGCGGCCGGGGATAATACACATCAATTTTATGCCATTCGTACCATTTCCCTTCCGTTGAACAGGTCTATGACCCTGGGTGGAAGGCACAGTTGCTCAAGCTGATACAAAATACTCTTGCCTTACACTTTCTAACACCAAGATTGCCTGGAATGCCCCAGCAGGGTTACACCTACCCGGCTAATTCTATAATTGATGTGTCGTTACCTGCACCGAATTATCATGTTCCAGTTCTTTTACCAAATGAGTTTCTGAAAACTTCATGGATTCGAAACCAATGCCGAAAACGCGTGACGCGTTGTAAAGAGACATTCACTCAATAATGTGTTCACCCATATTCCAAGATTGTGATATGTGTCGATATCCTATTGTTCTCAGGACACTTCAGATTGGTTTGTGTAGACATTTTGACCTCAAATGCTTTCCCATTGCTTGGAAAATAAGCAGGAACTTCAAGAGGAAGGCGAAGGGAACGGCGAGTGCGGAAGAACGGGCCGAGTCACGTGTATTTCAAACTCCGCTGCTATCCGATTCTGGTATCGGACACTGCCATCAGTATCGAGCCGGAAATGGAAATGGAAAAGGATTCGGATTTAGGTATGATGCCTGACAAATGCCTTACGTGTAAGTTGGATACGGTAGCCGTGACGGGCTCAGCCTGGCGTGAGTTCGAATCCAACAAGAGTGACTTTTTTTCAAAACCTCCTTCGGCTTTTTCTCTCGCATATATGCAATCTCAGAGGATTCATTGATGGCCCACAAATTTATTCATCACTTCAAGACAGCAGAATCAATTTTAGACTTGCTCTTTCTTACATATATGTAAATGTCCAAAAAAGCCGCTCTTGTCGGATTCGAACTCATGCCAGGTTGAGCCGGTCACGGCTACCGTATCCAACTTACACGTAAGGCATTTGTCAGGCATCAATCCTAAATCCGAATCCTTTTCCATTTCCATTTCTGCTCCCGGAGTGACTCTGAGAGATGAAGGCAGGTAAGACCGCAATACCATGGTCCATGGAGTACACGTATCAAGCCAGGTACACTTCTTTTGGAGATCCACCTCTTCGATGAGGTTGTCGTGTTCGTTACTCCCGTGGCCTTGATTGAAGCTGGCGGTGCGGTCGTGCCTCCCGTGGCCGACGGCGAACTTGGGTGTTGCCCGCGGCACTACTGGTGAGAGTGTGACCCCTGGGCGGCGGTATCGAGCAGGGACTCTCAGAACCCATCGCCTCGCTCTCCTCTCAAAGCACATCGTCCGGTCCGCCTGCGTGCACGTCATCGCTAGCCAGGAACTGCTGGAAATCGGGATCAAGGTACGTACACTCGCGTACGCGGCGTGTGTGGAGACAACAGCGGTTTGCGTCTGCGTGGGGATGGGTCCCGCCAGGCTGTTGCTGAGTGTGAATGGCAAGCCCGTCCTATTGACCGAGGCTATGAGCGAATCAATATGCCGATCCCAGCGATAATGCACTCACGACGGTCCCGCGGGATCTCGGGGTGCTAGTCGGAGCGCCAGTGGGGACGGAATATCATCAGAGAAGAAACGAGGGTGAGAGCTGCATCGTCGGGAAGTGCAGATGCCGACTACCTCATATCTTGAAGGCGTTCGGCCGTACGTCGGCCATTGGAAATCCAGTGTATCGTTGCATGTCCACAGTGGGTTCCCCATTTGACTTCTCACATCATCAACGCTGGACGGTACATTTGACTACGCATACAATGCCCAGGGAAACTGAATCGGATACAGGTCCCTGAGTGTACAGTAGACGATGAATAAAATTAACCTCAATGTCCCACCCGGTTCAGGAATATGCAGCATTTTCATGCAAACACGGCCGTAAGACGGCTTTTATTTGTGATCGTGCGAGAAGTCGTCGAGAACAGGTGCGGTCCGCATCTGAAGTCCCAATTCATCTCTTTAATTTCGTGGCGTCTTAGAAACCCCTAATGCGTCAAACCTGACTTTGTTTCGGTGGTCTACAATCATCCTCTTCTTTGCCGCAATCCTGAATCCGGCGTAGGTGCGAGTCATATTATCACAAGGCACGGTTCCAGGCTCAGGTTAGGAAATATCGTCGTTCCAACAGATAGGAGGAACTCGTGGTACGCCGTCGAACTGCCTTCATTCCGTACAGTCGGTCATTCGGGCAGTCGGTCAAGGCCAGCTGTGTTTGCACACCACGTGGTGTATGGGCATCTCGGCCTTCTGGTTGCGCCAAACTGTTCAGTCTCCCCTTGCGCATGGTGGGTGATGGAAATTTCCAGCACGAATTGACGCAATGAGCGCGGATAACAATGCACCGTCCGGTATCGGAGACTCGGATGACTTAAAATTCCTCTCTTGGCTAGACTCTTATCTTCTAGACGAACCGTATTGATACGTAGAATGCCTCGAGTGCTTTATACGGTTACCGTCGGAAGCCAAACTTTCGACGTCGGAAAGCCAACTACCGATGTACTCCAAAGTCCTCCGATGGCGATCCCCATGGAGCACGGCCCCTCTAGCTTTTATACCCCACAGCGGCGGCGTACCCAGGTCAACAAGTCCACAATCTTCGACTCAAGAATGAGGCTCACTCTTCTCTGGCTCTTCCTCTCTCCATACGCCGTCTCAGCGTGGAACTTTGCGGGAATGCACTCTTCGCCGACCAACTCCCGCGCAGCGCCAACTTTCAACGCCGATCAGCAGCGGGTCGATATCACCGGTGCACACAAATTTACGGCCGCCGGGCCCAGCGACTTCAGAGGTCCTTGCCCGGGATTAAATACCCTCGCAAATCACAATTACATTCCGCACAACGGCATAGTCACTTTAGTCGACGCTATTGTCATGTCTGTCCAAGGTAAATCGTCCTCGCATACACGCCACGAGTTTATCTCATGCTGGAATAGTATTCGGATTGGGGATCGATTCTACATTAGTTGCAGCGGCGTTGGCTTTGTATGCGGTCGATCTCCTTGATCCACTTTTGCGGTTCTCAATTGGCGGGCCTCCGGCCGCCGGGGGAATACTAGGACTTCCCATTCTCGGTTAGTATAAATTCCTGTGGCCGTCCGATTTCTCACCTCTAGATTCGTAGGCGGCCCCGCCGGTCTCAGCGGCACTCACAACGAATTCGAATCCGACTGCTCGCCGACGCGTCAGGATCTGTATGCGACTCCCAATCCAGATACGTGGTACGTTCGCTGTCTGAATTACTATTCTCATGTGTTGACGACTGTCTAGTGGAGACAATTACAGTGTCCAACCAGAGTTCTTTCAGGACCTCCTTGATGTTTTTGCCCGGAATCAGTCCACGGACGATCAACAAAGCAAGTTCGATTTCGCCAACATTGGGCTCCACCATGCGCGCCGTTTCGAACATTCTGTGCAGAACAATCCCTATTTCTTCTGCGGTCCCGTCGAAATGGTGAGTCTCCTTAGTTCTTAAGACAATGAGAACCCTGGCATTCATTTTCTTTCCAGTTGGTCAGTTCCCTTGTCCATGTCCTCGTACCAGGAGTCATGTCCAACCACTCGGTGGAGCACCCGAGTGGCTACATATCTGCCGAAGGACTGGTCTCGCTGTACGGAATGGGCCCGGGCCCCGATGGGAAGTTGCAGTACAACCGTGGAACCGAGCAATTCCCTGAAAACTGGTACCGCCGCCCGGACGACTACTTGTTGGCGATAACTGACATGGTGGACGTGTGGCTGGCCTATCCGGAGACCCTCTCGATTGGCGGGAATATCAATGGCACCAATACCTTTTTCCCGCTCAATCTCGGCGACCTCACCGATGGGCTGCTCAACAACACGGCCTCATTTGCAGAAGGAAACAACGCGGCGTGCTTCCTCTTCCAGGCAATTCAGGCAGCTATCCTGAGCCCGTTGAATATCGTGGAGGAAATACTTTCCGACATACTTACACAGGTATCGGAACGACTTGGTTTACAAGCCCTCATTCCCGCATGTCCCCAACTCGAGGGGCAGAAGTTGTCGTTACTCGAACAATATCCGGGATATATGAGGAAGACCAGTGCAACGTGTAAACCACGTACAATCTAGATATATATATATACGCGTTGAATTCCGGAGCAGCTGGAGTATATCATGAGGTCTCAAGGAAAATACATATTCTACGGTTTTTAGTTTTGATGTCTCGTCCCTCTGCAATGAGCGGATTTTGATGTATTCGAAGTACAGTGTATCATTGCGGTGGATCCTGCGTGAGGAGGTCTTCTTGGGGCTCTGTTTGGACAGCAATTAGACAAAACATCAGAACGGCATATGTTTACTACGAAATGCGGTGCAAGAAAAAGAAAATCAGCTAGGTTCCAAATCACGGTTGAATCAAGACGTCAATCTGTTAAACATGATTTCATCGTGTGAGTGGGGTTGCCATGCAAGACCTCTCTGTTGATCGTTATGCCTATGTGGCTCTTGTTGACGGTCAGTTTCAAGTTGCATCTCTGACAAGAAATCAACTGGCGTGGAACACGCCTCATCGCACTCTGGCACCTGTCCAGCGATACACCGCTCACAGTGCTAGGTATGCTCTGAGGACCCGCCCCACATCTCCCAAAATGCCCCGGCATCTGAATCCATCTCTTCGTAGTCGTCACTTGTCGAGGGACGGTTCGCGTTCACAATCTGGTACCAATAATCCACCAGGTTGGCTGCATGCGCACGGAATCCGAACTGGTCGTCGCGGGAGATCTTTCTGTTTCCAATTAATGCGACATGCCGCATCCATTACTTTACCGATCGGAGCACTATCTCCCACATGCTCAAGGAGCAGAACCGGCGAACAACGAAAGAATCAACAGTCATATCTTTGGAGGCCTCAATCTCGGTGAAAAGGCTGAGTATAGCAGGTATTTTCTGGAAGCATCAGCGCCGGAAGACCAAGAGGATCAATAGACGCACATCCTCAATCCCAATTGGCGACGAGCCGATATAAGAAACACTTTTTGCCCTGCGGCGCCACTTTAATTACGAGCTTGAACCGCCTCAGGGCCGGCGTCGATGGGGCCGGTATTCATTCTGAAGAGAAAGCGAGAAATTATTTCAGGAAGAAGCAGAAGCCTTCGGGACGTAACATGATGAAACCGGGTTCGAAGACCTGGATCCGGAAGCCAAGCTGCGGCAAGCAGCCTTGAACTCTGTATATGTGAACGTTCGAGCTATGAAACGGATATTTTACAGTAGAACCGGAATTGGCCTCTCGTGTGTTCTCGCCAACCTTAGCAGATTTTGAGAATGTTTGTTCTCGCGTGGTTCTCGAACGCATCGCGTCGAGTCACGTTTCCGTCGTGTGTCATACCGGGCCGCACCTTGAGCCCCACCATCTCAGTCTGCTTTCTCCCGTGGATATCTGTCAGTGGCGACAAGCAACAGCCTTGCATTCAATCAGTCTGGTTAGACTTTTGAATGATTCGATTTCCTTCCTCTTGGACAGACCCTGCAGTCGTGGACGCCGCTCACCCGGCATTCACAGTTACAAAATCGGGATTCAGGAGTCATCCTGGAGGCCGAAGCTGGCTAAATTGCATGGGGTTTAGATGCAGATAATGGAAGATAAAAGCCTATCAATCCTGTTGGCCATGTCTCGTTTGAGCCCCGTGCCAAGTTGCGCATTCCTTCGCTCCTTCTTTCTGTCCATCTGCCAGATATGTTGCCACCGATATTTCTGTACTGGAGTCCCAGATTCGTTTCTCTTCCACGAACTCCCACTGGCGCTTCCGCACCCATCCTAGGAGGATGCGCTGCATAGGCCCCAACTACGCTCATTGGTCACTCCTCTTTATCTTGGCTGCTGGGAGAGCGGTCACTGGTAACTTGGTCAACCGCACCATAGACGACGTCTATGGCGATAGCGTCACAGGCGCACTGGTGCAATACCTTCCAGAGGTCCCCGCGAGCGATGGGCTTCTCTGGTTCAACCAAACGTCCTGCGCAGGCTGCGCAGATGTCCCAGATGCCAACTCAGCGCTGGATCATACGTGGACTGCAGCTCTTTATCTTGCGGATATCAGTTCGATGTCCCTCAGCATGGACTTCAGTGGTGCGTAATCATACCACGCAACAGCTCCGCCCTGACCTATCGTTTTTTCCAGGCAACGCCATTTTTGTCTTTTTCATCGTTCCCAACTTCGCCACAGATTCGAAACTCGCGAGCAGTGTGCGCTGCAGTTTCTTCATTGACGGCGCGCAAGTTGGTAGCTTCACACACGACTCGGACGGCAGCTCCCAGTTTGCGTACAACGCACTGGTTTACAGCAATGTTACCGTCCCGAATGGCGACCACGTTCTACTGATTGAGACTACAGGCGCGGATCCTGCGACAATCATATTTGACTATGCGCTGTATACGTAGGTTTCTCTCCCTGGCGAAGGCGTTCCAAATCTGATTCAAGATACTCACAGGGTTGACAACGACATGCCGCAAGAAATCATATCTGCACCAGCTGCTTCGTCCATGGGGTCCTCGCCTACCACTGTTTCTTCGCCGCCGATGTTGACTCCGGATGACCCCACTACCACCAACTCCGATCCCTGGTCTCCTTCCGCTCAGCCAGCCGATAACACACCGGTCATTCCCTCCGCCCCAGTGGCGCCAACATCATCCGCGCTCGTTGGTTCAGCACTTCCCTTCCTTGTACCACCAATGTCCAATACCAACCCCGCCTTCCCCATCACCACCACCACTCCGTTCTCGCCTGCGACGGCTCCGACGACGACAGAGACAACAGAGACACAGAGATCCACCCCCGTTGTCGCGATTCTTGCCGGGGTTGCCGGGGTTGCCATATTAGTCGTTCTTGTTTCTCTCTTTATCGTTTTATATCGCCGGCGACGTCGCCGTTTGGCAGAGATGGCGGGCACAATCAGCATCTTCGAGCTTCTCGATGACAACCCGCCCCCGCCTCCCACCAGCATACAGGGGCGCCGCCGCCCTCGCCCACTCCCTTCGCCGCCCATGTCCGAGAGCCACGGCGGCCGTTCCATCGACGCGACACCTACGAAAATGCAAGCGCCCTTCGCGGGCCCCTCCGGCTTCCACAGCGCGCAGTCCTCCTTGTCCGGCTACACGGATTCGCGCTCGGATCTGCATATCCACATTCCTATGGCGGCCCTGCAGCCCTCGGACCTCTCTCACTCGCCCATGACCCACACCCCTTCGCACTCGCATTCGCACTCGCATTCTTACTCGCACGCGCACTCGCCAATCACCCGCAACGGAGTCCCCATGCCGCCCGAGCAGGCCGACATCGTGCGGGAGATTCTCCTCGGCTCACTCGCTGTCGACTCGCGATCCGCGTCGAGTGTGCACCGCTCGGGCGCCTATACCCCAACCACGGAGACGGGTCGCGCCAGCGTTGAGGATGACGATATTTGGGATGAACCGGTCATCCACGTCGACAGTGGCATACGCATTAGTCGCGCGATAATGGAGCTTCCGCCTGTATACGCAGCGGCGTAATTCACGGGCCCTCCTTCCGCGCACTGGACTGTCCCTCTCTTATATTCTGATTGGCTCGCTCTCGACTCCACCCCCTTTGCTTCACGAGCGATGTGGCGTGTAATCTTGACCACTGCAGACTTCGGACAATGTACTCTATTGATAACTGTCGTAGTTACTCGGTGTTGCACCAAAGGCTTGGGTTTTGTTGCCCAGTCGATGATGTAGGTTGCTTAAGTATTATTATTTGCCCGCCGGAAGATGCCAAGACACGTCTTGTTCCACTTTTTGGAAAAGGTGTTCAGATCTTCCAGAAACCTATTTGCGAAGGTCAAAAAAAATAAGTGTTTCTTTTTCTATCTCTTTCGGCGGACAGTGACTTACCACCATACCGGTGGTGATTCAAACGATTACTGTAAAAGCCACACAGTGCATATGAACATTTGATCCTGACTACCAATTTCAACTGAGAAAAATCAGAAAAGGGCTGGTTATGTGAAGAAAATGAGTGATTTTGGCTCCTCCTAGTACGTGGTTGACGCAGGGCACATATACAGTTTGTTTCGCATTTTTATCACATTTTCATGGCCGAATTTGCGTGGGAAGGTACTAACCGATCTGGCAGGGCTCGCTCCGTCTCACCGGGGGCAAAGAACAACGTTAACGCACCCGGAGGCTGGGGGCGCCACTCCAGACTATAGTAAGTAAGCTATAACACAGGCTACAAAGGACGGCTTGCCTTCGGGTGCGTCGCTCATTGGCCCCTGTGTCTGGAGGCCCTTATTGGCCCAGTGTCAAGATTTTTTATGGGCACCTCTTCGTTATTTTGGTCAGTTTATTTTGCGGCTGCGCAGTGGTGCCTGGGTTCCAGGTCTTCGTAAGTTACCATAATTGCAATCCCCGATCATGGCGGCAACTCCCGTGGGCGGCAACTTCCGATCGTTCCCGAACTCGATAATTTCAACCTCGATTGTGGCGGCGGCAACTGCTGTAAGAGATCTTTATCAATGAACCAGCATTAAGGCTAACTCGAGCTATTGAAATCAGTCTCTGCTAGAGGTGCCAGGGATGCCCGCGAATCTTCACAAATTATCGAGAGGCCCTAGAATTTATGAACGCTCAACCGAGGTAGGTAGGGAGGTAGGTATTATTACACGACACGGTCCGAATAACGAACATCGGGTCCCCAAATTATCCTACTCAAAGCAAGCTAAATTACACTTTCGTCCCTGGGCCACCATGCGTATGCATCAACTCGAACGAGCTCGGGAGAACCCCATGCGCAGCTGTAGATCCTTGCTAATAGCAGAAATAGTTAGTCGCCATACATATGGCTCATCACCAGAATCGTGACTCCATGACCCATGACCCAGAGTAACGAGAAAACTATAGAAAGAGTGAAAGTTATCTAACAACATGTTTAGGCGTATAAACAAACTTAATTCACATGGAGAGGAGACGCCGACACAGTTTTCAAACGCACACATCCCTCTGGATCTGCTGGAGATCGTACCAGGGCTTTGAATACTGTCTTCCCGAGCAGGAAGTCCACGCGTTTAACGCCCTGACTCCTCTCCGCAATCTCCCTGTCGCGCAGATGTGCTGGGGAAACCCCGCTCCGTTCCGCTTCCGCGCGGCATCTCTGAACGAACGCCTGCGTTACGCGGTGCGCGTTTTCGGCGCTCAGCGTCGCCCAGTCTTCGGCGCTAATTTTCTGGTGTAGCGCACGATGAATTTCCCAGAGGACGTCACTCAGCGAAATTGAAGCGACTCTCTGTGATCCTGGGATGTTCTGCGGCACGAGGTCGATGGACCAGAAGGGAAGTTTCGGGAGGAGGATGCGCAGCGATTTAACGGGCGGATAGAACGCCTGCTCGCCAATCTGGGCACGGACCTCGGTTTCTCGCAAAGGGGCGCTTTGCGGCGAGTGAGGTGGGACGAGGCGGCGCAGTGCGAACCGGGATGGCGCGAGATCGAACTCCGCCGCGCCGTTGAGCCACGGATGGATTAACAACGGTGGCTGCGGCATTGAAGTCTTGTGCAGTTTGGTGGGATTGTTCATGCGCCATGAGCCATTGTTTCTGGGTTGATCAAAGTAGGGTTGTTGATGACGTGGGAATGGAGGAGGTATGAGTGGGGGGAAAGATCTGTTGGACGGGACAGGGGGTGCATGTTGTGGTTTTTGACCACCCCTGGAATGTGGATTCTTTGGAGCATCGGGAGAACCGGGCTGTCCACCTCCGCCTCCGCACTCGGATGCAGCCGATGAGGGGAGGGCGGTTGAGTCTGAGTTGGCGTGAGATGGGCAGGAAGACGTCGTCGCGGTGGGACGGTAGATGAAGGGACTAGACATGACGTTGACGGAGGTAGCAGTTTTTGCCGCCGCAGAATACAAATTTAAGTATCTAGTGCGCGCGTCTAAACGTTAGTAAAGCTCCGCCGCATGACGCAGCATCCGATTTTGAGCAAGGGACCGGGCGTCTCTTCGGTGAGTCAATGATGAGTCCTGCTCAAGGCGTCAAATGGAAGACCATCCCGGGTGTCGCATTGGGCCCGTTAGGCCTGAGTGTAGTAGGTAGTTATTCGGAAAATAAGTGGATTGGGAAAGAACGAAAAGAAAAACAAGAGAGACCAGCGGGGAAAAAAGTTTGAGCCTCGCTTACGTTGAAGCGAGCTAACCACGGACATATGTGCGGACTTGAACAGTCCAGCAAGCTCGTGGGCTAGGTTGGTGAGGTGGAGGATATTTTATCGTCCAAATAATTAGAATCTCCTGTACGGCTACATTTATACATCTACCCTCGGAAATGACTGGGCCCGACTCTAGTCTATCATCCAGGGAAGATCACCACTTGGACACACACAGTATTCGAAGAAGATATCCGACCTCGAGATAGAGATTTATACTTTTGATGTACTGATAAATAATGAAGACGGAACTCGTGCACGATGTTCAAAGTTAGGGCAGGAACGGAGCGCTGGATGTTACGAGAAAGTTGATCTGAAACTATTGCACTCGTCTGGTTCCTATTGGCTTATCCCTGATAAGTACACCTATATACAGATTGCCTGGACCAAGGCACTTCTGGAGTCTGTGATCATCTGGCATCCGACTGACACATCTATCCATCTGTCAATTTGCTGGCATTCGAAGTGGCGGTAGTCTTGGGTAACCTCGATATATGTGTACATCTTCCGATTGTCATTCAGTTGGGATTCAGCTGGCCCAACCAAGAATTGCACCGACGTTACTCGTGGCTATGTTTCAACTTTGCTCGTGTTTGACTATGATTGATGGCACTGCCACCGCTGTGGCTTTCCGCTTCCTTTCCGCCGTGACTCTCTCTAACACTGGCAGCTTTCGAGCCCACCCAAGGATTCTGGCCTTGTATCCTGGGTCAGCCAACTTGTTCACCTCACCTCTCCATGTCGATATTCCTATCAAGATCCGCTGCCCAAACAATCAAGTCAAAATCAAGACGTTAATAGTCTTTGAAACCGGCGTTTGTTCATCCCGACATGATATCACCTCCTTGGTCCTGTGGTTAATCATCTGGGGCGACCTTTCATTCCAATCTCATCTGCTGTTGAACTGGTGTTACCTTGATACTTAGTTACAGGAATCAAGCAGGGTAATCCTTCCGTTCTTTCTTTCCGCCCTCTCCTTCTTCGAGTCAGTTTCCGGCAACGCCGCCCTCAATTCATAATATGCTCACCTTCGTCTCTCTTTCATTACTTCCTTTGGCACTTGCAGCCCCCCTTTTTGGCATCGGATCCCCTGAGGCGACAGGTGCAACCACGCCGGTATCTCTTACGACTGTCAACGCGACGTTGCTGCGCCCGGCTCAATTTGCCAGAGCTGCATACTGCTCTGGATCCTCCATCCAATCTTGGGGCTGTGGCTTGCCGTGCGATAGTCTGAGCGGAGTGACTCTATTGCAATCCGGGGGAAGTCAGTCATGAGATTCTTTTCCGTGCGATCCTCATCTGACGGTCTCGAAAAAGATCAGGGTCTTATACCATTCTGTGGGCGGGATACTTTGGTCCCGGTATATACCACTTATGACCCCCCAGATTTCATTGCACACGATGCGCAGGATCAAAGTCTCGTCGTCGCCCACGAAGGAACAGATCCGGACAACATGTGAGCATCGACACCAAACAATCGCCCGCATTCTAATCCGTGCTCTCAGTCTTTCAATCTTGAACGATCTAGAATTCGGGCTGACGAATATAAATACTACCCTGATTCCGCAAGCAGCAGGAAGTACGTCCCCGCTATCCCTATCGGATCATTTGCTAAGGACTCTGGCCTTCAGAAGACATACAGGTTCATAGTGGCTTCCAACAGACCTTCGAGCGTACGGCGGATGGTATTCTCTCCGGCGTCCAAGCTGGCCTGGCGAGCACTGGTGTTAACAAGGTCGTTGTGACTGGGCATAGTCTCGGTGAGCCGGCCTATTCCCCCGCCAGAATGTGACCAACAGTCCCACCATCCAGGTGCAGCTTTGGCAACCATGACAGGCGCTATGATCAAAGGCGCCGTGGACCCCTCCGTAGATGTCGTGGTGACAATCTTCGCGCCACCGCGTGGAGGGAACACAGCCTGGGCCGACTTCCAGGACTCTAACGTGAGTGGCCCTTAACACACATCGCCACATGGCACAACTTGTCCCTCCTGAATCCTATCTAGGTCGGCGTCACGTTCGTGACGAACCAAAACGACCCCGTACCAACCCTACCGCCGCTCCTCCTCCGCTTCGCGCACTCGAGCGGCGAGATTCACATGCTCTCAGAGACGGACCTCGTTGCGTGCCCGGGGCAGGATAACAAGCATTGTTCGGCGGGAAATTCGTTGTTCGACGTTTCCGTCCAGAATCATCTTGGTGCGTGGATTGCACGCATGATATATCCTGCGCTGATAATTTCCGTCGCTTTAGGTCCGTATTTTGATGATATCACCTTTGGGTCTGCGCAGTGCGCGGCGTAAATAACACTCGTTTCGTCGATGTTCAACTAGGTCCTACTCGGTACTTACCATGAATAATGTATATATCGTATCATTGGCCATAATTTCTTCGGAATCTCTTCGCTTCACCGTTCGATGCTTGGCTCAGTTGCTCTAGTTTGCCGCATTTCGAGTCCCGGACCCCGAGGCCGCGAGGGTGTCGTCTTTCTCCAGTACATTTCGACGTGATCATACGATACCGCCTCGTCGGCTCTCTCTAGGCTCAAGATTCAAGCGACTGATCCTCAAGATGTAACTCTTATCTTTTGGAAAATGGCCCTCCCAAAGTGCAGCTTCCCACTTCTTCGCTTCCAACCCGAACGGTGTCCACCTTCTAGTACTGTGCACTCCTTATCTGCCGACTCAAATTCCCCTCAGGGAGGACATCTCTTGATGATCAACCCCACCCCCGAGATATCAAATCAGGATATGACCAGAGGTATGAACTGTAATTTCGCGTCCTGCGTACACGGTTCTGCTATATAAACCAGCTTTCGACTCGCTGGTAATTCAACAAGCAGCGTTCATCTCCCACCTAGCCGTTCAGCATGAAAATCGTTATTTCGTACACGGTGCTCGTTGCCCTTGCCATCGCACAAGCGCTCCCAATCGACAACGGTCATGTACGTTCGAACTATTGCCTTGATGTTTTCCCTGTCCGGTCTGCTACCCGCTCACACAATCTCTGTGTAGGTTAATCCCGGCCTCGACGCAACACCGAAATACAGTCCCCTCATAGATGGCGACTCTGCCGCGGTGAATATTAGTTGTGCAACCTTTGATCCCTCCTTTATTCATTGGTCGTCTCAGTCTCCGGAGGCGCGCGCAAGGATGCCATCGGGTGCTGGGAGCCGTCCCCCGCCTCGGGTGGAACGGGACATATGGTCGTTGCACCCAAGGAAGTCAAGGATATCAACAACAACCCGGCCCTTCCGCTTGATACTAGAGGCTCGCGCATCGGAGATAATGCGCCTGGTGTAGCAGTCGCAAAACGGTGTTAAAAGACCAGGAGCTTCGGTTGTTACCTAGACGTCTCAGCGATTTATACTTTGTGTCGAAAACTCTCCTTTCCTATTTCTCGATTTTCGTGACAACATCAACGGCGAAAACATTGGGACCAATTTGAAGAGACAAGTCCGCCAAGGCGTCGGCTACCCCTTTGCGGATGCCCTCGTCGTTGGCGAGCTGGAAGGAACATTCAACTCCACGCCTGAATTATATATCTTTATCCCGACGTGCCGTCATCAAGGTATCCCAGTTCTGTCCCAGATCATATCAGCCGATGGGCAAATGTTTAGGAAGCGAAAAGTCTTACGTCCCCCTCGACGATGCACACAACAGTTTGTTCCGGTGCCGGAAGCCCCAGGGCCTGTAGGTGTTCATCGAGCCTGTCGTTCTGAAACATCTGTATGCGCAATAGATTGTACACACTAACGAGAATGATATAGAATATAAACTGCGTACCAACTCGAATTTCACAAAGTGCTTCTGCCCAATTGGGAGTGCAACGAGAGCATCTGTAAACGCGTCGAACTTCTTCTCGAACGTGGCTTTTGAAAGATGGCTGGGGATCTTCCAGATGCCGATGGCACGAGCACGGTCTTTGCGAGTCGACATTGGTATGAGGGAGTGAGTGCGGGCGATACGTGTGACGCAGCAGCAAGCACATACATATGATATATACGTTGTGGCGTATGCCGAAATAAATTCACGAGAGACATGGATCTCCTGCCATGCTTCACTCCCCAGATGCCATCGTAAGGTGGCGTCCAGTGCTTGGAATTACCGGGGACAGCCGGGGACCGTATCCGTACGTGAATTCGGACTGAACCCACTCCACTATAGGTGACGGTCCAAGTTGCAATATACCTCTGCTAGTTTGGTCGGTCTCCGGAGTAAATGGTAGAGAAACTCAAGCAAGAACCGTTGAAATGCGTGAGCATCTGGACGAGTTGCTTTCTCACATATTTTGGAAACGGTTTTTGGCAGGCTGATCCAAGAGGTCAGGAGGACGGTTCAAATTTGAATTTGCCCTCTAAGGCCGACAAAAAAGCCCCAAAAACGGGTTCTACGAGCAAAGGTGAAGAATTATTGGGCAAATATGCTGCAAACGCTCAGGTCGTCATTGAGATTTTCTGCAGATGTTTGTCGGCAAAACTTCGAAGTTGAAAATTATTCGGGTCATTTCTGTACCATCCGACATCGTTTCGGAAACATCATTATATTTTATTGAACAAGAAAGGAGTGGGATATATTTCGAGCATAAATTTCAGGCGCGACGCAAAACTATGGCGGAAGCCAGGCTGAACTTGGGTTATACGGTTGTAATTGGTGTTACGGTGATGCCCGAGTCAATGTCGGGCCGGATCCGATCCTGTGATGTGGCGCCTTGTCACCAACTTGTCACGGTGCCTTCTTCCAGCATTGATACCACTTGAACCAAACTTGAACCTTCGGCCGCCAATGGACCACAATTACCGACGATGCCTGACCTCTTTCACCCACATCACCAACTATGTTCAAGGACGACTCCTGGACGACTTGGTCACGGTCATTCCTCGAGGATTCAAGTTCCACAACATCCACGGTTGGCCTCTCCGTCGAAAATGCATCGAAGGACCACCGCACACTTGCTGCGCACATCCGCCAAAACTCCTAGTTAAGCTGGAAATCCAGTAATCTTATCGCAGCTATTTTAGCTCGAGATCCCGAGACTTGTTCGCTCTTGATTCGCACCCGGTGAACTACGAGTTCATATTGGGAAACAGTGAGTCCTCTATTACAGTTTTATTATTGGTAATTTGCTAGACCCATTTCTTTATCAGAATTTTTAGTCCAACGCCGAAGCCCCGCGGCGAGGTGTAAACCCGGCTTTTTCGTCTCATCCAGCCTCCCGTGATTTCAATCCAAAGAACCAAGCATGGAATCCAATTATCTGATTCTTCTTCTACAGACAAGCGCTAGATGATTTGGTATTCTCGTTGAAAACCAGCAAGTCCTGGACTCCGCACTCGAGAGCACCAGTTCAAAAGATCCGACCGAATCGGAGGGGACGCTGCGGAATCGGGCCACAAATTATTCCTAGGATCAGCTCTGCAAATTCGGATCGGGCCCTCTGTACAATGAGAGCAGACTATCGGCTCATCTCGCTCCCAATACCTGCGGTTTCATCCTATTTGCTCTTCCGTTTGAAAGCTGACTCATTCCTCGTGGAATTCGGAGGGACCTTGGTTGGTCGGCTCCTCAAAAAGCACTTGTATACAAGAACCGGTAGTGGCCCTCTCAGATACGTCATCTGGAGAACCCATGTCCAAGCTAGTCATCGGTATCATTTACCTTATGCTGATCGTCAGCTCAGCGCAGGTATGTTGTATCATGATCTTCAGACCGGGGGCCAAATGTTGGCGGACCCGAAGGCCAGGTGCGTTCAAGCACTCATTCGGCACAGGGGACAACGCTAAGCAAAATCAGACAAAGGTTCCTAGGCAGACAAACGGGGGGGATTTGTCCCTTGAGTCGGAGGACAAAGCCCCCGTTTATCTGCTTATATACCTTTGTAGGCCTTATCCCTGGGTGTCGAATGGGTGCGTTAAATGCACCCAGTTTTCGGGTGTGTCAATGCTTGCCCTCCCCCCCCCCTCGGCGTCAGTCTGCGACTAACCTACTGTTCGAACTGCGCTCAGTGGGATTTATAAACCTCGGCAGGAACATTTATCGTACAGGTGCATGCCACGTTCTTGTTCGAGGGAATATGTTGTTTAGTTTCGTCCACCGGTGCTCATTTCATGGCGGATCTGGAGAACCAGCCGCGCAACGAGAGGAGTTGGAGCTGGCCTCATGAGGTGCGCTACGTTGAATCTATCCCGGGCCTCATCTATTTCCTAGTGCCATAATATGAACCAGCACGATGGTACAAAATTGCCGCTCTATGGACGTGCGTTCTCTTCCCGCTATACCCTACCTCCACACGTAACCGCGTCTCCACTAATCCCGTATCGCATCGCATCGAACCCTCGGGGTCGTCTTCTTCACGGCATATTACCAACGCTCGGTGCTTCAGTTCATCCTGGCTGACTTGGCTCCACCGATCATCGGGCTCTTGAACATTACGCTCATCCACCTCCGCGTCGGGCTAGGGTGGCCCAGGATGAGCGTCGGGGAACTACTACTAGTACAAGGCACGAGCACGGGTGCGTCGCTAGAGATAACGGGCACGGCGTCGATGTTCGCGACAGTGAGTGATCCGTACGAACACCGCGAGTACAGTCCAGCCGAACAATTATGAGAATAGATTTTATTCTTAGCAAGGAGTTTGCGCGGCCCGTACCAACTTAGCTGGAAGCTTTGGGGTTAACGCGCTGCGGGCATTGGCTATTCTCAGGAGCGATCCGGCTTGTACGATAATATAAATGGTACAGAAATGTGTAATCTTGGCGCTCGAATTTTTTTAGATAATCGCATCCCGCTTGCTCCGCCCACTTCGTTACGTTGAGTGAAATTCCACACACACAGGACTCACGTTAATCCGTGACGTGTGTGATAATTGTTCTCAGGCGGTAGCAGCATGTTAACGTTGCGGCCATCTTCGTTTGCATGCACCAATATATATATATCGACTTCTTGCGGTCTACGATGACCGAGGTGAGCTCAAAGTTGATTTCTACGGCCGTACGCAACACAGGGAGCTTTTTTAAGATTATCCGATTCTAGCAGGTAAGGTAATAAAGCTACATGGAGGTCTGTGCGCTACAAAGAAATTATTTCACGATTACTGCGGAACCTGGTCGGCGCCCTGGCGCTGCTGATAATCCTGCTCGCCGACGGGGGCGCCCGTCGTCGGTCGGTTTCCGAGCTGCGTTGGGTTACTGTGCGACATTCCGCCTGTAGCGCCCGTAAGCTTCACGTCAAACAATTATTTTAGAGTAATCCTGACCCTTATAATCCTGCGGCGGCGGACCACCCGGCGTCGGATATTGAGGGGGCCGGTCGACGTTCATAGCTCCTTGGCCTGCGGTGGTGGAGTCTGAGGTACGTACGGTGAGTTCCCCGTAGCATGAAGGAGTGAACGATGGATGACTCACTCTGTGCGTACTCCTGGCCTTTGGGCGGGGGAAAGCCTGTGCTATTCGTGGTAGCTTCGGGGTTCGCTCCGTTGATCCCCGATCCCCAGCCTGTAGGACTTCGGTTACATTGACGGAACGGCGTCCAAGATAACTCCGCACCTTGTAGGGATTCACCCGGGCCGTTGTTGTTCGTGCTGTAGGCGTTCGGTCCCCGCCCAAGATCCGACTTCGTATTATTGGCAGTGGAGTCTAGCATGCGGTGAGCTCTCCACGCCCCTGCGCCGACGGTACCACTCACTCTGTGCGTATTCCTGGCCTCTGGGAGCAGGAAATCCCGTGGCATTTGCGGTGGCGTTGTTGTTCGCCCCGTTGATACCCGACCCCCATCCTACGCCAATTCCAGGTTAGAATTGCTGATGCGAGAACGGCGATCCAGAAGTAATCCCGTACCTGTTTGTCCGGGACCAGTGCTATTCGTGGTGTTCTGTGTGCCTGAGGCCGGATCAAACGGTTGGCCCTTGATCATCGCGATCCCCTGTTCGATTTCCATGCGGCCTTTGCGGGCGATCTCGTCGTTGACACTTGAATCACGGTGCTCGACGGCATCGAGGGCACCGAAGGTGGTGCCTCGGACGCTGTCACCGAGGCCCTTGGCAACATGTACACCACCTCTGGAAATTTTTATTAGAAATATTCGCCATTCCTTGCGCCATTCGCCGGCGGGATGACTCACTTTAGTTTCTGCCCGATTCCGGCGGAAGAGGAAGTTTTCGTTTGAGAATTTGTGTTTGCGGCCATGATGTAGATAGTTTGGAGCACGTCTTTGCTCTTTGCTCTTGCGAGTCTTTATAGTCCTGCTGCGGAGAATGACGACGCGCGATGGAGCGCGATGAGCTCAGTGGACACGCGAGCAGTGACGAGAGGCACGTGATTGGTTCAACTGTTGGATTATGTAACATCGACTTGCCACGTTGGGGGAGCCTCTCCCACACCCACAATTGACAGCTCACCGATGGGGATTCGCGAAAAGATATAAAAAGCGATAGCTTATCGTATTCAGAGCTCATCCTCTTTCCTTTCCCCCCCCTGGTCCCTCCCGAATCCCTCCCTACGCCGCGTTGCGAGCACACCGAATGCGCGTCCACGTTCTAACGGTAATCCTCTGCGCTCCACATACCCAGGGCTGCCCACCATTCGTATTGTCGTCTGGCTGTTGCTCCCCTGAGTCGTGGCGGCCGCAAGGATTACCGTTTGGCGGGATGTACCCAGTGTTGGCGCTTGCTGGCTATGGGCTTGACCCAATTTGTCTGCCACACCTCGTTTCCTATCGTTGACACCGTTTAGTACGCTGGCAGTGGCGACTCTAGGCCTCGGCTTGCTATCACCCAGGCTCTCTTTGACATCGTCACTTAGATCGTCATTTGGTCCGTTGACGTTGGGGAGTCCAGGCCGGACTGGGCTCGCATCCAACTATGGTCTTTTTGATATCGTTCCTTAAAATTATAGGGACCTCTTCAGTAATACTATCTCCTTCTCCTCCTCCTCGTGAACGCCGTTTGATCTGTTGCCAAAGCCCAACTCCCGGCTAGGCAGGGTAGGCTGGGATTGTTGCATTCCATTATTCGCATTTGCCCAAGCAGTGTATTCATCTATATGAGCCGCCCCATTCGTAAGTTTCATGGAAGCATTCTCGTTTGTTAGACGAATCGGATCTTACCGATGCCCCTCTCTGATCCACTGCCAACGCCTTCCCAAGTTCTTTCCTTCTTTTGACACGGTGATCAAGAAATGAGCGTGCAGGAATCAGTGTTACTTCCGCCGACTTTACGTTAACGCCTCTCCTCTGGCCTGGGCCTGCCTGGGCTCCCACCATCATCTTCTTATTTTCAATTCGCCGCACGCGTATGGTGGATCGTCGGTCCCATCATAGATGTTCAGTTCAACCATTTTACCCGGGTCCCGCGGGTTGAAAGTAGACCCCCGACACTACCTGGTCTCCTGGACCGTTTTCGAGAATTCTGGCTGGTTTACCCTAAAAGATACTCCTCAGCCCGCTGTTTACTCTATTCGAGACCAGGCATTCAAGGCGTAAAATGCTGGCATTTTTCCCTCCAGGGCTTAAGTTCCTGCATCCGGACGACTTCCTGGGCTAACGGGCATCCAAACAAACCTAAGAGATTCATTGAAGAGTGTTCAGCAGCACGTACAGACCAAATAGACTATTTCCTATCCACCCTATTTCAGTCGAGCTTCGAGGTCAGTGAACCAAAAGAAAATCGCGCCGCCCGCGACTTCCTCCATGGCAGACTGACCCATCCCATTCTTCAGCTCTTTCACTCTATGTATATGCCGATCTAAGATAGGGGTCATTCAGCATTCAGGGTGGTTGGTTTACTCTACCCCGGACCATGCGATAAGGTAGTGTCCGGGGGCCATTTCAAGCATGGCGGGATAGCAGCATCATAAGTGCGATTCGTCTGACGCTCCATCTTGCTTCCCAAGCGCCGCAACAAAGAAGGGCTAGCGTAGCACTGTTATCACGTTAACCATACAGATGCCCCACTCTTACGCGCACTCCGGCTCCTTCCGCGGCGATATTTAAGGTCGGCCAATCAGCAGCACTCAAGGGAGTTCATTGGATGTATAATATCGACTTAAGTAGCCCGTGACTGTGTGTTTAGTGCTGCTTCCAATCCCAAACGACATCTAGCTCCACAAACTGGACATCGCCGTAGCGGCGACCACGAGAGCGCCATCATTGCCGCCTCGGCGTCTGCTTCCCTACAACATCGGGAATGGAAGACCTCAAGTTTCGCCGCCGCTATACTAACGAGCCACCAGTATAAAAATGCTGAAGATAAGGCGAGAATCCCAGGGATGGCCTAATATTGAGTTTGTTTTTTCCGGGTATGGTTGGGTACTGTACGTTACCGGGTAGTTCTGATTTCAGAACCTCCGGATCTTCCGACATGACATGAAGCCTCAGTCAGCGTCCGTGGGGCTTCGTACGCGGCCGAATCTTATCGTTCCGCAGCGCCAGCGGCCGTGGCTTCCCGTTCATCCGTTCGTACACCTGGGTGAACGTAAGCGTGTCATTAACTATGTATCATGTTGTTCATTACCCCGCAAGCATTGCAGACCTGCGCCCCGGCCTTGTCCCGCCGCCACGTCGACGTCTTGCGCGTGCCGCAGTTGCTACACTCGGGCCCGTCGTACTCGGCGTCCGAGTCCGCGTCGCCCACGGGCGCGGGGCGCGCGCTGTCCACCGCGATGAGACTCTGCGGCCGCGCCTCGTGCCGCTGATAAAGATACAAGCCGCACGCATTGCATAGCGTCTTGTGCGTGCGAGGGTCGCGGCGCCACAGCGGGGTCGACGTCGCATGGCAGTGGGAGCATTCCTTTCCCTCGGAGGAATTGTCCGTCGTGTAATCGCCCGGAGAAGATTCGGGAAGGTAAATCTGCGCCGTCGAGGAGGAACTGGAGGGAGGATGATGATGACTGCCATGATGCCTCGACGCCCCTGGCGGAGAAATTTGCTGCGCATATGGCATGGAGGGCCATTGCGACGAAGGCGCCACCGGCATGGAAGTGGAGTTCCACGGAACATTGGTCCCAATTCTGGCCGGGTGAGATCCTGCCAGAGAGTTGAATGGAAGGCTTGCGTTCTGATACTGGGAGTTGGATAAATCGGTAGACGGGTTGCCGTGGGGCACGAATGCGGTCCGTGGATCCACGTAAGATGGATACCCAGGATGTGTTTGTCGTGGTTCCCTCGGTGCGTGCTGAGGTTGAAATGGAGGTCCGGTCTGGGAATACAGACTCGGGGGATACCCTGGGTCTGGCATCATAGAGCCGTACTGGCCGCTTGGATGATGCATCGGCGGTGAGGCAGCTGGGATATAATGTTGCGTCAATTCATTATAAATTCCTGAGAGGTTCATCATCTTACCCTGATTCCAAGACGGTGCAGAGGGATATCTGGACGTGTTTGTCCACTGCGCATTGCTAGGGGTCCCATATTGATCTTCATATCGCCGCTGTTCATCTTCCGAATCGACGATGGAGGAGTTATACACAGAACGAGGGTAACTCATGATGTGGGTTGACTGTCTTGCATCGAGCAGCCACCTTTAAACGATTCGTCGCCCACGAGTCATGGACTGTTTACCTATCCCCGCTGTATAGAACGCTTAGAGTTTCAGCTGTTGAGCTGAACAGATTCAGCGCTCTTCCCTACAGTGATACACAGCACCGAATGGCTGAACAAATTTCCTACGCAGGGAGTCTACGGCTGGATGCGGCGCGATACTGGGACGAAAATTAAACCATAGCCTCGTCAGAATGACTTGGTCCTGTCAAGTCCACCAACGGGGTATGGTAGGGCGCTGCGGATTGTCCATCTCGCGCGAAACAGGCGGGGGTGAAATGTCTGCTGTTTAATCGGCGGCCTATGTCAGTGTCAAATGTCAAGATTCGGACAGTCTCTAGGAGGGCCTCGCGTTTGTTGCAGTACAATCTTCTCAACCTACTGAAAAATTAGAATGGGCGCGTAAACAACGGGCCCATGCGGCGGTAACCAAGGTGGCGATTGAACGCGTACCTTCTGGTTGAAGGTAAATTCGAGAAGATTTGATATCCAATTCCCAACGCAGCAAATCTAGGGGCGCGTAAGCATAATATTCAGAAACCCATCGGAGCCGGGGAGAGATGATTGTCAATGCTCAATTGAACTTGATGGATAATCCTCTCCAAGACTGAGATATATTCGTGACTCGTCCAGGTCTAACACAGCACGGCTACCGGGCCGGGAGAGACAGGTGCAGGAAATATGTCGCTCACCTCAGTGACCTCTGGCGACATGGCGAAATGGACTCGCGTACTCGTGGAGAAATGACTGCGGTGCACGGCCTTTGGACGCGTAAATCTTCCAAGACCAGAACAGGGAATATGCAGATCTTTATCAGGCGTCAGGATTTACCGCGTTGATGACAGATGTGAGCCGTACCATTTGTTCTTCGAATCTTGACTCGGATAAAGTCCACCTTCGGGACCTCAGAGGCTCCGCATTTGCCTGCGGAACCTCGGAAGCTCGAAAGACTCATTGCATTTATTACCGGTGGTTTTCGGCGTCAAACACTTGAGTCTTAAACGCAGCAGAGCGATCCTTGAGCTACATATTAGCCGCCGGTCTTTGAAATTCCAATCGGACATTGATAAAGTACCGACGGACAGGCACTGCCCAGCTAAATGGTCGAGAAGTGAACAAGGTTTCGAAATGTGTGATCATAGCCCCACCACCGGTCCCTGGAGGACATGGAAATACAAAAGCTGTCGTGGGGAAAAAGGGTCAAAACTGAAGATAGTACTGGATCAAGTCAAGAGCGAATCAAGTCAAGAACACGTACTAGGGCCGGGACCGGGCCGGGATTCCAGGCGTGATTTGTTTGACAGTAACCTTTGACTCGATCAGCTATCGGCAGAAATTGACTGTAAACTCGCCAAAGTCAGCGCTTAAAGAGTGGTAAATGTGGGTTCCAAGTTAGATTTCCATTTACCCGTCTAGGTTTATTTTGACTGTCCTGAAAAAGATTTCAACGGTTTCCACTTCCTGAGGTTGACAAGAGAGAGAACCGGCAGAACTTCAGTTCCAGATAGTCTTGCCCATGAGTGATAGTTTCGAATATTACTGAGTATCTTCTGCTTGCATACCAACTTTTTGCCGCAAATGTTCATCCCGAATCGGATATATTCTTCGTCCGTGTCTGAGGAGAATCCTTCGGATGACATTGATCGTGAAGGCTGTGTATCCTAAAAGCCCAAATAAATGTATCCGACCACTCAACTCAACTCAACCTCGAAATCCTCAATATAAGCCGTCGCGAATCGTTTCTTGATACTTTCCTGCAGGAGAGGTGTCAGAGTCATCCATGAATCTAACAACCCAATATACCGCCGTTGGTTTCCGCCACACCGTCGCGGAGGCTTGGAGTCGCATCGGCGCGACAAGGCCCTTTGCACGTTTCAGGATGAGGAAATACAGCCAGATGGAGCGGCAGCTGCGGGGAGTGACCCCCTTCTCTCGCAGCACTGCGCGCACGTTGGGCGCGGAGGTGCGCATCAGCCACTTGCGCCATGCCTCGTCGGCGGCGCGTGTGGCGTCCTTGTGCGCCTTTTCGGTGGTAAGCGGGCCTCGTGTGGGGCGTCCGAGGCCGAGAAGATCGCGGATGCGGCCTATCAGGCCGCATATGTCTTTGTGCGGCGAACGGGCGGCCTGCCATGCGGATTTCTGGCACTAAATGCACCTGCGATCAGCGACCAGAGTAGCTACCAGACGGAGGAGGTAGGATTGGTACCGAGGTGCTGCAATAGCTGACGACGCCACACTGTGAACATAGTGTTGTCGCGACGCCCACATCCAAGGGGGCCGCGCATCCGAGGTTCATGCATACCCGCCGGCGCGCGCTGAGCATCATTTCGTAGCGCGCCTGAAAGTAGTCGTCGTTCATAGCAAGTTGGTTTGCATTGTCAGGTGGCAGCTCCCCAGGGACGGTGAGGTGTTTATTGTGTAGCATCCTCGAGAACCACTGGCGCTCGCGGTCCATCCGCGGCGTGTGTTGCGCGAGGAGCGGCACAAGAACGACGCCAAGGTCATACAGACCCTCCGTCCAATGCCGGTAACGGGTCGCGTATTCCATGTCGACGTGGTGGAGGGCGCAGGGGAGTTTGTAGCAGAATTCTACGGCGCGGCGGAAGAAATCGACTGACATGGGCGGGACAGGGTACTGGAAGAAAGTGGTCGCAGCGAGGAGTGTGAACCGCACCCGCTGAACGACGTAAACGGAGCGGAGGATCTCCTCGCCGAGGGGATTCCAGAATATTGACAGACCCCCGAGGAGGGAAAATATGGTGGATCCCACCGGGGCTACAGATGTCCACCGCAAGAGTATTTCCAACAGTTCCCGACAGGACCTGGTACCGAGTCCTATATCTGCGGGACCATTCGGCCAAGGCTGACGACGAGGAGTTCGGTTCGGCTTTTTTGACCGAAATTTCGCAGGCTTGACGTTGCGCAGCTCGGTGCAGACAATGTCGGAAAGGTGGGTAATGAACAAGTCGAGGCACTCGGCCGGCTCCAGTGTCGCTGGCGGGTTGTACGAGTTATCGTATATCCGACAGCTACATGAGGTGAGCTTCTCCGTCAATGCTCTGTGTGCTGCGTCCGTTTGAACACAGAGGAGGAATTGCATCGCCGCACGGACCAGCTCCGAAGTTGCCTTGGTTCCCGAGCGACCCATGTGAATGCAACACTTGAACATCGCGAAGAGGCAGCCAGTTTCATGGTCCATGGGGGCTCGCAGGCCCTTGAGGAGCATCTGCTCATGATCGGGGGCAGACAGTGCCATGATGGTCTGAGACAGGAGAATTGCTCCCGTCCCTATGCCGCCATGCCGAACCAAATAATAGATCAAACATCGAGCCAAATACACAAACACGACCTTCAGAATTTAACCCGGCATGCTGGACCACGCGCAGTTCACAGCATCAATTGGAAAATGGCTATTGGCTCGCCTGAATCCCATAGTCCATTCGCTAATAAATTCTCCACCTGGTTGGCGAAATTTGTGACGTGACGAAGTTAACGGCCGCGGCATACGACCGTTACGGGCCAGGCCCCGTGAAGCTCCCGCCAAGGATTGTCCGAGAAAATCGCCAAATTTGGCCTGAAAAAGCCACTTGTTTGGGCCAACCCCGGCCAAAAAAAGCCACTATCGGACAAGGGTTGACACGTGAGGCACCCAAAAATAATCGATTTTTTTTTCTCCGGTGCGCGTCGCCAGTGCTCTGAACAAGAAAATGAACAATCCATTATCGTTTGTGGATACCTTGAAGGTGACCTTTTTTTACCTCTTTGCAAATCATCCCCGGCCCAGGCAAAATTTTCAAAATCCGGGCTCAAAAAGCCATTCGGCGGACAGGGCCAGTAGATTTTGGGCCTCAAAAAGCCACTTTTCGGACAAGGAAATCGCAAAATTTCGGCCTCGAAAAGCCACTTTTCCGGACAATCCTTGGCGGGAGCTTCACGGGGCCTTACGGGCCGTACAACTTGAAGGGCCGTAAGCCGTAGCATTTTCAGGGCTGTACGGGACGGTTACATACGGTACGGCTTCAGATGCCGTATAAAGCGGGTTCAGATATTGTAGATTCAAGCATCTTAAGGCTCGCTTGAACCCACATTCGCGTGTCTAAATCAGCCGTACCGTAGCCATAACCGTACGAGGCATCCCGGAGAGCTATACGGGACTTTACGGGTTTGCCGTATAGCTGTGTGCCGTATGCCGTACTATACTTTTACGGTGCCGATCCCTACGGGCCGAGCTGCTCATGAGAGTACAGCATGTGCCGGATGTACCCGCTGTCCGGGGACCGCCACATTAAATTTGCTCCCATGCCCGGCGTGCTTCTGGTTCGTTTTCATGTTCACTCTGATATACCGCCATCCCGTTTTTCTTGCCCCGGTTAAAATAATGTTGCATTGATGCGGCAATCGCCTTGCTTCCAGACAAATTCAGCCCTCCGAAGGCCGTTTCAACGGAAGACAGATAGAGGATCACGAGAACCGTGGCACAATCTCTGCCTTAATCAACTCCTCGAGATCCCCAAATTTAACACCAAGCGCAACCAGGTCTGGGTTCGGCACGGCTGTCTCAATATACGGGCAGAAGTCGGACTGGTACGCATGCTAAATGAACCAAAGTTATACGGTGATCGGTGCAAAAACGGCTGATTATCGCACGCACAATTACATTGATCTCCTCCAGACCTCCCGTCTCGACTTGTTTGAATACTACCTCCTTTCCGATAGCTGGGGGATGCGAAACGGATGAGTGTCCTTTATCTGGGGTGTATAAGAAACGGGTCACCTGCAGAGATGTGGCTCGCCAGCTCCGGAAACGTCAACCTGGCGGTCGTGACGGGGAAAGTTTTCCCCAGGATCTTCGCATCCGGGTTCGTATAATTCTTGCTCAAGGCGAGTACGGCGGGCCCAAGGTCTTTGCCAATCCAGGTGAACGTCTGTAACGATCCTGGGCTGTAGCGGGGGATAGGAAGTATGTAGCCTGCCGCTTCCTTCTTCAGTGAGCCATGACTAGACGGAAATGAGATTGTGGGGGGGAAGCAGTATATGAAAAACGTACATCCACAAATTTTCAAAAAAATATCCGGGTAAAACGGCGGCGTACGGCACGCCGGAGGCTTTGAGATATTCGAATATGATGGCTTTGTCTTGGACAGAAACTTAGTAAGCGGGATACCGAAGGTGAGAAACTCGACTTGCTATCAAAGTTAGGGATTGTATATTTTCCATTCGATACAGCGGTAGCACTCGGGAGGGAACTGATTGGAAGATCAAATGATGAGATGAATAATGACTTTGACTTTCTGAAACACACCTCCAGACAAAGAACTTTATCCCAGCTTCCTTCGCGGCGTCGACCAAGTTTTTCCCTTGGTCAATTTCCCCCTTTCCGTTGGACGTCCCAGGAAAGATCTGCGGGTCGAAAAAGCTTGTAACCTGTCGCAAACTCGAAAACTGATGATACGACAAGGCACCAGTAGCACTTACGCCGAACACTACTTCGCTTCCTTTGATCGCCTCTCTGATGGAGTCTTTGCTCGACAAGTCTCCCTTCACCACCTCTACGCCGCGCGCATTGAGACTCTTCGCTGCATCCGAGTCGGGACTGCGGGTTATTGCGCGAGGTGTAAAGGTACCATCCTTCAGGACGGCGTTAAGCACCGCCGAGCCTTGGACGTTTGAACAGTCAGTTTGCTATTTTCTCCACTGTGGAGATACGTCGCACCCTGCGTTCCCGTTGCGCCAAAAATTGAGATAATGGGCATTGTAAAGGTAGATGTTTCGAAGACTGGGTGCCAATTTATAATTATTGAACGGCCCCAGGTTAAGTTGAGATTATTAAGACGTTGGGATTATTAAGACGGTTAAAAGGCCTGATTGTCATTGAGTATCACGTCACAGGTGAAACCACGACCGAATCCAGACAGCTTGAAGCCAGCGAGGATATCCTGTTCCGTTCAACGCGTCCAAAGTCTGTTCAAGAACATAGAATACATGAATATTCTCAATTGGATCCAGAGGTTACGCGGATACTGTACGCCATTCCAACAATGAAGGAGATCAACCGAAGCGTGGAACAATTTCACTCGCAATGAATTCTTCCAAAGTGCCAAACTGCACTCCGAGCGCAACAAAGTCTGGGTTGGGTACCGGGGTGTCCATGTACATCCCAAATTCCGACTGGAGTGCATGCTGCGAAAGTGAAAATTAATTCGCGAATGAAGAAAAACCAGGGATCGCACCAGGAGATCGATGTCCTTTGCGCCTGAGGTCGCGATGGGGGTAAACACCACCGGTTTTCCAAGCGCTGGAAACCATCCGAATTGGTCTAGTGGATGCAATTAACCAGAGAGGCTCACCTGCGGAAATCCGCCGCGCGAGCTCTGGATATGTCACCCTCGCTGTAACAATCGGAAAGCTTCTACCCAGGACGCGTTGTTCCCAAACCGGATCAGAATAATGTTTGAGCAGCGCAAGCACCGACGGGCCGAGGTCGTGCCCCACCCAGGTGAATTCCTGGGTCGATTCAGGGCTGTATTGAGGAATCGAGAGGTTATAGCCATCCTGGGCCTTCCGTAGGTAACCGAAACTTATTTTCATTGAGATTGAAGATCAGGATATGTGTGCGCTCAGATGGATAATGAACGAGGAATGTCAAGCTGACTTGCCAAATTGACTTGCGCTGCCAGCGGAGTTTGAATTTGGCTGGGTTGACTTGCGTGACTTGTGCGGGCGTTGACTTGTGCTTGTGCTCACTTAGAGCCATTCTCCCCACTCAAATAAAAGTATCCTAATATTCTCCCAGCCACCTCCCACACACTCCGCAACTATGCCAGGGTCCTCAACACTACCCTCGGCAGCGACCGACCACATTTGATGGCATCAGTTGCCTTCGTCGTTGTCGCCCAACGCTCACCACTGGCTAATATCTTTCATGTCCCTCAAAATTTTTAATAGGCTAGGACGACCCCCATTTCCTCTTTCTGGAGTACCCTCTATAGGAGGACGGAGGGAAACTGCATAAGTAATTGCGAAAGAACGGTAAGTCATAGTCAAGATGAAGTCAAGATGAAAAGTATCCCATTGAAGACAAGGATGTCATGTCATCCCATGAACACGAATTAATTTGCAAGTTGATTTGGTGACTTGCCGCCGGAATCCCCGCACAAGTACAAGTCAACCTGCACAAGTAACACAGTTCAACCCAGCCAAGAGTAACTTGTGCGGGCGTCGACTTGTACTTGTGCAATTCCTCCATTCAATCCAAATTGTTATAAACGTACTGAGTATTTACCTATCCAATATACGGTCCAGTTTCTAACATTAAAATATATCACTGTAGATTCAACTGAGTAACATTTGCATCAGTTCAGGTTTGAAGCTCTCTGGGCACCTACTCTTGGTTCAACAATTCCTCGTAGATATTATTTCATGGCGAAGGATGCCTAAAACATGAATGGTGTACCAGCCTTGAACTTAGCTTTTCACTGGGTACTGAGCAAATACCTAGGTCAGATTTTTCAATCAAGGAATGTCAGTCCCTATTGAGCTTATAGACAATCATTCTGCACAGTTCTGGAACCTCAGATCCTTCCCTGAAATACTTGTACTTGTCGGTACACATGGTGTTCATTTTGCGATCAACATAAGAGTCGCAGGGTGAAAATGTCAGTGAGTAACACATGGAAAATTCGGCTTGACCCACCCAGAACTAAATATGAGGATCTAATGACCCCCGAGGATCTCCGGATGTAACAGGACATCGGGAATGTGCCCAAGTCCGGGCCGACATTCGTGCGGGGATGGTCACGTGCACACGACAAATTGACTTGTGTCGACTATTGTTGAATTCCACCCTAAATCAGGATTTTGAACCATTTTTGGAGATGTATGGTTATAGCCGGTGCTGTATAAAGCCCAGGGGATGCACAAGTCAGCGATCGAACCGCCCATTCCAAGTTGATTACCTTTGTTATGTTGAACATATTGGCCATAATGCAGAGAAAATGCCCAAACAGCCCCGCAAACTGGAGGATATAATATTCAGGTTATATAAGAGGCCTCTGTACGATCAGAATGACTTCAGTGCAGCGGGAATGTGCTCAAGTCAATGGCGACAAACTGACTTGTGCAAGTCACAATTGTGACTTGCACGTAAGCATGTTGACTTGTGCGGGCGACAAATTGACTTGCACACTCAAATCCACGCACAAGTCAAAACAAGTCAATCCGCGCTGGCACAAGTCAATCCGGCAAGTCAAAAAGTGAACCCTCATAATGAACTAACTTCCACAGATTCTCTGCGAACCAGGCTGTGGAAATCGCGGTGCATGGGACGCCAGACGCCTTCAGATATTCGAAGATGATGCTCTTGTCTTAAGACCTTGTTAATGGATGCATGTCGTCAAAAAATGAACGCACTATCGAAGTAGTAGACGGTGGGATATTTTCCCCCGGATGCGGCTGTTGCGTTTGGGAGTGTGCTGTTTTTAACAATAAAATGAAGATGCGCACAGCGTTTGATAGAAAGATCGCGACGCACCTCCACACAAAGAACTTGATACTAACCTCCTTCGCGGCGTCCACCAAATTCTTCCCCTGCTCAATTTCACCGCTTCCATCGCGCGTATCCGGATTATAAATGGCAGGGTCAAGCACGTTTGTCATCTGCAGCCATCACGTCCATACGCGTTCGTGGAATAAGGAGCGCCAGACGACTCACCCCGAACACCATATCGGTCCCGCGCATCGCCTCCCTGAGTGATTCCTTATCCGACAGATCGCCCTTCACTACGTGGATTCCCTGTGCCTTGAGCGCCTTCGCGCCCTCGGATTCCGGATTCCTGGTGATCGCACGAGGCGTGAAGGTCCCATCTTTCAGGATAGACTGAAGCACCGCCGAACCTAGATAGCATATCAGCGTTGATATATCTAACGAACACTTGAGGCCTGCAGTAACCCGCCTTGTGTCCCAGTCGCGCCGAAAATTGAAACAATGGGCATGGGGTTTCGTTGAGAATGAGATGTGGTCTGCACAAGAAAAGCGCAGAGATATCTGGGCTCTATGCCTGGCCTAGACTAACCGTGCTCGTGATGGAACGAAACATCCCGCACTTTGTGCGGCCGAAGAAAATCATATCGGAGTCCAGAGGATTCTAGAAGAGTCGACTGCAGAGAAGTTGAGCCATTTTGAGGTGTGAATGATGTCAAAATCTGAGTACAGGCGCCAACACAGACGCACGCCGGACTGGCATCCGGATACGAGAAGCGGGTGCCGAACAGCGCCGAAAATCGTACAGCATGATGTGCAAAAGGCAATACAGGGCAAGTAAGCTAGGAAAGGAGCGTGGATCGTTCATAATCGCGGGCCGGAACTCACGAAAAATTAAATGTAAAGTTATTAGTATTGGTAGCCTCAGCTCATGACCCATCGCCGCACAGCTTCGCAGCCGCCGACGTCGGGATGGAGAAGCACGGCGGAGAGCCACTGTTCGAGGGCGTGCCTTCGGCGTGCGAGGAAGGCGGTGCGGTACCGTGCGAGAGGGGATTTGGGTGGGAGCTCGGGGACGAAGTGGCGTTGGGAACGCTGAGGACCGAGAGATAACCGGAGTTTGGCAAGGATACGTGTGAGAAAAGAGTATTTGGCGATGGCCAAATAATCGTCGGTGAAATGGCGCGAGGTCGATACGAATGGGCGAAATCGAATGCGGTTCCACATAGGTAGAAAAAATGATAAGAAAAACACGGTCAGGGTGAATAAGTCGCGTTTCAGGCGAGACGCACGGGTAGTGTCCGCAGAAGTTGGTGTTCAAGCGCGACAAAGTCACTGTAGCGCTTGTGAGCGTGAATCTGTGTTCCCTCCTTCGTCTTCATGACACAGTCATATACTGCACAAAGTCGGTTGGAATTAGACTCCTCTGATATGAAAACTCACCAACGTAGGCACCTCCCAGGGCATCCCCTACACTTGTCCACCCACTTATTTTGACTTCACGGGCAAAAGCTGCGCTCTCCCCGATGTTATCGCCGAGCCAAATGTCGTTGCTGAAGACGCTTGGTGGTCCTATGGGCGAATATGACCTATGTGGCGGTCTAACCTCCGTGGGCGACTCGTCCTATCCACAGGAAGAAAATCCAAAGCAAAGAATAGCGGGTTTTAGTTCAATGGCCACCACGAAAAAAAGTGAGACACGGACGAAAACGAGATCATCATACAGCCTTGATTCCTCCTCGACGTCGATACGGTTCGGTATGATCTCGAGACGGCTTGTTTGAGAGAATGGGTGCATAGCCGGAGTCGGGGAGCGGGAAGACAAGGTGGACATGGTGGTAAGAGAACAAGCCCCGCAGCAGTCATCACGGGGAGATCGGTCCGACGAGGCGGCAAGTTCCGAGAAGGTCTAGACCTCGGAATCCGCCGATTTATCGATTTTCCGCTCACGGTCTTGTTCAGTCCAAGATGTCTTGTATTACCTGATAACTCTCGACTTTGGGTGTTCAGAGTCGACGACGCATCCCATATAAACCCTAGCTATAAAATGTATGGCATATATGCGGAAACTAAGGTTGAAAGGTCGCGGCCTTTGTTATAAGACTTGTTGAACGTTGAACGCTCTTATCTCGGGCTTCGCATTTCTAAGAGAGATCGAATTCGTCCGAAGGCAACAACAACAACAACAACTACAACCACCACCACGTCTGGCGGCGGTCTCGCGTTCCGACGAGGTCGAGCTTCGGGCCCTCGATATTCGTTGTTAGTCCATGCCCAGTACCACCCGGGGGAACCCTGGTGAGGTTATAGGCCCAAAAACACCGTCACCGACACATCCACCTACCACCATTTTTCACCCCACCTCCTTCATAATAGAAAAGTCCTGATTGAGGGAGCACCAGATTATTTTTTGAACTAGTCGTCAAGGCCGGGAAAGCTGACATCTGACAGCCGTCAACCTTCGACCTGTAGCTTGCCCAGATACCACATGTCCCTCTGGCGTCGAATCTGTGTAGCATGATTCGAAGAAAGAGGACATGAGTCCACGACTCTGCAGCTAGCGGGGAACTGACGCTGCACTTCTTAGTCGTTGTATTTCCTTGAAGTTGGAAACTGTATGAATGTGGAAACACAAGAAGATACAGTATCAGGCATGGGGACCAAAGCAAGGAGCTTGGCGCATGAGAAAATGATTCCACTTCAGGTTCGAGACCGTGACCGTCCCCTCTATCTATCCATCATTCATTCGAGAATCTGAAATGTGAGTGATTTTGGTACTGTCAGGCCCTAATAAGTTACCATGTCCTACGTAGTAAACTGACTGTTCCAATTGTGGGACCGTGTCAGTATAATATACCTCCTCCTCCTCCAGCAATGCGTGATAATCATCTCGAGTACCGGAGCCGGCATTAGACTTAGTTGAGCGACTCAGTGGCGCACAAGCGACAGTTAGGGTGAAACGATCTGCATTTGAATCACGTTTCTCCTTGCTTTCTTCAAGCAGCACAATAATTATGAATATTATACAGTAGATATCGAACTGGCATCGTTGGCTGGCGAGTAACACGTATTCGTGATCCTCGCCGCCGCCGGCCAGGAAGTCGCGCGAGAGCTACCTGAAAGGGAAGACCAAGGTGAGTCGGTTGTCTCGTCGAAGACGAGACGGAAAAAAACAGTGAGAATGGCGACGCAAGCGAGGAAGAAAAAAAAGGTAGCCGGAGTGCCCCTCGGGACGCACCGAGGCGGAAAGAGGGCAACGAAGCAGCAATGCCCGCCGCTCGCGAGGAGAGTATGCCCACGGATTTTGAGAAGCCGCGTAACGTCCGAAAAACGCACAAGGAATATCGCCCCATGGCCCAGGAAAATCAAATAGCAGATAGGATGAACGAAAACAAACTTGGTCGAACCCAAATAATGGTTGAAATCCACCGTAAAAGGCGATCGGAAGAAACGAGCAATCGGACAAGAACGAATAACGCACCATAGCACGCCTGCATCTGCGCCTGCGCAGTCACGGCTGGGGCAGTCTGTAACAACGTTAGAAATTAAATTAGATCAGCGTAGACTGAGGTGGGGGTGTAAAGCAAATTTGGGGCGCGAATGGAGTTGGCGTTGTTGGTTGGTTGGTTGGACAGGGATGAGCGGTGGGTGTAGTTCGTACATGGGGGTTGCAAGGAGGCCGAAGTGTGGGCAAAAGAGTGCAAGACGAAAGGACGGGAAACCACGAAAGTCATCACAAGAGGAGAAGCGAGCTTCGAGCGCGCTGAATATATTTTCACCGCGAACCGCTCAGACCTCCTGTCCCGCCATCATATCGTCGAAGCTTATCTGCCCCATGCCCAAGTCCCCGAAATGTAGCCCGAGCGCACTGTCGCTGGGCCCGGCGAACTCATCCCCGCCCATGTCCATGCCCTGCGTGCCGAACTCCCCGCTGGGAAACTCGCTCCCAGGGAACGCCGAGCACCCCATTTCCCACCCGATCTCGGGGATGCGCCCGATATCGAAGTCGCCGTCGGCGAGCCCAGTCGCCATGGTGGTGGGTATGGACGCCCACGGGGACGCGGCCGCCCAGGCGGACGCATACGAGGCATAGGATGCGTCGGGATGCGCACTGGTGGTATCCACAGGCTGCAAGCTTGTTCCTGCTGGATCCAATCCCTGCCCCAGGTCAGCTGGAGCGTCGTGCGAGACAGTGAGAGCGCCGGCCGGCGGGGTGAAAGAGGACGGGCCGGTGTATGATGAGGAGAACACGGAAGGGTGGAAAGACGCGCTCGCCGGCGTATATGGGGAGGATGGCCCCGAGCCAGAGGGGCTCGAGGCGGGGGAGAGCATGACACCTGCACCCGCGGGAGGTGGGGAAGCAGCCGACATGGTGGGCGGGAACATCGCGCGGAGGAAGTCGGAGGACTGGATAGAAGCGTCAGTACTCCAGTCGACGAAGAAACAACTGGGAGTAGAACACACCTGCAGGTTTGCTTCGAACGCGAACGGCCCTGCCAAGCTAGGCAGATAGTCGAATCCACCATCCCCGTTCCCCATGCCGTGGTGCGAAATCATCGACATGAGGCTCGGGGCGCTATCCCCGCTGCCAGCCGAGTAGACATTAGGGATCTGGATCGTCTGGTACGGGGGCGGCGCAGGTGCGCTCGCACTGCGACCGTGGGTCGGGACCACAAATTCGACCTGCTCCGGCGGTGCGGACGGCTTCCGGCGCTGCGTAGCGGATGACGGCGGAGCTGCGCTGATGCTATTCCTCGGCCTCGAGCGCTGCGGGCGATAGACATAATTAGGATGCAGTGTCTCGTGCTCACGCTTCTTCTCCTTCGCCAGCCCTTCCCAGTGCGCGCGCTCCCCAGGAGACAACGCCTTCCACTTCTGCGAAATCATTTTGCTCAAGTCGGCCTGGCGTTGCTTCTTCCCAGGCGGATTAGCGGGCGGGGCGGGCGGGTCAGCAGGCGATGGGCCAGATGCGATTGGCGAAGGAGCCGAGGGAGCTGGGGAAGGAGACGAGAGGGCGCGCGCCTCGTCCTGGCAACACTGGCGTCGGAAAAGGATGAACGCATTCTCGGGACGCTTCACGTAGTCGTCGTCGCCTTTTTTCGGGCGCCGCTCTTCCGCGCGACTACTCGATTTTCGTGGGACCGGTGCGGGTGTGGCTGGCGGCGAGAATGATTCTGATGCCGGTGAAAACGTGTGCTGAAGAACAGAGAGCGGAGGCGGGGTCCGGAATTCGTCGTCGCGGGAAATGACGGATGGGGAAGGCGTTGATGCGGAGGAAGCTGACAAAGCAAGCGCGCCCGCCAAATCGGGTTCAAACGGCGAGTTTGAGGGAGACGTGTAGGGACTGTCAGCGAGATTGTGCGCAGTGGGAAAGGTGAAGGTGCGCGGGGTAGGTGCGATAATCGTCAGCGAAGGCGGCGGTGCAGCAGTGCTCACTTGGAGTGCTGCAATATCGGATCAATACGCAGAAATCGCAGGAACGACGAGAAAAGGACGAACATCGGGCGGCGGGGTGAGTATCGCGGGTGCGCAGAGCAGGCATCGTAGACAACGATCTGTAATTATACGGGTATACGTCGCGCTGGGCAGCGGAAGAGAACGGGGGGGAGAAGAGGATTATAGGGCCTAGCCCGTGCCCAAGGACTCTTTGCTTCTGCCGTAGTTGGGTGGCGGAAAGAACAATAAGAACAATGTCGCCCACCTTTTATATACGCGCGTCGGATCGACCGGAATCGGACAGGACAATGGCGGAGTTTCTGCCTGCCGACAGGTTCCCATCAGACTTCCCATCGTCCAGCACAGACTCATCTCATCCATTCTGACTATTGCTCCCACCGCAATAACCTCAAATTTCTGTTTTCTTGAGTCAGCGCCTCGATGCATTCCGATCGCCATCAAGACCTTGAACCTGCCCGATTTGAACAGCCATGTGTGAAATCCGCGGTACGAGTCACGATCGTGGGCATCTGCCTCGAATATTTCTCAGCGCCGCCGCCATGTCCCTGATATCGTCCCCCGGTGGATAATGCCACTAAATGCCATGTGAATCCACCCCGCAGGTGACCCGAGCGGAGGACAGCCTCCGAGGGGTTCACCAGCGGTGGTCTGATAAGATAACCGGTTAGCGAGTGTCTCAGATTACAAATGCCTGTCTCACTGTTCATTCTGCAATGTCGATCTTGATCAAGTGGACAAGAGAAATGATTCCGCTACGACGGCAACGAGCTAAGAAATCTGAAACAGACACAAAACTAGACAAACGGCGGATGGAGACAGATATCCCGGCGGCTGGAAAAGTTACCTTTAAACTTGGAAACTCTCTGTTATAATCCTTCAATGACGAGGAATCATCGAGAGACGATGAACACCGGGGGAATTCGGGGAAGATAATGTGAGGAGACGACATCGTATATGGCTACGAGGCAATGGAATTTATAGAATCCAGCGACGGCTAGGACGAAGGAGGCAAGGAATGCATACGCAATAACAAGGGAAGTCAGAGCGCACTGGCGTATAATCTCATATGTCGATGAGATGTACAAATCACGAGTTGTGAGGGAAAAAATGCACCGATCAAAAGGGAGCATGAGTGGAACTTGGGTGGAACGGAAGGCTACATTTGGGATCTTGAAGGGGAAGGGAAACTCACCAAGTATAGTATGAGAAGTGATGGATCCAGCATCGAAAACCAGTCATCTGCGCATATATAGAAACAATGAGGAATGAGTGGATAGATGATAGATGGCGCGGCCGTACCTTGCGAGTCCGATCGGCATGACACGAAACGAAACGAGGCCAGGCTGGACCACGCGTACAGGACCGTTTCAGGGTAATATATCAGTCTGGAGTACACATATACCATCCTGGCTCACCGTGATCCACTTGCACACCAGACGGAAGACGAGGGAGTTAAGTCGCCAGAGGCACTTTGACCGGGATTACGGAGCCGTGGTCAGCTATATAGCGTGTAAAGTCATGCATAAGGTGGTCCGCGGAAAGTTGGAGGGGGTAACGCGCCAGGAAAGCTACAGAAGAGACGCGTCTCGGACGCGAAGGGAGAGACAGGTCGGAGTTTGAAAAAGGATGAAACGCGGACAAACAAACATCTTTTGGGACGGAAAATCTTTCCGGCCTTTCTACCTTGATGCTTGCCTTGATATACGTCGATGGAGCCGCTCATCGTGAACGAATTTGAGGTACCTTAAGCTTCTTTTCTGTTTCTTTTTGTCTTAAATTTGGTGCTGGGACGAGAATCAGGTCGGGCGCGCCCGCCCTGACATGTCAAACCTCGGTTGAAATCCAGGGTATCCTAGGTAATGGTTCCAGATCCGAGATCTCGCACCTCTCAGCCGCTCTCACGCCCGATTGTTGAATGACGCCGACTCATACCTAGTGGGAAACCCCGCATCTTGGAAGCATCAAGAAAATTTTCAACCTTAAGCGAGCCTCGAGGCAATCCCGATCACAAGCAGAAGCTAATCAATCGAGTGCCTTCGAGCCCCGAAAGGGTCTATGCAACGCAATTCTTCCCGGTAACACTCCTTTTTTTCCGTTGTTTTTCGTTGCAGGCCATTTGGATAGGGGAATCATGATCCTTGGATCTGAAGAGCACATTTATACAACAGACTGAAGTTCGGGGATGAGAATCCCGAGTCAGTTGGAGCGCCACATTCACTTATCCCCATCGCAAAGTTCACACCCGACTCATTCGACTCGGAGCCGAATACACCTTATTTATTTCTCACCGCCGGAAAATCTTCCTCGCACCAAGTACTCCTCTGGGCATACAACGAGCTAGCTCTCTCGGATTTAAACGGACAGATCAGTGTTGTGGGTCCAGTCTGCCGCCCCAGTGGCCAAGTGGGTCCAAGACGCCGTTTTCCAAACTAAGCCTTACGTTCTAATTTCTAATCTCGTTCCGTGCAGCCATACCTACATTAGGAACCAGACGCCGCGTTTTTTTTACCCGTCGGATAGCTAAGCGTGATCCAATTTCACCCGTTCATCGGCTGCAAGAAATGGTTGAGGGCCCGATACCAATGGCGGTGGGGTAAATAAAGAAAATAAAGAAAATAAATCACAATAAAAAGAGGGGAGATCACTCAGCTTACTTCAGCATAGTATCCGATACCTGTCTGACAGACTCAGAAGGTGTCCCTATCCTACTCAAAAAATGACACTTCTGGAATGGTTTATTTCAAAATTTTCTAGCTACTCAGAATTGGTATCGGTCGGGAGGTTGCAGAGGAAACAATAAAACAACGGTCATTTCCTGCGCTGGTTTCCGGCGGAGTTTGACATCGGATCAATGGCAGCGTCTATTCTTTCTGAGTGAGTCTTTCATTGTGTGCACCACATCTCAGCTCGAGTTCTAATCTTTTTCAGTGAGGCAGCTGGAGTTCTGTGGTTTATTTCTGTCCCTACTGCAGCATCAGACTTGAAAAATCTGGCCTGCCGGCGGCTGCTGGTGTGCACCAATTTTTAGCTATATTTGTTGTTTCCATTCGATCCAGCATGTGCAAGGCGATGAAAGTCACCCAAAATATTTCCAGAGAATATACTGTCATCTCTGCACCTCTTTCAAGGCAAACAACTGTGAATACCCCCGGTAGGGCAACATCTGCTCTGATAGTTCCATATTTGATGTGTCGCAGGTTACATTGAATTCCCAGGTTCGTTTTTGTAAAAGGGACGAGAATGGGTCACTCTGGAAGCTCACTGCATACCGAACTGACCTGCAAAACACGACACGAAACATAGTACTACAGACACATTTCTCTCCGCATGTTTGTCAACCATTTTCTGAAATTCTGGCACTTAAATCAAGATGACTTTGCATTAAGCATGATTATAATGACTGGGGTACGCATACAAACTCCAAACACGTTTTTAAATTGTCGCCATCCTCTGAAAAGACCAGCACTATAGAGCAGGAACACGAAGCGAACGGAGGAGCGGGCCGAGTCACGTGGAGTTTCAAACTCCGCTGCTATCCGATTCTGGTATCGGACACCGCCATCAGTATCGAGCCTGGTTGAGCAGGGTCGGCGTTATGACTCCCCGGATCAAGATCTGCGAAGATAAGATAAGATTCCACAAGGCCCTCCGGGCATACCTGGTACCTCCAACCATAATTTTCCCAGAAAATAGCAAACCAAAGGATGATGGCGCCCACACACTCTTCTTGCTTTTCCCCCTCATCTCTCCTCTTCAGTCTTGCCCTCTATGGCTCACAACGGCGAGATTCGCCCTTTTCTGGGTCTTCACAATCCCTCATGTAAGTCTCCTCCCTTCTCCTACATGCCGACTCGTAATCATCTCCTTTTATATAGGTCTCGGGGCCGCCACGTCACCTCACAGATGTCGCGCTGAACAGTTCAAGAACATCCATTTGTCCACACCGGCCTCTCCGAGGTATGTTACAATCCTCATATCTCAAATCTCGTGCTCATGGTGACCACAGTGGGGCCGTACACAGGACTAGTATGTTTTAGTATGTTTCTTCCGTGATCTTTTATTCCATACATTGTATTAACCAGACCACTTCAGCTTCGTGTAGCTTCTGATCCACGGCTCAGGTGCGTAGTGCCATCATACATACCTTGCCACCCTGTCGTCACGCCGCTCTCCGGTGCGTCGTTCCTTATAATGTAGTGTGTTGACATCGCTCACCTGTGTTGGGTCGGCGTGCACGTCAATTGCTAAGGCACAACGGCAGCATGCCCCCCGCCATCAGCCACGGAGCCCTTGCCCTCGCTACTAATTTGTTACTTCCATTATGTACAGTCCTGCATTACTTTAACCCGACGTGACTAACTTCAACTTGTCCAGGTCCGGACTGCACTATGCGCATCGCTTATCTGGAATCTTACCGTAAGTCCGATCGTCCGCACTGCTTCAACTCAAATCTGAAGTTCCCGCCGTTCATAGGATGTGCATTTGATGTTAATAATTCTCGCTGGTTATGTATACTATCTACGAGTCATCTTGGAATCTTGCGTACCTCAGCAAGATACCAGAGAAGGAAAAGAGGCACAAGAAAGAATTTAGACCCTTTTCAGGGAGTCGTCGTTAAGCAGTTCGTAGCTAGCGTACAGGGAGATGGTCGTGGTAAGAGCAAGAAGAAGTAAACTAGATTGTCCGTGTTTGGCCGTAAGGCCGTAAGTACAAGTTGTGATCAGCAGGATTACACCCCTCCCCTCCGTGAAAAATCGAGCATACCTCGTAACCAAAAGGAGGGGGGGGGGAGCAGAAGTGTATAGTTTTAGCAATCAAGCAGTTGTCGTTTGTTCATCCGGGGTGTCGATCTGTGCGAGCCATCGGTCTAGCGCTTCGCATTCGGCTAATTCCCGGCCAGGTAACCATCGCAGGTCCTCATCTCCGTGGCCCGCCCAACGTACAAGGTATTGGCGGCCACGGCCACGTTTTCGTTGATCAATTATCTCATCGATGACCCATTCCTCTTCACCGCGCGGGGTCACTATGGGCCCTGGACGTGGCAGTTCGCGCTCGGGGAACAGTTCGCGGTCGTTTTCGATATAAGGTTCAATCTCTGAGGTGTGGAACACCGGGAAGACCCCCGGCTGTGCACTCATGTCAAGTGTCACTGTCGAGCACTCTTTGTGCACGCCTGTTATGGTGTATGGGCCATCGAAACGCGGCATGAATTTCGCGCATCGGCCTTCCTTAGTACGGAGGTATAGGCTTCGGCGGTGTTCGGTAGTCAGTTTTACGGGCTGACCGACTTTATATTCCGGGTCGGCTTTGCGGTCCCTATTGGCATTCGCGGCCTGCGAAATTTTTGCTGCGAGCAGGTTGTCGCGTGCATCAAGCACGTCACGCTCAATTTGTGCGATGATGTTCGCCGCCGCGACGTCTTCGGCTTCAACGCCACTGTCGGGCGTAACCAGTGGCGGTATGACGCGAGGAGACCGTCCGGTTTTTAGTTGAAAAGGCGAATAACCCGTAGATTTGTTAATAGTGTTCATAATGTGGAATCGTACACGTGGCAAGGCACGTACCCAGCCTCGCTGGTTGCGGGCGACATGGTAGCGTATGCATTGGTTCAGTGTCTTGTTCGTGCGTTCGCTGGCCCCATCTGTCTCGGGGTGAAAGGCCGTGGAAAGTTTGAGTTTCACGCCTGTCAGCTTGTGGAGCGCTTTCCAGAACTTAGAAACAAATAGTTTGTCCCGGTCTGAGATAATTTCGAGTGGCAGCCCGTTTTCACAGTACCATTTATCGAAGAAGAGTAGGGCAAAGCTTTCTGCTGTGATGTCTGTGCGTGTTGGGGCCAGCTGCACATCAGCTCCGAGGCGGTCTGTCAAGGTTACAATGCAGTTGTAATTGTTCTCTTCAGGGAGTGGTCCCACGAAATCAATGGCAACAGAGTCTAGGCGGGCGTCAGGCACAGGTAGCGGGTGTAGCGGCCCAGAGGGTTTAGAAGTCGTAGATTTGTTTCGTTGGCAATCAGGGCAGGAGGGGATATAAGCAGATTCCAGATCCCGCCGCATATTCGGCCAGTAATATGAGTTGCGGAGTGAGCCATATGATTTCTCGAATCCGAAATGGCCCAGCGAGTCGTGTGCTAAGCGGTACAGGCATTCGCGGATGTGGCCGACACGTGGGATCAACAGGCGCTCTCCGATGTACCAGAGCCCGCCCTTTTTCATGAGGCCGGGGATGCTCTCGGTTACAGTGTCAAATTTAGAACACCATGGGTCTGAATCGTAACCGGCGCGTATTATATCAAGCAGTTTCGCGTCGACCGCCACCGACATGATGGTGCAAAGAGGGTCTATAGGTTCCTTTATCCGTGTAGCAGCGAGGCAGTGAGCAGCAAAAAGTGGGGAACCGAGTACTGGAGAGATGAGAGAGGCTATTGTGTCGCAATCGTCATCGCAAGGTGGTGAGGCGCGTAAGTCTGCCTCGGTGCTATCCTCAAAATCTGTCCTGGAGAGTGCATCGGCGACGGTATTAGCCTCGCCTTTCACATAGATTATTTTCGAGTCAAATTGCGACATGAACTCCTGTAAGACTTCACTTGAGAATCCTACGTATATTTGAAGGGATTTCTGTCACAATGAGCTGGCGGGTCTTGAGAGTGAGTTAAGGCCTCAATCCAAGTAGAATCGAGGTAGGAGTAGATGTTTCCGGTGCCAGAAGGGCCCGAATATGGCCTTGGTACCGCAGGTGGTCCGCGGTAGATGCCAGCTCAGCAAGAGCTGGCTAACGCGTGCAGGCGCTCGTCTGGTGGGTCCAGATACGCCCAACGCGTGGATAGCAGGTGAGTAAACTCCCCGATCACCCGCCGGCCTAGTGCGCAACTCAGAAGAGTTTGGGCGCGAGAGGCCGAAGGTGAAGGTTTGAGGTAGAAGAAGATTGTATTATGTAAGTAAGTCACGGATGTAGCTACAAGTACATCACATGACAAGACACGTCGTGAATAAATCGTAAACATCAGTAAATATATCGTAAATGGAGATTACCAAAATAACGGCATAAATGGCCATACAAATGGCATGCACATGCGTTACAGAGCCCCCCACTCTCCAGTTGCGAGATATGGACCAGCCCTGCAAGTCAGAAAAGAAAGAAGAAAGACAGAAATTGTTCAAAATTTTGCCGAAAATTTTTCCCTCTCCAAGTCCATCTGCAAGTCCACTCCGTCAAGTCTGGATTCCTTTCTGATCCCACTGCACTTGCTTCCACATGCTCTATGACTCATCTCCGTGTGGCTTCCATTTCCTCTCAGTGTCCACTTCACGTCCACTCAGAGTCCATTCCATCCAGACTCTGAATCCTCTCCGATCCTGCGGTAGCTCGCCTCCGCATGATCTTGCAGTCCTCTTTGCCTTGCCTCCATTCCCTTTCCGAGTCCACTCCGTTCGACAGCCGGTCGCAGGCTCCCTATACTGATACTATCCCCTGTGCCCCCCACGAAAGTAGCCGCTTGGTGTGACCGAGCGAGAGCGGGTGCTTTCGGAACCCAAACAAAGAAAGAATCAAGCCCCCCAGCATAAATTCAGGCAGGTGACTTGAATAGGGTTCAATGGGCAGCGGTGGGTAGAAGACGTGCGGAAGATTGTCGAAGAGCTCGACTCGGAGCCCGTCACCTGGTGACAGAAGTTGAAAGGAGGCCGAGGTTGAAGAAGAGGGTGGAAGGCGGGCGAGAGGTCGGATCGAGAAGGAGCTTCGGTGGACGACCGCATCCTCGAGGAGAACACGAAGACCATCTCAAATTCATAGATGCGACGGCCCCAATTGCCTAACGATAAATTCCTACGAATTGAGGTCTCAGACATCTCGATGTGTCGGCTTTGATTCAGAGGTCCGGATAGGTGCGCCATCCCAAATATTGAAACAAAAGTCTGAAATATTTGGTGGAAAATAGGGAAATGACGCGAGAAAAATTTCCGTAGCCTGGTATAAGGTATCTTCTGACGCTCCGAGGCGAGCCGTCGATGAAGTCGAGTTGCCGCATCGGTTCTTAGACCGGGCGAAGCTCTGAGGTGCGTCTCAAAAATCCCGCGGAAAATCTCAATTGAGATTGACGAAGAACTCGGCCACGAAGTTCCCGCGCATCGAATGCGCTCCTAGCCCGTACTCTTCGGATACGCGCAGCGTGAGACTGCACACGGCGAGACGCAGCTGCCGCTGTGTATGTGTCGCGCAGGTATGTCCCTCAAATTCCGCGCAAGACTTATGTCCTGAATTATCGACAGAGCGCTTGACTACGTTTCTTGTGATGCACGGCCAGAGAAAATGTTCTTCGGACACGGCTAGAACCTCGCGCGCAAAGCCTATGCGTCTGACGACAGGTGTGTTTCCTCTTCCCAAGTCTGGTATCTGCACTGAATAGGACTTGGATAGTCTCATCGCGTTACGTATGAATAGGCTCGGACCGCACGCGTGCACGCACTCAAAGGTAAGCTAGCTCCCGTTCTGCGTACTCAGGACAGTACATTTCCGGATTTCCGGTTCGGCAGTTAATTTAAGCGCTTCAGCGCGGGGTTTTGACGAAGTAAGTTGTGGCCCCAGAGCGGTTGTTTGGTTCCGTGGCCGGAGCCAAATAATCCCTCCTTTGCTTCTCCTCTAAGTACAACTTCTCGTTCTCGACCTCAACCTCTGGCATCGATCCGGCGCCGCTCAACGCCATCCCCGATCTCCCTCTCTGTCCAACTCCGAGATCGCTGGCGGCCGCCGCAGCGAACGCCGGCGCGGATGTGCAATGAAGTCGGAAGCAAGCCGCCACTCGAAGTCTTCGCGTGGGCAAGCTTCGGCGCCAATTTTGAGTATCCGACACGTAGGACCGACGCCTTGTATTGGGGCTCCACCAGAGTTTGAAGGTCCATCTGAAAATTCGACAGGAAATGCGAGGAATAGGCGAGAAAAAATCGTGTCTTGGAGTATGGGTCTCGAGACGCTCGGAGGCAAGCCGTAGATGAGGTCGAGTTTACACAGCGGTGTTGAGACCGGGGGAATCTCTGAGGTATGTCCATCAAGGAGCTTCACGAAGATGTTGACTCTGAATTAAAATTCAGCGACGTTCGCGCGCGCGCGCGCCTGGATTTTCAATTGGAGCTGGTACCGATCCCTCCCCTCGCCCATCGCCGACATGGTGCGAACTCCCCGCGTAGAATGCACACGAGGTACGAAAGTTGGCATGTCCGTGCGATCGTGTTGATGTGCGCGAAAGTCTTGAAGTCCGTGACCGAATGGACGACCGATGGAGAGGATCGAGAGGGAGATGCAAGCCCCAGAACCGAAACGCACGCCGTAGTAGACGAACGAGACTCGTGCCTCACAAGTATTCGAATTCCGAAGTGCGTATTTCCGCTTGAATTTAGTTCGCGCGTTGCTGATCCGCTGGTGGCAAGCCTTTTCTCAGCCCCTCAGGCTCGATCGCTGAAGCAGGAGCCAGAAACTGGAGAGAATGTCCGTCCTGTGCGTCACCTCCAAAAGCACTAGCGATGCGACGCGACTTCGAAGGGATTTCTCAGGTGAGTAATGTTTCGTCCTTCGAGTTTTTGGATGCAGCTGATGGCCAAAAACTTCTCACTAGCCCCCCATGATCGACTGTGGTGCCTGAGGCGTGCCCCCTGCTCCTCGTCGCGCACGGCTGCGAATGGAGTGGCGAGGAGCGCGCACTGCGTGCAGCAATTTTGTTGTCGCCGGAGAGCGCAGGAGCGTCGCACGGCGCGAGCGCGAGTGCGAAGCGTGCTGCTGCAGACGCTCCCGCGTGGGCAATACGTGGATTGCGCCGCGCAACCACAACGCTCTCAAATCTCATCGCGCAGAGCACAGCACATCTCCTGCGTCGACCACCAAACCGTGGCACCGTAATCCGGTGTGCGCCGCAAGCGCTGGCCTCTCCGTGACGATCGTGAACCTCGCCTCATCGAACCAGACCACGCGCGCTGCCGCTACGGAGTGCCCGTACGCTCTGTGCCGCAACGCGCGTGCTCGACACGAAGGCTTGGATTTTTCGCAGTAGACGACACTTATGCTTACCGCGGATTCGAGTCGAGCGCGTCGCTGCACCGATGCCTTCGCAATCGCATACGATCTGGGTGTCCAGTCGCGTACGATCTGGGTGTTGAAGTGCGTAGTCCTCTAGGCTCATCCCAATCGACTAGCGGTCGAATCATACGCCCTATTACATTCGGACTGATCGCATCTGAGGTACGAGACCCATTCTGTCCATACGACTACGCTAACGAGCGCGAAAACTCTAGATGGAAATGCTGCCAGGAGAAGCTACCTCCGATAGCGAGGTTGATGCTTAATTTCCTTCCAGCCGTGCATGCTCGAAGACGAGGATGCACAGTGCCCCCCAAGCTCGGCCGAGGCTGATAAGAAAAGTAGCAGGGATATGTGCATCCCTGGACGTCGAAGGTACCGATGAGACGGAGGAATGAGAACCGCCAAGTAGAATTGGCGTCCGAGCAGCAGACCAAAAGGCGGTTGTTTGGTTCTGGGCTCGGAACCAAACAATCACTGCCTTGCTCTTCCTCTACATCTCGCCGTACTCGACTGGAACCTCTCGCGTCGACCCGGCGTCGCGCGACGCCATCACGGATCTCCCTCTGAGCCCAGTCCCGAGTTGGCTGCTTGCCGCCACTACGAACGCGTGCGTAATAAAGTCGGATGTATAAGCACCTTGAGGTCTTCGCGGAAGCAGCACTTCGGCGCCAAATTTTGACAATCCAGCATCTGACAGCAAGGTGTCCTCGTGTTGGTTTGGAATCCAGGTCCAGGTAAGCAAGAAATATCGAAATTCGAAAGGTCCAATCTGACGATTCGGCAGAAAAGACCATCAAATCACCATGTCTCGGTATGTGGGCCTCAAGATAGCTCCGAATCGCGTCGTCTCACGGGTCGAGTTGCCGTGGGTGGATTTCGACTGGGTGGATAGTCCAGGTGAGTCCAAGAGAATCCACGAAGATGACTTTCTGAATCTTTCAGGTTCAGACGCGTTTCCACGCGCCCGCGCCTGCAGCTCGATTTCCCGTTCGAGTACCGATCCCTTCCTGCTCCCATGCAAGGAACAGCTCGGCGCTCTCCTCGCATAGAACGCGCGCGAGGGGGGAGGCCGGATCCGTCCGTACTAGCGCGCCATCGAGCGCGAAAGCCTCGTAGTCCCTCAAAGGTGCGTGTTTCGGCGGTTCTGTGCGCAGATCTCTTGCTCATTACAACCCTTTTGAATTGCGAAAAACTTCGATTTCGGCGCTGACGTTACTAGCTCTGTCCAGATCCACGATTCGAATGCACTTTGCGACTCCCCAAGAACTGGATACCGCTCGCGACGAGGATTCAATGAGATGTGTTCGTAGACTCTCCTCCGATGAAGATTGCGGACAAGGTCAGCCGCCGTCAGCTGGTGTGAAGGAACAATTGAGTGGGAGGATGAAGGTGCGTGTTCCCTTTCTCAATCTGAATCTCTCTGGGTGCCCTCAATAGAGACGGTCGCCACCTCGCCACGGACGGGTCGTCCTGAATCCGACCACGGTTAGCCGTCTGGTCGCGTTTCGCGTTGTATGTTGCCCAAGAACGTGTTCGCGCCCCCCAGGCTCAGTCGACATGTGCGCCGTTCATGTGCTCAACTTGCGAGAAGCAGAGCGCCGCCGTCATCGTACGTGGCAGAGGCTCAGCGTCTGCGCGCTCGCGTGCAGTTCCACCCCGAGCTCACAACCAAGCTTGACAGCGCTCGCGATGGCGAACGCTGGAGCAGGGGACTTAGGCGGTGGAGGAATTGACGCGAGAGCGGCGGCGTCCGATAATGCCAGCATCGCTTGGGCCGAGGCGGGGGTGGAGTTCGCACGAATCTCGAGACGAGCGATGAACGCTAGCGTGAGCCACGAGTGAGAAAGAGATGAGAGACCCCGCCGATGAAGTGCGTATGCTTATCTCTCCTTCAGCACTCGAAATTGACGGGCCAGACTTCAGTCTATTTGAGCACCCGGGCAGACACATAACCTGCAGATGCGCGTCGGCCCCCCGGGATCGATGCAACGCTCCAGCAAGGTGTGTAGACGATTTGTTTCTTTTGGACCTCGGTTTAGTTGACCCCGAAGATCGTCCGAACAGTGTGCGGTTGCCCTGCGCTCGATACGCACAGGTGCGAAGTCCTCATCCTGCGTTGGGGTCGCCCATCGACTTCGAACGAGTTCTCATCGTCTCTGAAACGATTCGCGCGTGATCAGCACGCGCACACAACGAAGACCACGATGGTGTCGATCCCAACGGCTTATGTGGTGCTATTTAAGCTTGGAAGGAGGGATTATGCGAGAGATTTGAAGTGCGTGTTTCTGTTCCGTTCTCTTTCCAACTCCTTGCTCGTTTTTCCCAGCTCGTGCCATCATCATTCTTCTTAGCCTACTGCTGCAACCGAGTCGCTGGTGTCGCTTGATGCACCGACTGCAGGAGACCGAAGCTAACATGCTACGTCGTTGCCATCTAGACCCCGAGCGGGAAGAGCTGTGAACGGAAGGAGAAAAAGTGAAGATGGAGGTGTTATGACGGAACAGGCGGCTTCGCCGAAACCAACGGCAAGTGGGGAAGTAGAATGTGTGTAGAATATTAATGAAAATTTCGAAAAATGTCCCTTTGCGAGACCCAGGGCAAACACGATGATCGAGTGTTGCAAAATCACGGTAGCTCGGAACAGACTGGAAAGCCAGTAAGTCCTATTCCACCTCGCAAACTTGACACTACTGGACTGCCAGATAGGTCTCATCTGCTTACGATTATGCAGCCAACTCGGAGTCCACGATGAAGGTCGCAAGGGATGGTATATTTTAAATCTGCATGGGAACTGGGCGGCACAAAAGAAAGATGCCATGCCGCTCGGGAGATAAAACACGAGCAGCGGCCCGCAATGGGAAACCGTGGCAGCCACTACTCTACTCGCGCAGGATGATGCCACACGCGAGCACTGATCTCGGTCCCGGGTATATTCGAGTAATCCAAGCCGTGTGAAGACCGGGCGCCGCGAGCGGATTGAAAATCTGCGCACCGCCAAATGATAGATCCCAAGCGACCGAGACACTATTGGATAGCCGAATAGGTCAAGGTCGCAACGGTGGGACGAACACTACTGGAAAGCCAGATAGGTTCGTTCCAACGGGGGGGTCGTTGATCCTGTAACGAAGTGCCATGTGCCGGGGATGTGAAATGAGACCATTTATCAATTAGTGAATTGAACATGGTAGAGAATGTAAGACCGGCCAGGATGAGACAGAGTTTCCCAATGTGTCCACCAATGTAAGACTTCACTTGAGAATCCTACGTATATTTGAAGGGATTTCTGTCACAATGAGCTGGCGGGTCTTGAGAGTGAGTTAAGGCCTCAATCCAAGTAGAATCGAGGTAGGAGTAGATGTTTCCGGTGCCAGAAGGGCCCGAATATGGCCTTGGTACCGCAGGTGGTCCGCGGTAGATGCCAGCTCAGCAAGAGCTGGCTAACGCGTGCAGGCGCTCGTCTGGTGGGTCCAGATACGCCCAACGCGTGGATAGCGGGTGAGTAAACTCCCCGATCACCCGCCGGCCTAGTGCGCAACTCAGAAGAGTTTGGGCGCGAGAGGCCGAAGGTGAAGGTTTGAGGTAGAAGAAGATTGTATTATGTAAGTAAGTCACGGATGTAGCTACAAGTACATCACATGACAAGACACGTCGTGAATAAATCGTAAACATCAGTAAATATATCGTAAATGGAGATTACCAAAATAACGGCATAAATGGCCATACAAATGGCATGCACATGCGTTACAACTCCATCCAACGTGCCTGTCTGCGCGATAGGTCACGCTGGGAGTGGAAGTTTTCTAGCGTACGGTGGTCGGTGTAAATGTGAATGGTATTTCCGACCAGATCTGCCCGCCACTGTCGTAGGGCGCGGATGATGGCAAGTAGTTCCTTTTCATGGATCGGATAGTTAAGTTCAGCACCCTTGAAGGTCTTTGAATCAAATGCAACAGGTCGTGCCGTTTCCCAGGTTTCCCCGAAGGAGAGAACGGCACCCGAGCGTTTATCACTCGCATCAGTAGTGACAAATATCTTATTGGTGCCCATATTTTCGTGATCAATAGTTGTCAGGCAGTCGGCGCTTGTGACGATAGCCTTTATTTCGTCGAATGCGTGCTGGTGCTCGGGCTTCCACTCTGGGAATTCTTTATCCGCTGCCTTCGTAGTCAGCCGGTGGAGAATTTCCGTGTGGTCGGCGAGATTGGGCAAGAATTGGCTAACATAACGAACCAATCCAAGGAAGGCGCGTACATTCGTTGATGACTTGGGCTTCGGCCAGTTGAGAATGCGTTCAATTTTACTTTTATCGGGTTCGATTCCACGCTCGGAAATGTGGTGTCCAAGGAAGGTAATTTCGTGGCAGAACAGCTTCGTTTTTTTGTTGTTACAGTAGAGCGAGTGTTTCTTCAGAGCATCAAAAATCAATCGGATATGTCGAGCGTGTTCCTCAACAGAGTTCGACCAAATGACAATATCGTCTAGGTACACATGGCAGAACTTGCCAATGTATTCACGGAGAGCTGCCGTCACTCGTCGCTGTTGGACGGCCGGCGCATTGCGGAGCCCTTGCGGCATGACTGTCCACTCATAAAGGCCCAATGGTGTGCTTACTGCGGTGTACGGAATGGAGTCCGGGTGTAGACGTGTCTGGAAAAAACTATCTGTGAAGTCAATGGTTGACCAGATTTTTCCCTTCGCGCAGTCTGCGAGTATATCGTCAACGCGTGGGAGTGGAAAAACATCGTGTACGGTATTTGAGTTTACATCCCGGAAGTCGTTCAACCAACGGGGTAGCACGGTTTTATCAGCCTTTGGTATTAAGAACGCAGGTGATGCAAACGGCGAGTTTGAAGGGCGAATACGCCCGGCATCAAGGTGTTTTTGTATTAGCGTCTGCCAGGCATCCTTGTATTTCCGAGGACTCTGGTAGCTCCGCTTGGAAAGTGTCTTGTATGCATCCTTGATCTTTATTTCACACAGGACATCTGTCGGGAGATCGTCGACGTGTGGTATGGGTTCGAAGATTGGTTTGTACTCGGCTTTGATCGCGTCGCCCAATTTTTGGCGGCGCTCGATTTCGACGAGGGTGTCAATTCGTTCGCGCACAGCGGCAACAACGTCTACTTCGCGCACGGCCTCGAACAGGTTTGCATCCGTCAGGTATTGTAGACGTGTCGCACACACGGCACGCAGCTCATCAGCGAGGAGTTTGTGGTCCGCTTTCGTCTTTCTCAGCCGTTCGCGTAACTTCGGTTTCGGCGGCGGCGCCGGCGAAGCAATAATCGGGTCAAGAAGATTGTAGTTCGTTCGTTTATCTATTACAGTTCGGGCGGCATGATCGACGACGATGCAGTTACGTGTGAGGAAAGGCAACCCCAAAACGACGGGTGCACAAAGGTTTGGCGCTATCAGGGCGCGTACAGAGTTTGTTTCGTAAGAAAGATCTTCGGACAGTGCACGAAAATTAACGTATTCAGTCAAAGTAATGTTGGTCTTCGTTTCCGTGTCTTCTTCTAAGGCGACTGAGACAGGTTCGGGGCGATGCAAGCGATGGCGGCGAAGGTCAAGGGCATCCACAACGTCAGGGTGTATTAAGACTAGATGCGCGCCATTGTCAATTAGACCGCGCACGTGAACTGGTAGGTTTGTCATGGGACCTTCCATGCGAAAGTCCCAGTACAAATGAGGTTCACTCACAGTGCTATTGATCGAGTCAACGCTATCGTTGGGGTCCTCGACGTTGGCAAAGCCGACGGCGGCTACCGCGTTGGGGTTGACGAGCGCGGCCACGGGTTTGGGCTTGGCGACGATACCGAACTTGGTGCGCTGGTCGGCGGTGAGGTTCGCGGCGGCAGCGTCGATGGTAGACTGGGTGATACGCCTGTAGTTTGTTGCGCTTGGCCATGGGCAGGTCTTGTCGCGCTCGTCGCCGTGGGCAACGAAGGGTACGCGGCAGCGGGTACAGCCGTGGTTGGCGATGAGCAGCTCGCGCTCGTCCTCAGTCAGCTTGGGGCAGCGTTTGCCGCCAGCCGAGGTGGACGCGGTCGAGTTAGGAGCAGTGGAGGAGGAGGAAACGGGCGGGGCATTTTCATCACGCTTACGTTTGGTGGGGCGGTCGTCCGTAGTGTTCGTGGCACGGCGTTCACGCTTCGCACGTTCGTCAGCGATCTCGTTCAGACGCCGTATGTTCCGCATGCGTGTATTATCAGCGCGCTTGACGATGTCGACCCACTTCTTGTAGTCTGTCTCATCCTCGGCTTTCCCTTCATCGGAGAGATCGTCGGCGAGGTCAGGCAGCATGTTGGCCTCGAGGAGGGTGCGCACACGGGTGTTGTCAATGTGAGAGGGAGTGTTTATCAGGAGGGAGTTGTAGCGCTCGATAGCGGTGATGAAGATGACAAAGGTCTCATCCTTAGCCTGTTTGCGCGTGTGCATGTTCTGTTTGATGGACCGCTCCCAGTCTGTAGGCAGCAAGCGCTCGCGGACTTTGCCCATGAACTTTTTGAAGTCGAGTTTGAGGGCGGCGTCACGCTCCGTCTCGTTCTCAAGCCAGTCTGTGATGCGGTAGTCTCGGAAGCAACCGGTGACGTTAGCCACCTGCTGGTCCTTGGCGATGTTCTTGAGCGAGAAGTAATTGGAGCAATGGATCTCGAGCTGGCGCAATTGGCTCTGTGTAGTCTCTCCTTCATGGAGGAGCGGCAGCTTCGAGGGAGGCAGATCGAGTTGAGCAACGCCGGGGGTGGACATGGTAGGACGAGTAGGTAAGGCAGGGGAGGACGACGAAGAGTCCGAGTCGTAGTTCGGTTGCACCGGAGCGCGTGGAGGAGTTGCTGGGCTCGACGTCGTTGCGGCTGAGCTCGGGGACAGTGGGGTCAACGGCGAAGGGGAAGGCGCGGAGCCTGTCTTGTCGTCGTGGTTGGTGTTGGCGGCTTTCTGTCCGCGAGTGAGGAGCGAGTGGGGCACGGACGGCTGTCTCGAAGCCAGATTGGTCACGTGGCACACGTTGGTGACGTGGAACGTCGGTAGCGAAACCCTGTGGTCGGGCTCGTTCAGTTCGGTATTGTGGAACATGGAAAGGGTGGGAGGGAGAGGTAAGTGTGAGGTGGTTCGTCGCTGGTGCCGAGAGAATTGCGTAGTACGCTTTTTTTTTTTTTTTTTTTTTCTCAAGGTGCGGGGTGTGGGGGTAGCGCGAGGTTGGTGGCACTGAGCGAGCCCAGGCTACCTCGGCAGGGATGTGGTTGGGGGTTTCGAGCGTTCAGCAACGAGCGAGCGCTCGGCTGTCGCAGGAGGGGTGTGGTGGTGGAAAGGGCGGAAAATTCAAAAAAAATGGAATCTTGCGTACCTCAGCAAGATACCAGAGAAGGAAAAGAGGCACAAGAAAGAATTTAGACCCTTTTCAGGGAGTCGTCGTTAAGCAGTTCGTAGCTAGCGTACAGGGAGATGGTCGTGGTAAGAGCAAGAAGAAGTAAACTAGATTGTCCGTGTTTGGCCGTAAGGCCGTAAGTACAAGTTGTGATCAGCAGGATTACACATCTGTATTTATGTAGTCTTCCAATGGCATTACTTGTTCTCAAATCAACTGTTTGAACTGAATAGAAGCTTGAACATTCACTGCCATTGGCTGTTAATTGTTCGACAATTGTCTGCAAATGTTCAAGAATGTGTGCCCTTTTTTAGGGACTGAAAAATTTTACCATTCTCACAATTCTCAACATTTTCGCGGAAATGTGAGGAACTTCAGACAACTAGAAACATTTGTCGTCAAAAGGCAATGGGGGATTTTCCTGATGTCAGCCAGTCAACAGCCAGTCCTTGATTGCCAAAGAAAGCCGTTGGGTACCGTGCATGTACACAATCCTCCCGGTCTCAGCAACTTAGTGTACATTTGTAATTAGGGTCTTGTGATTAGGGTCTTGTTTATTATGCCGGTTTATAAACAGGTTTTTAATCCTGGAGCAGAAATGTCTTGTTTTTAAAGAATTCATGGGGGTTCTCTGAGGCGGAGTCTTGCAACCTTGAAAGTCTCGCAGTGATGCGTTGAAGTGAGTGTTCAATAATTCAATGGAAGTTAGATGCCCAAATATTCAACTACTACCTGAAGTTGTAACGGGAAATCCCGTAATTTTGCACAACCTTTCCTCTCTTCTCTTTATTTATCATTTACAGCCAAGGGGTGAAATGAGCACCCTCTCTGGGGCCTGCCATGTCAGCCGGGAGCGAAAAATCTGCTCTAAACCAACTCCCAGACCACCTGGGAGCAGTTTTGGTGGGCTGTTTATAAACGAGAATGAAAAACTGGTTCATAATCCTCGGGGAATAATAAACAAGTTACAAGACCCTATTCGTAATGCGGATAGCGTCCAACGCAGGCAGCTCTGTGTCTACTGGAGGGATGCCAGCATTGCCACATTACTATGGAAGGCCCCGTGAAGCTCCCGCCAAGGGTTGTCCGCCAAATCCCTTGATTTCGACCTCAAAAATCCTATCTTTTGAGGACGATTTGGCCTAAAAAATCCTATAACGGACAAGGGTAGTCACGTTTTCCAGCCCCAAAAATCACTTTTTTTTTCCATATTTTTCGGTCTGGGCCTATCCGCGGCGCATCTATTTACTTTTGCCCTTCGCCAGCTTCGATGTCAGCGTCTTAATCTCCCCGGTTACTGGAAACTTGGCCGAAACCTGACAACCGATTGGTGAAATCGTCCTAAAAAATCCTATCCGCAGACAAGGGTTCTCGATTTTTGGCCTCAAAAATCCTATTTGCAGACAAGGAAAATCGAAATTTTCGCCCAAAAAAATCCTATTTTGCGGACAACCGTTGGCGGGAGCTTCACGGGGCCTGTAGTGGAGATGGGGGTTCTCTACTTCTTCAATGGTGGGCAACTAGACACAACATTGCGAGAGCGCAAAATGGAGTAGTATCAAGGCAACAGTTTCAGAGTTGGCAATTTATTATACAAAAGACATGGATCATGTGATCTTTGTCTCGAGACAAACGCTGAGACAAACATTGAGACAAACGGCAATCAAATGGCTGTGCTCTCTTCTCCCACGTCTTTTCTCGACCTCCTATGCTTGCCCTTTGACTCTGTCATGATAATACAACCTGGGAATGACCACCCGATGTACATACATTGTGTCTTCTCTGATTTGTTCCCATGGGAAACAGGTGCAATGGGTCAAAAAAGTAACTGATAATTTGAACTGCTCTCATTTATTTTTTTGAGAGCCAGTGCTGATCCTGAATGTCCTCTGAGTAGATTCTTGACTGTTTTTTACAGCTGTTTCCGAAAAGCTTGAGACAAACGTGAAATTTTTTGCACGCAACGAATTTTGATGGCAGGCTAAGGATTACCGGATTTGGCACGGATGATCCCACACGGATCAGCCCCATTTCGTGATGGACCAAGCGAAGTCCAATTTTCGTGTCAATAATGTGTTCCCGGGGCATGTGAGTTGCATATGAGGCTCATAAGACTCTCAGAAAGCCTCAGCTGGGTATCCCGAGGGGAGGAGCTTCCCCATGGAATAATATCTGGGCGGCAAACGGATTACACGGAAGCGACGGCAATCTCGGCTCGACATCCCAAACCGGTAATCCTTAGCCTGCCATCAAAGTTTTGTGCGCGCAAAAAATTTCACGTTGTCTCAAGCTTTTCGGAAACAGCTGTAACTTCCAATGTATTATATCTGACTAAATAAAATTAATGGCCCACAGGTGTGGCGTGGGACAGTATTCTTATAGATTCATTTGAACTGCACCGGTGTGCACAGGACACCGGACATCCACAGGCGTGAGTTATTATATTCAGCTGCTGAATATTCCATCGATTTCAGTGGCTCAAATATTTGGGATGATATATAGTGCCTCAGGTTATCGCTGTTGAAGTTGTTCAATGGCTCTTGGATCTAAAATACGGATTCAGGCTGATAATGACTCACTTCTCTGTGACCCTGGTAGATACCTTCAGCTTCCTTAGTGTCTGAGAGGTCTTTGGAGTCCAAAACGGACCTGCAAATGACTCAATGTCTCCTCAACACATTAGACTGCAGATATCTATTCAATCATTTTGTAACAATGGTAACTGGACATGGGGGACATGAAGAACCACCGTAGGTTGGTGACGAATGTCTACCATTTATTCTGCCGTGGATTCTATGGATTCATTTGAACTGCACCTGCTTCATGTTGCACAGGTCACAGGTATGAGTTATTATTCAGCTGCTGCATATTCCGTCGATTTCAGCCGCTCGCATATTTGGGATGATATATAGTGCCTCAGGTTATTGCTGTTGAAGTTGTTCAATGGCTCTTCGACTAATACAGAGGCGATCTGATAACGACTCACTTCTCTATGACCCTGGTAGGTACTTTCAGCTTCCTTAATGTCTGAGAGGTCTTTGGAGTCTAAAATGGACCTGCAAATGACTCAATGGCTCCTCAACACATTAGGCTGCACATATCTATTTGATCATTTTGTAACAATGGAAACTGGACACGGGGGACATGCGGAACCAACCGTAGGTTGGTGACAAATGTCCACCATTTTTTCTACCAGTGGATTTTATGCCATGACCATGCTCATTAATGGTTCTGAGGTGATCATAGAGAGCATGCTGCTGGGGAAATTCGAGCCCTGGCTCCATTCTCTGATGACATAGGGACGCGAGGAACCAACCGTAGGTTGGTGACGAGCGTCCCAGGTTGAGCTGAATCTTCTCAATTTCTTTTTTCATTGTTCAATATACTCTGAATCCTGCTCCATTGACCGTGCGGAGCACGGGTTCCGGCTAGTTGATGATCAAAGTTGATGCGAGTCACGAGCAGGGAGCCCTAACCCCAGGTTAAAAGACCTAACCTCACGTCGGGACCCTAACCTGAGCCCTAGGGGTAGGTTTTATGTCACGTGCGGCCGTTTCGATTTGATGATCTGAGACCTGGTACCTAAGTCGGTACCAGGAATAAGGGCCGCGTGAGAGATCTTTAATTGGCATGGGAAAACCGACTCACCAATTACTCCGCCTTTTCCGTGCGCTGTGTACGAGGACATATATTTAGTCCGTGCGCGCGGAATCACCTGTCTGTCGGCCTCGACTTGCCTGTGGAGAACTGATGGGAGAAAAAAAACATCATCATTCTTCAACGACTTTATCCCAGCCTTCCCTCGTCATGCATATAACAGGGAACAAGATTCGCAGCCGTACGTCTTTTCGATCTGCATACATACCGAAGCGTTTGAATGGCTTGCAGTGTCCCGAAAAAATCGGGATCCATGCCAACGAGACCTACCACCTGCCGTCTCACGTCTGTCACCTTAGTACTGTACCTTAAGTAAATATAAAATCAACTAAATGGGACCTAAGAATCTCGTACTCGAAGTAGTCATGCCTATATATCTATATCACTCGCTTTCAATGGTGTCCTTCTTTTCCCGTGCGTCGTCCTCCACATCGGTAGGCACGGGATGAAGATACCACCGTGTCGGAGTACCATCCATAAGTGGAAAACGAACTAAAGAGCGCACAGAATTTATCTCGTTCACGGAGAGTCAACCGGGGAAGGTACTTCTCTCTTTAGAGACCCGATTCAGAGACCGCGAAGACCTTCCGTGCCCTGTGTGCCAGGGCCCAGCGCAGTCCTCTGGGTCCTGGGATGTGTTCCTTCGGAAATGGATCGACATCCAGCGCACTGTTGACATACGCTACGGAATCTGGAGAAAGAGGGCTCTATGAAATGGTCGATGGCCTAGATACATGACGGACCATACGAAGGAAGAGTAGCTTGAGCATGCGGATCTGAAGATGAAGTACGGTGTGGCGCTTTTGTAAAGGTGCATTATGCGTCGACAGGGGGGTAAAAATGTCTTCGTCCCGAATGGTGTCCAGATTACTTGAACAGGACGAACTGGATATAGTACGCAGCAAATGAGCGCAAGTAAGAAGCTTTATTCGCGTACGTATCTTGTCGAGGCTGCGGACTAAACTAGTAATTAACCCAGAGTGGCGTCAGTTAACCAGGTTTAAACGTATTCGAGTCTCATACCGCACCTTCTAGAAGGCTGGAATCCGAATAGGAAGAATTCGACGCAGTCGAGTCAGCTCGCGCCGCCCAAATCAGAAGATCCCTTTTTGCTGTGTCGCTCACCATGCGTTTCTTCGTCGCATTTCAATTTGCTGTTCTAACCGCCGGCCTCGGCCTCGGATGGGCTCGCAACTGCGCAGTCTGCCCGCCAGTCGTTCCGGGGTCCGCCAACACCACCGCTAAATACCTGTTCGTCTCCCGCGAGATACAGCCGAATAACGTCGTCTGCGGGTCCGTGTTGTCCATTTTCCTGATTGGATTCCACTGTCCCTCTGACCATACTGTTCCTCGCGGATATAGTTACGAGGAGGAGTCGAAACGCGTTCAGAGGAATGGCTGGCCGTATTGCACCTACGACGTGAGCGACGTCCTTAGTTCGCATTTGCTGATTGCTAGCTGAGCACCGTGGCCGATCAGGATATGGGCGCAAAGATTGACTGGCATTTGTCAGACTGTCCACACCACACCCGGACCGAGGCTTGCCCTCCCGGTGCGGTAGGAGAGGAAAACAGATAGGTCCGTTAACCTGAGCGGGAAGGCGAATGAATGGGACGGGCAGTTTGTGCCTTTAAAAGCAGTATAGGTGGGAAATATACAAGTTGGCTTGAACTACGAGTGGTATGAAGGAATCCACGCCCGGTTCCAGATGAATGCCTGCCGCGGTCAAAGGTGCTTGATCAAGTAACCTACGACGGCGCAACTCGCATCTCACAAGGTCCCCGTGTAACAGTACACTAGTGCTGGAGGGGCCATTTTGGTATCCGACCTACTAACCAATAATCACGGGTCCTGGAGAAGCCGAGAGCGAGCGACCACGTGACCCATTCCCACGGCGCGTCACGTCGCGATGTGCGCACAAAGTCGACCGCGTGCTTGCAACCCGCCCTCAAGTGTACAACGGCATTGTAGATAGAGTTAAAAATGTCCATTGTACCAGAAATAATTGCTCAGACCCTTGAAGAATGCAAAAGAATCGTGCAGAAACACAAGAAAATTTCAATCCGACCCAAATCCGACCCGACCTCGGACCTCTTTTTTGACTTTGAGCGTGTTCCGTGTACGCCAGCCGCTGGCACACCAGCATATTTTTGACAGCTCCTTTGCGCACTTCCAGTCATCGCTCAGGTGAGGAGAAACACACATGGCAACACGAATTTACCTTCACCTTTGCCACAGGTTGATCGATTGATTCTTCAATTTTTTCCGGGGAGGAAGAGTACAAACAAGTGGGGCTTACGAGAACGAGAATACATTTGCTAGTCCTTTCATCGCTTTGTACTGATATTCTGGGCTGCTTTCATCATAGTCAACTGGTTGAATATTGTAGCTTACGACGCGTAGAGCCCCATTATGCCGAGCCAGGACGATCGTCTCAGTCTGGACATCACATATCTGTTCGGTGCTGATCCGTTTCTCCACTTCTTGGAGAATGGCCAACTTTTACTGGACAATCTCGATCTGGACCGTCTCACACGTTCCTGGAACCGTCGAAGTTATCCTGGCTGTTGAGGTTATCGAAGCCTTGGAGTGCAGAGACGTTGTTCCTGTTGTTGAAAGAAACATACTCGTTGCCGCGTGCTTGCAACAAAGATACGGGCATCGCGCAGCCTCAATGCTTGCTCGATCCGGTAGGACGAACGTTTCCCCATGACCTCCGAGGTCGAGGACAGAAGAGAGAGACAAACGGGGGATGAGGCAAACATGGTTCAAAGATATCCTATGTAAGTGAAGCCGACTTGGGCAAGATGAATGAAGGGAAGAAGGATGCTAAAGAACCTGGCCAGACGTGAAAACCGGAGTGAAAGGTGGAACAAAGTTCCCTTTCATCGCTTTGAGGTTGGCACGGTGTAGATCCTTAGCTAGCACAGGATCATCCCCGCTGTCGGGTTGGAGGACGCCGCCGAAGTAATTGCTCGCGTCACCCACGTAGATGGCTTTGTTTCTGTCTTCTGCGACCAACAGGACGGCGGTAAGCGGTGCCAAGTCAAATGCAATGAAATCTTTGAGGTTGGTGAGCTAGAATTCCCGTCTAATGGTCCACTTTCTCGGTATGCGCCATCGCGATCCTAAAAATCCTCGAACCCCTCCGCGGGTCAAGATCGATTTTAGTCGGAAACGCAGGGACGGTACTAATGGAAGCGGTAGTAGCTGAGGCGTTATTGGAAAAGAGACCAACATACATCGAGCCTTCTAGATTTCCGGCCGCATCTTCAGAGACAGACATCTCGTAGTCCCAGTCAGACTCGACAGAAGCGGGCAGTCTCAAATGAGCAACTGATGAGTCGAAATCATCTCTGAGTTGACGGAAAGGCAGTGGTGTGCCCTCGTCGTCCATATCGACCTCACAATTTGGTTGTGGTGGAGGGGAGACAGGTCTGATGGACTCGCGCGACACGCGCAGGTAATGGTCTCGCCGTGTACGCGCACTTAGCTTTCCACAGGTGGATTTACATATTTTGTAGTTTGCTGGTTCTTTTGTTCTTCTGCCCATTGAGATGACGAAAGAATCGGCAAGAAGGGGAGAGGCAAGCGGAGAGGACGATTCAAAAAAGGTCGAAACGGGACTCGAGAGTCGAGACTCAGAAGGGGCGTGGGAGGCGCGAGGTGAATTTGCGGGAGTACTGTATTGACGATGAGAACGTGTTCCGACTGGTGATCGTTGTGCGAGACTGTATGCGTCGGGTATGCGAGTGTGAGGCAAGCGAGCGGAAGAAATTTTTTTGATCCGCGGGGCATGGGCCTCGGAACCAAATAAACATGGTTATTTTGATGTTTGATGTGACAAATCAATGCCGGAGGCTCGCGGAGGGTCTCATATAAGATAATCAAAAATCACTCAGAACAAGTGTTTCTTACTCGAGTGTATTCCTCTCACTCGGCCTGAGTGTGTCGAAAAACACTCATGTCCGACACACTCGGGCCGAGTGTCAAAATAGTGATCGGAGTGATGTGTCAATCATCCTGAGTGTAATCACTTCCCACGGTGACACTATGACTGTTACTTTATCAAGTAACGGTCCGTGTCGAAAACGACCAGATACAACTCAGCGATATTATATCGATGAAGCAGGTGGTGGTGGGATTCCGGAATATCTGCCTAGGCGACGTGAGGTCCAGAGAGCATGCCAGATTTAGAACTGATTTGGCTCTTAGTAATAGCTGTAAGCGAAACCGGTATCACGCGGGATACGGATGTTAGCGCGCGCAGTAGTAGCACGCGTGAGAGTAGAGAAGCGGTTGGTGTTACACAAATGTAACACAAACTATCAGAGAAATGAGAATATTAAGGTTTGGGAACCCTTATATAATCGGTCAACACGAGGGACTTTCACCTATCAAGTAGTATGCGAAGCTTTGCGTCGCAGTAGTACCGGATATTAAGAGTATGACTGTAAGGCTTTGCACTACAGGAATACTAGTTGATAAAAGAGGACAGTTATGAATCTAGTAATGTCGTGAAGCTTTGCGCCACGAGAGTAATAGATTATAAAAGTAAGCAAGATTTAGAGTGAGGCCTTGGCGTCACTATATCACGCAAAAATGTGATGGTTCACTGGTAGTGTGTATTGGCAAAGATGTAAGATGTCCCTACAGAAGGGAGGGACTCCCTTATATACTATGTAGGAGTGAGTCAGAGCTCTGTCTGACTCACTCTGACTCACTATGCTGTGCTCATAGCCTTGGTGTGCATGCGAGTCTATGCAGTGAACCGTGAGAAAGAAGTAATCGAGGATCAATTATCAATTGATCGCTTACTAATCAAGATCGGTGGTTCGAGCTTGATTTACATTAGAGAAATGACCGCGAAAATAAATACATGGAGCTATGTAATAAATAGTACAGGTAATATCCATCACATAGCCCCCCCAGCCTACATGTATAGAGTTGAGTGGGTCAGTGATTGTATTGTTGTACAGATCCAGACGTCGAAACGAAGCAGAAAAGTTTGAAATCATAAATCAACAGACTCCCAATCAGCGGACTCAACATCAGATTCTGCATCATCCTCCAAGACCACAGGTTCATTGTCCCTGACAATGCGATTCAAGTCCTCCACCGACCATTCTAGCTGCCCCAAAATTGCATGAGTGACCCGATCACCGACATCTTGATTGACCTCGGCTAAGGGCCAAATGGTGAGGTATTCATCGTCGCCTCGGCTGATTGACAGGAGACGGATTTCGGGATCGCATACCAACAATGATGCGCATGCTGGTGCTCATGATTAGCAGATGAATAAGGGCAAGTGATCATGCACACCAAAATTCATCTCGTTGCGCAGAAGTTGATGAGACATCAATTTTTCTACGGATTTATAGCCACCATAGACGAAGTGGCGAGTGATGCGATGGATCCACTCTGTCTGAGACATTGAAAGCGGAGCACCCCATTGCATTGCAGTGTGGTATCCGAATTCTACAGAGATGCGCATGGAGTTGGCGATCCAGTGGAGATAATAATGATAGACATTCATCGCGAGGCGCAGATAGTTGATGGCGCTGTCGCGGTCCGTAAATAGCATCTGATGGATGTTGGCAGTGGAGTACATGCGGAACAGTGAAATGCCGGGCATCCGAGATCCCAGCTGATCCAAAACAGCGTGTGGAATGAAGACGGGAATCTCGGGCCGAATACCCAGGAACCATGGATTGTGTCCGGTTGCAGCACAGTGTACGAAGTCAGCGATACGATCGAGGGAATCTCCGATGAGGCGACAAATGGCGGGACGGAGTGTATAGGACATGGTGCCATTGTCTAAATGGGGAAGGACGTCGTTATCGGCAGATGGGAGATGATACGCCAGTTCCGATCCAAGAGCTATCCGCACAAGGGTTCGGAGGAGCGGATCACCAAGAACGCTGTCAAGTGCAAGCCAACCATCCCAGCTGCTGTATGTTGGGACGAGGGCATTGCAACGCGATGGAGATATGGAACTGGAACATTATGAGTCACGTGAATTTAATAAATAAGCCAAAGAAGACAAACATGGGAGACAGTGATTCTGGAGAAGCCGGAGGAGTGTAGAATGATCCACCTGACGAGGTAGATTCTGAGGATGAAGGATTGCCGGCTGAACCGATGTGAGATGCATCAGAGTCCACGGGTGATCCGGCTGATTTGAAGAACGGATTCAATGGTATACGATGTGATGATAGTGAGCAGATAGCCGGGGACGCACATTGCACAGAGGCAGGTCCTCTGTGGGCATGATATGCATACACTTCCAACTCCGGAGAAGCCGTAGTGAACACGGGAGGGAACTGAATCGGAATCGGAGATGATGGGGATGCCGCATCAAAGCGGGTGTTGTAGTTCCGTATATAGGAGTGACCGAAAAGCTCGTTTGGGTAAATCATAGTTAGACGCACGAGCATGGTGGATACGAGGGCCAGACGATGTTATAAAGCAGCAGTAAGTGGATGAGGAGTTCGAGACAATAGTTGGTTTGTGGGTTGTCGAGCGTCACATTTCTCGTGGGCTTTTAAACCTCCTATCGTGCACTGTAGAAAATTGTTTACTATGTGTGAAAAAGTGAATCCTTTTCGCATTGTCAAGCTATCGGATCCCTTTCAGTGTTATCAAGATCCCTTTGAGGAGTTTGAACTGCCTCTTCTCATGACTCTTCATTCTGTAAACCAGTCATTTGTACTGGATTGTCGACAGGTTCCGAGTCATTTGACTGACGGTGTGAGATAGATGGAACCGACTTGGAATTTTTCCACTCTTCAAGGATCATGGGAGCGTTTCTGAGCTGTCGTTTGCTCAGCCATTCGTCGTCCTCTGGCCCAAATCCATGCCAACGGACTTTGAATTGTTGAATTCTCTTACCCCTGACTTTTCTCCATCGGTCCGCAATAATCCGCTCAATATCTACTTCAGGAGTGACATCGAAATTGTTGCGGTTGAGGGCCTTGACTGGCCTGGGACCAAACTCGGGAGGTGATTGCTGATACAATTCAAGATGGGCTATGTTGAGAATTGGGTGAATTCCGTATGAAACCGGGAGTCGAAGCTGATATGTGACGGGACTCAATTTGCGAATTATTTCAAATGGTCCATCATACTTCATAAGAAGTTTCTTTCCTCTACCTTTCTCATTCTTCAGCAGACTGAGAGAATGTGGGTTCAAGACGACAAGATCTCCTTCCTCGAATTCAGTAGTCAGCCGACCATCATTGTACCCACGCTTTTGGAAGATCTGCGATAGAAGCAATGATTCTTTTGCGCGGGTGCGATTTGACTCGAATTCATCAACCATAAGCTGTGCTTTTTCGTTCAATACTGTGCTATTACCCCCCCGAGTTCCACTGTGATTCATTGGCCGTGGAATTGCAGCGGAATTGGAGATGATAGCCGAAGCGGTAATTGGATGGAAGCCTCGTAGTAGGAAGGCAGGGGAAAATGTAGTGCTGGTGTGGGGGGTTGAGTTGTATGAAAGAGCGAAGCCATCCAGATATTCAGCCCAGTCATTCCGAGATGGGCCAACATATGCTCGGAGAGCAATTTCAAGGGTTTGATTTAAATTTTCAGTCTGTCCATCAGCTTGAGGATGATAAGCCGTCGTTAACGCTCGTTTCATTCCCATTAATCGACAGACTTCAGCCCAGAAATCATGTCTCCACCTGGTATCTCGGTCTGTGATGACTTGCTTAGGAATTCCGAATTTACAGATGACATGCTTGAAGAATAATTTGGCAGTGTCGAGCTCCGTGATGTCTGTACTACATGGAATAAAAATTGAATATTTCGTCAATTTATCCACAATAACCAAGATGTTATCAAACCCACTAGACTTTGGCAGTTCAGGGATAAAATCCATTGAAATGACTTCGAATGGTTGCGTAGGGATCGGAATTGGCTGTAGTAATCCAGTCGGTGCATGGCGGCGTGGTTTGGCCTTCTGGCAAATATCACAAGTGGAAACGTAGCGCTTCAGTTGACGGGACATTCGAGGCCAATAATAGATGGCCGCGAGTCGATTGTAACACCTGTGATAGCCACCATGTGCCGATTCAGTGAGGGTATTATGTACCTCACTCATGACTGATACTCTAAGGCTTTCTGGAACACAGAGTCGATTATTTCCATGCCAGTCCTCAAAATATATCAGCCCTGAATCGCTATAATGATATTGTGGATAGTACGGATTGGTCCAATTTGTTTCCTTCTTCCACCCCTTCATAACTTTCGAAAAGTGTGGATCTTTGGAGTATGCGTCGGTCCAGATCTTCAATTCATCATCTGAAATTCCAACGAGCACGTTGTATGACTGAGAAGTTATGTAAAAACTCCTGAGTTCATCTTCGGAATCCAGAGATATCTCACCAAGGTCAATTGAATTATCTGTGCCCAGGGCATCCTGAGCACAAACAAATCTAGTGGCCACAGTAAGTAATTTCTCTTCGAATTTCTGACCTAAATCCTCATACATATTCTTCAGAGGATCTTCTCCACCGCTTAATTCAACCGATGGAATTTTGTCGGCAGTCGGGCCATCCTGAATGGGAATACGGCGTCGCAACCTAGATATTGGATCCACGTTAGAATGGATCCTACCAGCACGATGTACAATTTTTAGCTCAGGATAAGCCGAAAATACAGTACCCCAGGTAAGAAGCCGTCTATTCACGTTCTGAAAGGTCCGACTCCAAGTAAGAGCAGCATGATCCGTAATTGCAATTACTGTCTCACCTTCAAGAAATGGTTGAAATTTAATCAACGCTTCCTTTAAAGCGAGAGCTTCTCGTTCTGTTGGAGAGTAATTGCGTTCCGGAGACTTCAAGACTCGAGACCAGTAGCATATAACTCGCTCAATATGCACTATTGTGTCTTCAAAATTCGAAGACCAATCACCGGGTACAGGAATATCATCTACTCCTTTGACCGCGGTGACAAGAACTGGAATAGGTTCCCCATTCTTGTGTGCTCGTTGAAGACGCTCATATACCTTGGTGCCACGAAGATCTTGAATTCTAATCGGCTGAACTTGTTGAAGTATCCCTGCCAATCCATAGTCACAGGCATCGGTATAAACGCGATAGGGTCTACCTGCCATTGCATATCCACGAACTGGGGCATTGACCAAAACCTGTTTGCATAGCTCAAAAGACTCTTGATGCAGGTCTGTCCACTCCCATTTATTCTCCTTCTTCAGAAGCTGGAAGAATGGATGAGAAATCCAAGAATAAAATGGAATGTACGAAGAAAAGTATACCATCATGCCGAGGAACTGCTGCAGTTCATGAACATTGCGAGGTTCACTGAGTTGCACGATGGCATCGACCTTTTCCTTGTGTGTTGATAGACCAAGTCGAGAGACCTTCTGACCAAGTAGCAGCAGGGATTGGTATGCAAAATGACATTTACCGGGTGACAAGGTAATATTGGCTCCAGAAATCGCAGAAAAGACCTGATCCAGGTGCTGAATATGATCTTCAAACGTGAGAGAGAAGACCACAATATCGTCGATGTAGACAAGCGCGAAAATCCATAGGAACGGAGCTAGAACGTTGTGCATTACCCGTTGAAACACGCTTGGACCGTTGCGATATCCGAACGGCATTCTCCGAAATTGCCACAAGCCTCGATGCGTTCTAAACGCGAGTTTCTCTGCAGAAGAGTCACTCATAGTGAGCTGTGTAAATCCAGAGAGAGCATCGAGCGTGGTAAGCCATTGAGAACCAGATAGGGCTTGCAGAATATCGTCTTGCCGAGGAAGAGGAAATTCATCGGGGATCACCATCTCATTTAATTTTCGTAAGTCAATCACCATACGGGGTTTGCCATTACGGTATACAATGAAGACGGGTGCAGCCCAAGGACTTTTTGACGGTTCGATAACACCGAGCTTAATCCAAGAATCCATTTGTTTGTCAATGACTTCTCGGTTAGCCGGAGAAACAGGGAAGGGAGGTAACGAAACAGGTTGTGAATCTGGTTTCATCAAAATTTCAACCCTACCTTCGTAGTTACCAAGACGTCCATCAGTTCCAAATGCTAGCTGGTTTCGTATAATCATAGCCTCCAATTCTCGACGTTGTTCAGGCGTAATATCCGGCGAGATGTCAACCTCTGTCAAAAGTTTGTCTCCAGGAATAGATTCTTCGGGTACTTCTGAGGTTTTAGGACCACCTTCGAGAGGCTCTTCGGCAAGTGGATCATCCGATTCAGTTGCGTTCCGTTGAGCCTTCGATGAAATCTCCGTGATAGACCGCGCAACTTTAGTTCCTGACTGTTTGATCCGAGCCTTGTGTCTATTTGGCCGACAATATGGGCATTCATCATCTGAATAATGTTCAGTTTCATGCTCAATATTCCCAGATAAATGTATTTTGGCCTCAGAAGTTCCAGTGCCCAAGGAAGAGATGGCAGAGCCAGAACCTGATAGCAGGTTCGAAGGAACGGTCACGTGTTCAGTGTTGACGCGTATGTCGGAGATTCCCGAGCCGGAAGTCGCCGCAGCAGCAGTTGCCTTTCGCGTTGTTGCAATTTTCTCATCGGAAACTAGTTTTTCTGCTATCAGAGTTCGCATTAATGCTGCATGAGCATTTATTCGAGTCTGATCTTCCTTGGAGTACTTGCCCATACGGTCCAGCCAGCTTTTAGGGTTTCTGGCTGTACAGAGGACTTGTCCTGCAGAAATTGTTACTGGTAGCCGAGAGAAATTAGCAACATGTAAAACTGGATTATCCTTCGAAACCAAGACATCTGGGGATCCATAGATGCTTTCCTCATTGCCATTAGACTGAAAACTGCGCTCTACAAAAGCTGAACTTTGACCTCGCGGAAAATTCAATTCAACTTGTATGGCCACGCTTGTTTCCGGTGGAATAACAACTCGACCAAGGGATCTGACCTGATTATTCAGACGGCGAAAGCGTGCACGTTTCTTGAGCTTCTGACTCTTTCGATGAATCTGTGCCTTTGAACCATGGTGTTCCAGACCCGGTAGTACATGAACTTTGAATGTATGACCATCTTCATCCATCATTGATGGAGAAGTTGAAGCCGCCACCTTAATCTCTCGCCCAGAGTCACCAAAAAGAAGGTAGGACTCTCCTTCTCGTCGCATAACCGAGATAGAGTACTGGTCAGAGAAATCATTCCCCAAAATGAACGGGGTAGTCATTCCCTTAACAACGTAAGCTTCAACATTCAATTTAACTGGGCCATCGTCTGAGTGGAAAAATAGATCCAACGTGACGTATCCTGAGATCACAGACTTCCCAGTAACCTGAATTAAATTGATGCGCTGTCCAGCTTTCGTTCGAGGTATATGTGAGAGATTTTCTAGCGCTTTTTGCGAGATCAAGGTAATATCAGAGCCTGAGTCAACAATAACTGTAAGTGGATCTGCATTCAATCCTCCAACAGTTGCAGTTGTTTGAGTAGCTCTGGCTCCAAGAAATGAACATCCAGGCGGTCTTGCCATGTATTTCCGAAGCTCAACGATAGGTTTACTTCCAGATGAGTGTCTGACATGATAATTAACTGCATTGATTTCCCTAGCTAACCTCCTACGAGTTCTTCTGTTCAAAGCAGGCTTCGACCGATAAGCGGTGCATGCAGTGGCAGTTGAAGTCATAGGAGGGTCCTTAGTCAAGGTTGAAAGCTCCTCAGGGATTGCAGTAATTTCTGGATCAACATTTGCATCAGAGAACTGGGTTTCGGCACCAATATCCGTGTTTTTCAACTCGTCATTCCCCTCCAGGGCCGAGGCATTTTCTTCCGCGTTCTTACCAGAACTGGCAAGGTAGGAAGGTGCGTCAGTAATCTGAAGGGGCTGGTTAAAACCCTTCTTGGACTCAATGTCAGATTCCGAGTCATTATCAGTGTCCAGGCTGTAATACAAGTCATTGTATTGCTCCTGTGCATCTTGATCCTCGTTGGTTGTATTGACTAGGTTGGCTCTGGCAGCGCGATTTCCTTTGAATGAATATTTACATTCATTGTCCCAGTGCTTGCCGCTTCCACAATGTCTGCAGGGGCGAGCACCTTTCGATTCCGGTGTGGCTTTTTTCGAAACGTTACGGTCATCCTTCGAGAATTTAGGTGGTTCCAAATTTCGAGACCAGCCAACCAGATTTACTCGAGCGTTGCGTGTGCTATTCTGCGAGTAATCTCTGTTGCGATCACGATTGGAATTATCCTTCTCATTGCGGGAGTCCAGTTTCATAAGAGCCTCTTCATGGTACCGAATTGCGGACTGGAATTCAACGACATTCTGATACATTTGGGTGGTCAGGATGGTATTCCAAAGCGAGGGAGCGCCATCCATAACCTCCATGATTATTTCAGAGTCATCAAGAGTGTACACCGTGTTCAATAGCTCCGTCTTGCGAATGAAGTACTCACTCGGAGTTTCACGAGCATGCCCCCAATCTCGATAGGTGGCTTTGTTTGCTCGTCCTCGCTGCTTGTCAAGCCATTGGCGGTTAAGGAAGTAGGTTGAGAAGGCCTTACGCAAGGTATCCCAATCTTGTTCTATCTCCGCACGGTATGCTATGGGCAAGGACCAATACCAAACTTCAGCAGATCCTTCTAGCCGTTTTGGAACGACACGACCAAGTTGACGGAACACAGTAGTTGACTCCCTAGCAATGTCATTAATTTTCAGGAGCCATCTGACAATTGTGTCTGTGTTGCCATCCCACTTCGGTATGTTCTCATACTTCAATTTCAAATCAAAATGAGGTTCCTTAACCGAACCAGATTTATCATCGTTGTCATTATATGAGGGACGTCCGGGGTTAGGATCAGGGTCATCAGGATCCATTGGATTGTGGCGATTATTTCTCGGTGGTCGCGGTGGAGGCTGACCCGAGCGGCGTGCAGGGCCATTGTCATCATCGCTGCTATCACTAGGATCCCCATCCGGAGGATTGGGATGTCCTTGACGGCGAGGAGGTTCACCACGAGTCTGAGTAGGTGATCCACGTCTGTAACTCTGAGACTGACCCCAAGACATATGCGGTGGTGGATCTCTTCCACTCTCAGGTGGTTGAGACGCCATGCGTCGCATCTGATCCACTTCTTCACGTTCACTGGCCATCTTTGGTCTGCTAGAAGACGACTCAAAAACAGTTGCCATAGGATTCAGAATTTCTGACATTCTACGATTGTTTTTCGGAAGTCCATTATTTCTTGCAAAGAGGCCAAAGCGAACTGAAGAACCTCGTTGGAACGGTTGTCTAGCTGGAGGATTCGAAGAGAATGGCTTCGTATCCTGTTCAGCCTCTGGAGTTTGTCTCGAGAATGGAGGTACCGAAGGACGCAGACTGCGAGAACGAGAGCGAACGAACTCTTCCGTTGCCTGAGCAACATCAGCATCCTCATGAGGTTTTTGCTCAAGAAAATTATGATAGTTGTCAAGTGTGTATAGGAAGTGTTCAACCTCCGCTCTGAAGCATATTGCAAGAATTTCATAGTCATTCCATGACCAGTAATCCTCCAAGTCGTCGTCTTCTCCCCATGATGGGATACGAGGTGGTTTTTTACCTGCCACTCGGAAAGAATCCAGAGCAGACTCCCTGAGACGATACAGCAGATTCAGGAGCAGTTGGTACTGTTCCGCATCCACTCTATAGCCAATACGAGGATAGTGATACCTACGCCGTACTTGAACTATACTAAGGACATGATTGACCAGATTCAGCTCTTCAGGGAATAGCTCAGACCATAATCGTCGAGATGCTGTCTTAGCATCCACCAGAAATGGCTTGTTAATTGCCTTTGATCCCAAGAGTAGAGCTTCTTTGCGTCGAGACATAGCCTCAGTATTATTGCCGATCTTAATCAATGGCCTCAACGTTGGGATATTCAATTTGACCTCTAGGGTCTTCATCTGTGCATGTTGGTCAAGATTATCAGCGGTCAAAGGTCCTGCCGGCTCGTAGAAATCTTCCTGTGGTGGAAGTTCTTCGTCAGAATCCCTATCGGATTCAGATTGGCGTGCCTTTCCAGACGGTGTAGGGCGACGATGTGGAGACGGGGATTTCGGGTTGCCAGGGTTAGACGGACCAGCTTGTTCCGTCGTTGTTGCCATGGTAGATCTGTTGTTGTGGGAGCGGTGAAAGTATCGGAGGACTGTTTAGGCAAAGAGTTCCCAATGTGTCCACCAATGTAAGCGAAACCGGTATCACGCGGGATACGGATGTTAGCGCGCGCAGTAGTAGCACGCGTGAGAGTAGAGAAGCGGTTGGTGTTACACAAATGTAACACAAACTATCAGAGAAATGAGAATATTAAGGTTTGGGAACCCTTATATAATCGGTCAACACGAGGGACTTTCACCTATCAAGTAGTATGCGAAGCTTTGCGTCGCAGTAGTACCGGATATTAAGAGTATGACTGTAAGGCTTTGCACTACAGGAATACTAGTTGATAAAAGAGGACAGTTATGAATCTAGTAATGTCGTGAAGCTTTGCGCCACGAGAGTAATAGATTATAAAAGTAAGCAAGATTTAGAGTGAGGCCTTGGCGTCACTATATCACGCAAAAATGTGATGGTTCACTGGTAGTGTGTATTGGCAAAGATGTAAGATGTCCCTACAGAAGGGAGGGACTCCCTTATATACTATGTAGGAGTGAGTCAGAGCTCTGTCTGACTCACTCTGACTCACTATGCTGTGCTCATAGCCTTGGTGTGCATGCGAGTCTATGCAGTGAACCGTGAGAAAGAAGTAATCGAGGATCAATTATCAATTGATCGCTTACTAATCAAGATCGGTGGTTCGAGCTTGATTTACATTAGAGAAATGACCGCGAAAATAAATACATGGAGCTATGTAATAAATAGTACAGGTAATATCCATCACAATAGCCTAGTAGTTGAATAGGGCGCCTGGAGCGAAACGAAGCGAAACCGTCTTAAGTTAGCTGGCAAAGCATGAAACCCGCAACCCGCGGTGGAGACTCGACTCTTGCCTGGCTGGTTCACTGCGATAGTTCGTGGAGGAGGAGGAGGAGGAGGAGGATATATTACTGCGGTGGTCCCAATAAGGAACAAGCAGGTACTGTACGGATGTACAATGTGTCCTTTGTACGCTACAGTCATCAACCGCCCGATCGCTGTGAACATCTACCTAGCTGCGATTAGCCAGTAGAGTCTCACGATAAAGCTAAGAAGATGAGTAGTTAAACTCTACTGTCCAGGGATTCTGAAAATGACGGGGAAGTATACTAGGAACTCTTGAAAGAGATTGAGAACGAGATAGTTGTACTTTGCGAATGATTGGATAGCTTTCCTTGATGCAATGAGTTTTAGCATGAAGTCGTGAGGAGTGAAGCAAGAGTGAAGCGAAAGACAAAACTATCATCGACAAATTCGGCACCAATCGGCAATTCAAACCACTAACTCGGACATGTGGTCCGAAGCGTGGCTTCTCATTAAAAAAACTGATTCTTTTCTCCAATGAGTGTTTTTTCTTCTGGATATAAAGTACACAGAGTATTTCCATTTACAATGATCCAACAAGTCAATGACATAAAACCCAAAAGAACAAGCGTGCTGATAGGTAGAGTGACTCTAGCCTCCAATTCATGTAGCGTACTTCACCGATTCCTCGTCGCTCTTGGTGGTATCAATATGGCCATGCGAGAGGCCTCCGTCTTTGGCCGACGGGTCAAACATGTCGCGAACCTACTCGTCGTTAATCAGCACTATTCCCAGAGGTAGACGAGGAAGATAGAGCTCACATCAATGTGTTGCGAAATCTCCGTCTGAACATGAATGTGCCCAAGCTCGACATCGCCCTGGCGGCGCTGCGTGCGGCTGCGCGCGCCAGAAATTTCAGTGTTGCTGCCCGTAACGCCGGTCTTGTTCGCGTGCGTCGCGCGGATACTGCTCCTTGCATTGAGTGTGTACATCATCGACACGGAGTACAGCTTGGGCAGTGCCATATTGAACGCGGTGGAGGTGATGCCTGAGCCGCCCGGGTTCACTTGCGAGAAGACGAGGTTGAACATGGCGCTGAATGACGTGGAACTCGGTCGCTGAAGTCTGAGGGGCGGCAAGAGGGCTCGTACCAGATGGCTGCGGGGGCTGCCGTTTGAAAAGTTAGCCTCACGAGGGCGTTGAGGAGACCGGAGGTTTGGGCGAGCGCATCCTTGCGAGTCCTGAGCAGGAAATACGCCGTGGTGAGGGCGAGGGTGACGTCGCCGGCTAGGAGATGGGATGAATACCAGCGACCAGCAGCTATAGAGGACTGCTCACCGAATACGGAGCTCAAGTGGGCGGCGACTGATCAGAGGGTTAGTTGTGCGTCAAAAATAAATACCAATGAGCTTACAGCATACACCTATCTTTGCGTCGTTCGCAGTGGCGATAAACAACGTCTGGAATGAGTCATTTTTGAGTCTTTCGAATTATCACAACGAATGCATACCCCGACGACCATGGAAAGGTACGCAAAAACAAACAGAGTCACGATCGGAGCCACGACATACCACTTCTTCGAGATCACAAAGAGGCGGTAACAGAAGTAGGATTGCACATAAAGACCGATTGTCGCAGTCTTTTCAAAGTTAGCGGCATCAAAAACCTGCACGGAAGGCTGCATACCATAAGAGGGGTGCCCGACTGCCACCACGCCGTGTAGTTGAGTAAGATTGCTCCCTGCAAGTCACCGAAGTAAACAATAGACTGTATCCATACTACAGCACTGAGAACCATATGAGCCGCCAGTCACTCAGCAGCAAAAGGTCATACAAGGCGTGGATGGACTCCAGCACGGTCAGGAGGACGAGAATGGAGACGACGACGCGGAGAGTAATCTTGTCGTCGCCGTACCATGTGAAGTAGTTGACAAACTGCATCGGAGGTCAATAAACGCAGCGAAAGTCGAGGGACGTGAAAGCGCACCTGGCAGGATAGAATGCCTTGCAGAAGGAGGTCAATACATCCTCCCACCAGCTAGAGCGTTAGATTCAGTCCGGCAGTCTCACGATCCCAGATCGGAAGATTGCGCACCCACGGACCCAACCACGCCATGCACAGACGGAGATCTTCGCCGGTGAGTCTTGCGGACATGTTTTTTTTTGAATATGTGGCGGGAGACGGTAGGAGGAGACTAGATGAGAGAACTACCTTTATAGACGACATCGACTCCTTTTGTGTGTACAGTCGCAAAATATTCATTCTGTGATAAGGGCGTCCCTTGAATCCTCCTAAAGCAGGTCCAAGAGTATGGTGAATAGATGATCGGCACATAGGGGCGTCGCTCCTGTCCGAAATTTTCTAGGCATTTGCCCCTAGCTAGCGAACCCAGTTACTTCGCGTATCATCTTGGTGAAACAATGTCGATGAGGAAGAAGAGTACGCAGCTGCTGAAGGGAGCTGAGGAGGGTCAAGACACCCTGGAAGATGGTATGTGGTTGGAGTAGGTTGGAGGAAAGAATGGGGCGAACAAATAAGACCTGACGGAAGCTGAGGTCCCTGATGGCGATGGTTGAGTATAATCAATCAGCGTTGCGAGAACGTTAACGTGCACCCTCAATGATCGGAAGGGATGTCGGAATGTTTTGGCTTGAGTGCTTGCTTGCTTATCAGGGATTCCTTGAGCATTTCGACGCGTCGGGGTCGGTCGGAAGTGGAGGTATACGTATTCCCGCAGATCAGCATTCGGATACTCGAGAGCGAGGGAGTGCGCGGAAAGTGAGGTAGGGATGGTGAGCGTCTGTATCGAGGGTAGGGATTGGCCCTGTTCTGAGCTGTAAATAAGTGGGCCCTTCTCTTGGCCCTTCTTAACCGGAAGCCTCGCCAGGATTACTGCACAGAAATCGTGGCGCCTCGTCTTGTCTACTTTGGGGCATCCGGCGGCATCCAGCTCCAAAGACTTTCTCCACATTTCAGGCGCTCATAGCTTGCGTAGCGTCTAGTAACGGAACATATTCAGATATCATGGAATTCGATCGTTCCCATCTGAGTGTACTGTCACCGATGTCCAGAGTGATCAAAGGGCTACTTGACAGACAAGACAAATGTGTGCCGTGCCACTCGGACTAGTACTCCCCCTGCGACGAGTCACTTAGCCGGCGACATACTGAGATCCTGCCAAGGTTACCGGGGTTCCGGTCTGTAGACATCCGGATCGGATAAGGGAAGAGAGTGCGCAAAGGAGGTGAAAGCAGGAATTGGCTATGTGGAAAAGAGCATCCATCAGCGGAACACATTCCCGATGCCGATCCGACCGTGGTCCGAAAGCCCCGACTAAGTTCAACATTCCGGCAAACGACAGTTTCCCTGTGATGATAACGCCTCTCGGTGTACAGTACACGGAAGCACGGAAAGGGGGTGAAAGGCGATTCATTTACACCCGACTCGTCCACCCTGTCGAGTCAACAGAGATCCTTGTGTGTCACTTTTCTGAACTTGAAATATAACCATCCAGTGATTGCACAATGTAATTCAACAGGAGTAGTTGAATACCCGTGGGCACCGACGACCCACACTTTACGAGAGGCTGATTCATATGATTCCCGACTCTACCCCGAACCGGAACAAGCGGTGGCGTCACAGAACTTCAAGCCAAAGAGGCTCCTGTTGGCTTCTGGAGGACTATTTCAGTCTTCGTCAGTGACGATACGGCACCCACTGCTCTGGGTCTGGTCGATCGCGTATTCGCGAAAACTCCCTCTGCGGCGTTGACACAGACCGGCTTCGCGGTCTAGCTTTTGAATGGCTGGCAGATGTAAGTACAGTATGAATTGAGTATGCGGCCGCATTACGGGGGTGCCCAGTGCGCTCCTTATCACTTACAAACCGAAGTGAATTTCGACGGGAGAAGACCGGTATACAGGAGATATCTGAGCTCCGGCTTCTGCTGTCAGGCCGCGGCTGCAGCCACCAGCTTAATAAGTCTTGAATTTAATTTTGCCAACTTTTGTCAGACAAAGGACATCGCCGTCAAGCTCCGGCAAAAGAAACGTAAGTGTGGTGAAGGCGCAAACGAGAGAACATATACCCTGCTCAGGTTGTGATCCCGCACTTATACTCTTTCGGCCCAAAAGTGCACACCGTGTGTATTCTAAATGTCATTACAAGTGCCCAACTACTCGACAACGAACGCCGATCGGGAAACGTGATTTTTGGGCCCCACCTCCAACTCTCTAAGCGAAGCCAAACGGTGATAACTTTTAGGAATATGAACTCTGCTCGTTCGGGATCCTCAAGGTGAATAGATGTGCCGGCGTCGCATCAACAAGAATGATTTCGTGCACGTACTGACACCTAGGCAACATGGGAAGCTCCCTTCGCCGCCTCCCTGTCATCCAGACACTTCTCACAGTGCCGTCGAGAAATATTAACCCTCCTCGCATCCAAACCACACTCTTTGCTGTCATCCATCATTGCTGTTGTCCTGCCGGCAAGCGCAGTGCGGGATCCTTTCCACACCCCCGCTTCTCCATTATCCTTTACCGCCATTCCCTCGGGAGCGTTGCGGCTCTTCATCCGCTTTCTCAGCCCCAGAAAGCAGACTCGATCCATTAGGGTCCGGAGCATATCAAGGGGGTAAGAAAATAAAATTTTGGAACATACGTAGGCTGAAAAAGACGCAAAAATAGGCTAGGAACCCGAATATGCCCTCCAAAAGCTCACCCGATGTCGAACATTGAAGTAACGTCAACATCCTCCTCCCAAAGCAGTTCAAGTGGTTCGGCACAAGTGCGGCATGACGCTGAATCACAGTCACTGAGATCTGACGCACTACATGCGAAGGAAGAAGAGAACCATGAAGATGGGTACGCACACCTCACCAAATCTCGAGCCCGGAATGCAGAATCTCACGAAGAGGAGAGTTGTCACCCTCGATGCGTCCGAGTAGCCTCCATCCACTCCTCGTCGAGCTCATCAGCGGCTCGGTTCTGAGCGTCAGAGTTCGTGCTCAGCGTCGGTTCCCGAATATCAAGGTACCGCAAACCGACCGAGCGGCGCGAGGTGACGCTCCCACGTCTTTCAGAATCAGCGCTGTCGCAAATCCAGCGCCACTCAGTCGAGTTAGAGTATGACAGCTGGAGGCTGATCTCGTGCAGCAAGGGGTGTCGCCTTCCCAGATCCCGCATGACGGCCTCCGTCTCGTCATCCTTGGAGAGCGGCAGCCCCCATTCCTGGATGTCCGTAACGTGCTCGAAGGCGAGGTACAGGACCGTGAGATGCATAGGGAGGACGAGCGACTCGAGAGAAGCCAGGACGCCCTGAAAAACATGTTATTCAGGAACCAGGAAGGAGGGCAATCTACAAACGCACATGTAAATCCGGCATGAAATAGGTCAGGGAGTGGGGAACAACGAGCCGCAGGGATCGCAGCTCCGGGAAGGTAGTAGCAACTGTTGTGGGCAATTCCGCATCGCGGAGCTCGAGGGATGCGAGCCCAGGCGCATGGCGGGAGATTTCAGCAAGTTGGTGGGTCAGCACCCGCCCGCACGTCGTGTTATCCGCACTTCCGTAGAGCTTGAGATGCTTTATCGGCCGGCCATCAGTGCAAAACGCTGCGGCCTGGGTAGACGGTCCATAAAAAGAGGCGAGCGCGGGTAGAGAGGTAGAGGGGATATCGAGCGACCCATGCACCCATGAGGTGGGATCGGGTCGGAGGGGAGGGTGCAGATGGAGGGTGCGAAGTCCCGGGAAGCAAGCCAAAGAAGAGACAAAGTCGGTCTTTGCCACACCGATTAATCCTTGTAGGTGTAGATCGAGGACCTCTAAGGTGGACAGCTGAATTCCTGTGATGAAGATATTCATGAAGGATTTGGTCGAGTGTGGCCGTGCGATGTTGAGCACGCGCAACGCGTGGAGGTCGAGAACACCGAGCCACGAATTATCGAGAAAGTATTTGGGGATGTAGTCGTTGTGTACGGCAAGTTCCTGGAGTGGAACGGTCGCGCAGTCTCCGGTTGTAAAGTTCGACATGCATGAAACCAGCGACAGCGACATTCGCGCTGCGGTTGCCGCCCGCGCGATCGCTGCCACGAGTGTGCTGGAGATGCGCACGTACTGGATGGAAATATGGCGGAGATTGTGGAATTTGGGAAGAGCCCTGCAAATTTCCTCGACATAAATCGGCGAATTAGAGCGCCCACCGAGGACTGTGCAGCCCTGGATGACGTGCGCCCGGTCCGGGGAAGTGTAAAACGTGATCTTTTCCTGAAGACGCTTCAGAACTGCCTCTGAAAATCCAGGACAGAGCGTGTGTTCGAAGACCGCGAACAGCAAAGATTGGGCGATCCATCTCACTTTGCGCGATACGAGTGTTGTCGCGCGGAGATCATCCTTGCCCAAGTGAGGTAATATCTCCAGCCAAAGTTCCCCCGGCAAATCGAAAGCAAACGAATTCGAGAGGGAGAGTTTCGAAAGTGAAGCCAGGATATCCATGGATATACAGCCGTTGGGGAGCTTGCTTCAGTGGTGGCAATCAAGACAAAGAGATGAGCCGCGGCCCGGCCGATCCGGTAAGAATCAGTCCCACCGGTACTTTCCGGTGGCGGTGGTTCAATCAATACATCGTTCCTGTCGTCCATGTAGCGTTCATCGTCCGTATTTTGAAAAACTCCTGGAATAGGTTTGATTGCGGAGAGATGTTTCTGGTGACCGAAATTAACTTAGGAATTCCAAAATAAAAAACCACCATCCTCGGAAAGATCCGGGGGTCAGTACAACAGCACACACTAGTCTCTCTAGACAGACGCTGTAATGTAAACCGGCTCGTTCCTCGTCCATTATTTCCCTTCACGTCCTCCCGAAATCTGACGGATAGGTAGTTGTCACACCTAAACCCAAGCCTAGACCACTTACTAATGACATTTAGAGGTGTACACTCTTGAGGCCGAAAGAGTAAGAGCGCGGGATTACAACTTTAGCAGGGTATATGTTCTCTCGTTTTCGCCTTCACCGCACTTACGTTTTTTTTTTGCCGGAGCTTGATGGTGATGTCCTTTGTCTGAAGAAAGTTCGCCAAATTAAGTTGAAGGCTTATTAAGCTGGTGGCTACAGATGACACTGACCCCCGGCTTGACAACGTAAACCGGAGCTCAGATATCTCCTGTATACAGGTCTTCTCCCGTCAAAATTCACTTCGGTTTGTCAGTGATATGGACCACACTGTGCAGATCCGTAATGCGGCGTATACTCAATTCATACTTCCAGCCATTCGAAACTTGCCAGGCTGCGAAGCCGTTCCTTGTCAACGCGGAGGGAGTCTTCGCCGCTTTGGTGGATACCCGATCGACCAGACCCAGAGCAGTAGATGTTGATTGTTTTTATGCCGGACCATCACTGACGACGACTGAAATAGTCCTCCAAAAGCCAACGGGGGGCCTATTTGGCATGAAGTTCTATGACATTGTCGCTCGTGCGGTGTAGAGTGGGGAATTATGTTCGGGGTACTCAACTACTCCTGTTACATAAGTTAGATTGCGCAATCAGATATATTTTCATCTTCTCTGCATGGATATATTTCGGAAAAGCGATTCATGAGGATCTCTATTGACTCGAATGGAGGACGAGTCGGGCGAAAAATGGACCGACATGCATCCCCCTTTGGTGCGTCGGTGCCACTGTACATCAAGATGAGTCACCATTGACATCACAGGGAACCCGTCGTATGTGAACTTGAGTCGGGACTTTCCGACCATTGGAATCCTGCTGATGGATCCGTTTTTAGTTTCTGACCACATCGCCATTCGCCATCCTGATTTCGCCTTGCTTTGCGCACTCTATCCGTCCATCTTATCCGCCCCGGATTTCTACAGCCCCAACCCCAGGGAACCAGGGTCCGACTCCTGGCACGATACTACACAACATTTGTCCTGTCTGTTAGTCCTTTTAAATTCTGATTCTCTCTGGACATCTATGACAGTGGGCAGCTAGGAACGACCGACTTCCACGGAATCTGAATATGTTTTGTCACTAGACGCTACGAGCTACGAGCGCCTGGAACGTGGAGAATGTCTGTGGAGCTGGATGCGGCCGGTGGTAGACAAGACGAGGCGCCACGATTTCTGCACAGTAATCCTTGCGAGGCTTCCAATCAAGAAGGGCCAAGAGGAGGGCTTACTTTTTACAACTCGGCACATTGTCAGCAGGGCCAATCCTTACCCTCAATACAGACACTCACCATCCCTACCTCACTTTCCGCGCACTCCCCTCGTTCCTGGATACTTATCCGAATGCCGATCGGCGGGAATACATATGCCTTCGCTTCCGAGCCTGACGCCTCGAAATGCTGAAGGAATCACTGGCAAGCAAGCACTCTCCGACGTCCGTAATTCGAAGCCCCATTTCGACATCCCCTCCGATCATTGAGGGTGCGCATTCGCATCTGCCGATCAAGGGGTGCTCACTTTCTTACGGTTCGGCACAATGTCGGAATATTCGTACAAGCCTTGTTTGGGTTTTGTAAGTTTTTTTTTAAGAGAACTAATAATGTTTGAGCAGGCCTAGGTAGACTAAGATTGAATTTGGGACCAACCAAGGAACCTTGCTGTGCTGAAAACACACTCAATTGGTTCAAGAATAGGGCATATTAATCAAACGCGCTCGACGGTCTCCGTTTCGTCCTACCGGAAATGTAACTGGTCAATGGTCATTGCTTTATCGAGCCATGAGACCGTGATTGCCTCGCTGTTGCGAGTCTTTCCGATCAAACGTAATGCTGACTGTAGTAGGCCAGTGTGCCCTCTGCCATACCTAATATAGAATCTTATAGAATGACTTTTCCATTCCATGATATCGGCTGCCCATCCTCTTAGCCGATGTTGACTTTTTAATCAAGTGGAAGTCGTCGCCTCGATGAGGGCCTCGACTAGCATGTTTTTCAGACCTTTTCAGACCTTGACATCTTGAGCATGCGGGCCAGTATCTATATGGAGCTCGGATTGGTGTATCTCCACGCCGGACACGCGTCAACGCAGTTGCAGAAGAGGGCTGTTATGAGAACAAGGTGATGCACCGTACTATTCGGCCGGGTACTTGTAACATTCCCGTGTCAGGTCCAAGTATGCTCATAGATTTCAGGGTAACTTATGTTCTTGGTTTTTGAATCAGCGAACACACTGCTCTGAATTTAAATTGTGCGGTTTGTTCGTATGCGTACTACTTGTGATTCGAGAGTCCGTGCGACCATCCCCACAATAATATTCGGATCGCCGTGTGAGAAGATTGTTGCCTAACGTTAACCCTGTTATTTCCGGTTATCATTTCTAGCGCACATCGATGACCTCGGCTTCTCCCCAATCGGCTTCAAACAAAGCCGCACCCGAAATCCACCTCGTTTGTAAGCTCAATTCTTTTTTTTGCACAACCGACTCAGAAATAATAATCTTGATTCCTGCATTGCTACGGCTCGTGCATCTTGTCGTGGCACTACTTGACGCTTCTTGTCGCAGTCCCTCTGCAAAAACGGGTGATTCCGCAGCTAACATAATCGGTAGTTCTATTATGCCTGTGCTCATTCCTCCTGTCCCCTCCTGGGTTCTCCGTCTATAAAGTGAAGAGGCTCGGTGGCCCTTTGCACACCATGGACTTCAACGCCACCCTCCTCAGTGCTCCTATCCCGGTTCGACACGCCACTGTGGCCCTCGGAGATGAGTGGGCACCTACACAGGACACACGTCGAAATAATGCCCTCCGGTCCTTGCTAGATCGACGAAGAATTTGGAGAACGGTAGGGAACGGGCAAGCCATCTGGCCGCGGGAGCTGGAAGCAGCGCTCCTTGAAGGTAAATAAATTTCTTCAACCGTTTTACGCAGTGACTCCGGGACCGACCGACAACGCAGGACTCCAGGAGTATGAACCGACAGTGTGCAGAGAAACAGTAATGCTAGGCCGCTTCCCGCGTCGCAACCAGTTTATCTCCCAGCATATTTGGAAAAAAACGGGCCAATACCGAACGGCTAAACAAGTCGGGAGTCGGATTCAGCAATTGAGAGAATCCTACGAGGGACCAGAATGTACGTGTATATCACGCCAGTGGGCTTTTCCAATTGTAATGACCCGAACAGTGCAAGAACTGTTATTTCCCACCCCAAAGTCCCCTTCCACATCGCACGCATCGGATCTCATCATTTTTATCGATATCCTCCCTCCAGGTTGGATTGAACAGCCCCCCGAAGCTCCCCTTCGACCGTGGTCGGAGAATCATAATGCAATCCACGTCTCGCGCTACCCCCGGCATCTGGATTGCATCGATCCCACCGTTACATTGGTGTCGACTTCACCACTCTTCGCCGAGTCGAGATTCACTGTCCGTGTGGATGAAACCGTCGTGCACGTCGAGCAGGCTCCACTCACAGTCCCCTGTAAGGGCCTTCCGAGTCCATCCGGCGTCTTGCATTACGTGGCCCTCGTACCGGGGTACTGGAAAACCCTGCTGAAATGTCCCGGTACGCCTTCTTGAACCCTACAACAATTTACTTGACCTCGAATATCAGATCCCACCCGTTACAAAATTTTCCATGAAGTCAGGATGATGGAGGATGGTGCTGTCAGATTTTCCGCGCAATATGTGTTCAGGTATGGAAGCGATGATTCGATAATTATCTAGGCACTGTCATGAGCCGAGGGAGAGTCGTGGCCGATTCGTATTTTTGGAGGCCACAAACTTGAAGTACTTAGCGTAATGAATCACGAAGAATCGCTTCTCGTCTCATGCGGCCAAATTTAATCACTCTTATTGCGGTGCTTTGTGAAAAATACGCCAGCCCCACCCACCTGACGCGATGTATGTAGTACGGGCCCCGGTTGTTTCTTAACGGGACCGCGCCGGAATATACCTACCTACCACCGTGCCACGATATGGTGATGAATGTACTGGCCATGACTCTCTTGGAACGTGTGACGGTGCTTTCTGTCGACGTTTTGACGATCTTCTCAGTAAGTTGCTAACAGGGATATGCTTCAAGTTGATATGCTTTCTCGCCGTGGGCGACTCGAGCAATTGCCCTATCAAGTCTCGTCCGGCCCTCTCACAGTCAATAGAATAGCTTTGACCCGATCTGTGAAACTGGCAGAGTACCCAGATAGAGAATAGAAATAGAGATATAACCGAGGTCGTAAGTTAGTAAACTGTTCGGATGCCCGGGCCGACTCCTATCATCACACGAGCATACAAACACTGCCTCGCAGCTTCTGTCCACTCGCTACCACCAGGATGGAGAGATCTACACCGGGAAACCACCCCTTGATTCTCAGTCTTCCAATAGAGATTCTTCTGGAGATCACTGCATACTATCACAACACGCCGATTCCCTACGAGAGATACCGGAAAGACACAGGAGACACACTATTTGGGCGATTCGACGTGCTGCGGTCACTCTCTCAGACCTGCAGGTACTTCAGGAATGTCTTTATATGTCTCGTTTGGGAACACTTGGAAGTCTTGGACGAAGCTTCGGACGTTACGGGCCGCCACATAAATCTCCTGAAGAGGAGGATGACGGGCATTCTGAAGACACCAAGTCTACCTCGATGCGTCCGGTAATAGCTCCAAAGACTCCGATTCGTGACTCTAAATATCTTTCAGGACGGTTCTCGTATCCCTCAGACTGTCATCTCCGAACTGGAATTTAATCACCATCTTCGTGCGATTTTTGCAGGCGACACCGAATCTGTCTGCCCTGCATATTGTCGAGATATTTGACAGACATGCGGGAATCCTTGTCGGACGCTTGGTTGGCCAATCATTCTCCTCCATCCAGACACTCACGATTCCCACCTCACTTACCCGGGCGCTCCCCTCGTTCCCGAACGTCCGAATGCTCATCTGTGCGGATACATTCGCCTCGGATCAGGACGCGACAAAAATGTTGAAGGAATCAAGTAAGCATTGTCCGGCGCTTGAAGGCCTTGCGAATATCCCCCCATCTGGCCCCGTCATTGAAGGTGCTTCAATTTCTGGCTCCGGAGTTCACACAACTAAATGTCGTTTTCAGCCATGCTCAAGTATCTCCCTCATGTCAAGGACCTCAGTTTTCGTCAGGTCGTCCCATATGTTCGTCTAACCCATCCCCGCATTACACATACATAATTTTTTTCCCTAGGTCGTCTTGAAGCTCCTCACCCCACTCGAGAACCTTCGCTCCATCCAATTCCCTCATCGGCACCACCACCGACCAGACCAGCGGGACGAAAAGCTGAGACTCATCCGTGAAGTCGCTGAAAACATCTTTCGTACACCCGTCGGGCAGGAGCACATCCCGATCTCGGTGGAATACACGCCTCCCGAGACGGATGTCGGGGATCTCGTGCTCAAGATGCGGATCATTCCGTTGTAAACCCGTAGCCTTGTTCACTGCTGGCTGCACATAATTCTCTTCCTGTTTATATATTTATCATCGACTTGGCATGGCACGCTTCTCCTGCGTCCAATATTCATTCCTCCACGGAAAACGGCACGGACGGCACGCCAAACCCGCGCTCAATGGATCTGAGCGCCAGTTAACACCGCCCCATCAGCCAAAAATCTAAGAAAAGCACAGAGTCAGCGCACCTCCATCGTCGGGCGCGGCTGGGTGAACACGAGCCTGAAGCGCGTGGGGACGGGGTCGGCCATGCACGTCGTGGGTTTCTCCAGACAGACGGTTAGTGTAGGTAAAGCACGGGGAGAGTCAGAAGACGCACGAGAAAGACCTGGCGTCGATGCGCTCGAGTTTCGCGATATCGCTATTAGACGGGTCGGTGATGCGCGCGATGAAGGGGGCGAGGTCGACGACGACGTACACGCCCGCGTCGGCGCATGTGAATCTGCGTGTCAAATAAATTTGCTTGGTGAATTAGCGAGAGAGAGGAGTACGCACGGCAGCTCATGGAAGATCATCCACTCCGCGACGAGTTCGTAAGGCGGTGCGGTTGTCTGCCAGGAACTGCTCGATGAAGGCCTCGTCGGCGAGGACGCGTAGGAAGAGCAGGTCACTTGCAGCGGAGATGAGCGTGGCATTGAAGAGCGGGCGCAGGAGCTCGATGAGAGAAGGATTCGATGGCGAGACGAGGAGACCCATTGGATTGATTAATGCACTGGGCCCTCCGATGATAGAATACACGAGGACGAGCCACATTTCAAACCGCTAGCGCCAAAAGCCTTCGTTGGGCCCGCGAGCACATGGACACGCGAAGGGTCGATACCGAGCGCAGGCAGGTCGTACAAGAGAATTGACTCGAATTGGGCGGATGTCTCGGAAACCAACCATAGAATGGCTAGTTTAACGGACTTAGAGTTTGAAAGACCCTGTCATCGACAGTTGCTTACAACAGTGAGTAGCACACCGGCTCATTCGTCTGCGAGGGCTCAGGTAAGCTGAGCTTGCACTTCGCCGATACCGAGACCGGCGACTGAATTCTCTCCTATAGAAATGTTGAGATACAGCAGCAAGATAGCGAATTATACGCACTGGTGACTGTGACACGAGGTTGGGGTGAAAATCCTCCACAATCGGACGGGTCTGCTTTCTATGGCTGAGAAAGCGGATGAAGAGCCGCAGTGCTCCAGAGAGAACGGCCGTGCAGGATGATGGAGAAGCGAGGGTGTGTGGGGAGGATCCCGCGCTAGCCCGGCCGACAGGACGACAGTGATTATGCACGGGGCAAAGGCCTCGGTTTTGGCGGTTTGGATGCGGGGAGGACTAATAAATCGCGCAGGCGCCATGAGAAGCGTCTGGAGGGTGGGGAGGTGGGGAAGAGAGTTTCCCGCGTTGCCTAGGTGTGTCAGTATGTACACGAAATTCTTTTTGAAGCGACGCCGAGATACCTATTCACCTTGAGGATCCCTAACGAGTAGTCCTGGATTCTACGGCGTGGGGGACATCGAACCGTGAGGCCAGGATTCCGGTGGTTTCCCAATAGTGTTTTCAGCAGCTTTTGAAAACATGAATAAGCGGCCCACAGGATGTAAGGACTTGGTAAGGACCAAGTGTAAGAGCCGAGTATTCATAGGCTCATTGCAAGGTTTTGAATTTGTGTGCAGTACAGTATAGTGCCGCTCGGTGGATCACTACTTTGATGTTTCATCCCCAGGGCTTGTATTTGGACACGATAAATTCTGAATTTAATGGGAGACATATTAGAGCATGTATTGAGTTATTCTGCACTTCAACTTTGATGATCTTGGCGGTGGTATGTTGCGAGGAAGGGATATGCATTTTTGATGGCAAAATGTCGCAGTTCCGTTCCGTGGATCACTCCACTTTCTCTGCCATTGTCCGGTCTTGTACCCTGTTTCACCTCATTTTGGAGCCCATACAGAGCCTAACAACTTATTCAGAGGCTCTTGTGCACAATTTAAGCTCAAACAAGCACTCTGAGAGCTACGGTGCATTAAGGCTCTGCCTGCCAAATATGGCAATTTTCACTTGCACAAATTATTCAAGCCCAGACTTTAGTCCGATTGCCTCGATCTCTAGGAGTAAATCATAGCTGGTATGGCCATCTATCGTAAAAAATAATGTTTCAGCCAGAATCTCCCCAAATGGTCGCAAAATGGATGAAAAGGAAAGTCACTGATGGTGTGATCAAGGATTGATTTGCCGAAAAACACGTCGTTTGGGAGCCTCGGTTGGCCTACTCACTCAAAATTAATTCAGGCCATTCAGACAGCATACATGGCTAGGAATGTCAAAGGGTTTTGCCGCAGGATGGATGTACGTGCCGCAAAAAATGAATGATCCATTGATAGGCCGTGATCCACCGAGCGGCACTATACTGTACTGTAAGTTTGTCCAGCGGATGCAACAAGTTGATAGTGACTGAGTGGGTGGATGGGTGGAGCCGTGAATTGGGCGCTTCGAAGTAAGCTCGTCGAGGTCACACGCTCCAAAAAAAAAGTCACACAATGATCTCAAATCAGAAATCGGAACTCGGCGTCCAATGCCGAGATGCTTGCCGAACTATGGTTCAACTTCTTTTAAGTTATTTCGTTTAGAGAGTTGGAGGGGGCATCGCGATTTTGGCACTTTGCTTGTGGATGCTTGTACAGGCTTGTACAAGCTTGTACAAGACCGAAAAGGGCCGCAGGACGCCAGACCACAAGACATGTCCTAAAAACCCACAAGACCTCAAAAAAAGAAAAATTCTGACCCATCCTATTGTGCTCTGGGGACCATTTCTGTGAACTTTTTTTTTCCACACCAGACAAAAAGACAAAAAGGTCACAAGACTTTTGCCATTTTGCTGATGGGGAGGCAAAACTATCTCCGACAAAATGACAGTATGTATTGCCGCTGTTTCCCGATGGGTGCTCGTTGTCGAGCAGTTGGGCACTTGTATGTAATGACACACGGTGTACATTCCTGAGGCCGAAAGAGTAAGCGTGCGGGATCACAACTTTAGCAGGGTGTATGTTCTCTCGTTTGCGCCTTCACCTCACTTACGTTTCTTTGCCGGAGCTCGACGGTGATGTCCTTTGTCTGAGAAAAGTCGGCCAAATTAAATTCAAGGCTTATCAAGCTGGTGGCTGCAGATAACCCGCGGCCTGACAGCGGAAACCGGAGCTCAAATATCTCCTGTATACCGGTCTTCTCCCGTCAAAGTTCCCTTGGATTTGTCGGTGATATGGTACCGAGCATCTCCCTACAGCGATACATTTCCACCATCATTTTGTCTGGGTGGTCTGGGAATTGCAATTTGGCCGGTAAAGGATTATAAGTCGCACATATTTCCTTTAATGACACTAGCAGCGTACTTCGAGCAAGGATATAATCATTGCCGGCCGATAACACAATCGCACTTTAGAACGATCATGTGGACCTATAAATTTCATTTGCGGGAGGTCTGTGTCAAATTCTCCCCAACGGATACCATATTGCGGCTCTTTACGTTCCTGCTGGACGTTACCTCCACTTCAATGAGCTTCTATCATCCCGGAGAACATCTGACGCGGTTCCAAGTCCATCAATTGCGGCTAGTAACCCAGAATGCAGTTCAGCACGGATCTCTGGAATGAAAACCGTCATGCAACGTTTCCCGCAGTGTTTCTAGTGGACTATATAAGACACTTGAAGAACTATCGAAATATTCAGCAAAACTCCTCCCCTTTTCCCCTTGTTTTGAACTCCAACCGCATCATGACATCCAACAGTCAGCCGTCGTCCAGTCCCCTTTGGTTGGCATTGCTAAAGGGGTTCTCTTTGACGATCTCGGTAATGGTGCGAAGACGTATGATCATCGATGCGTCCTTTCTCATCATCTCACAGTTGTTGGTGTCGACAATGCCTCCATCAATACCAAGAATCCGATTGCATGTATCCAGGTATGGCAAACCTGTGGGTAGCTCTTCCCGTTCTACTCCGGTCCGAGTTGAATCGGATTTCTGGGTGAATAGAATCACCATGGAATACAGGTAAACGGACAGAAACATAGATGTTAAACGTCATGGTGTCATGCCGAACGTATCAGGCACTCTGCCCCCGAATCTGTTGGAAAAAACGTTCACGTTGACGGGCATAGCAGAACCAAACAATATTTCTACAATCCTTGTTCTCATTCCTGAGCATGACAGACACTCAAGTCATCATAGAAATCACCGGGATCCAGGGCGAGCCGGGATATATAGTGAGGCTCTGGGGGGCGCTCGGATTGTTCAGAACAGCTTCGTCACTTACGACACCATCAGCGGAAAGGTGACGAATTAAGGAGTAAGCAACCGACAAATCAAAGGTGTATACTTGCAGCCATTCAGAAGACAGACCGCGACTCAGCCATTCCGGGTCGGCGCGGAGAGAGTTTTCGCTTTTAGTGGATACGCGATCAGCCATACTCGGAGCTCACTGACAACGACTGAAATAGCCCTCCAAAAGCCAACGGGGGGCCTCTTTGGCTTGGGGTTCTATGACGTTGCCGCTCGTTCGGTAGAGTGGGGAAGCATGGTATCCAACTACTTACTCCTGTTAATTTGGATTGCGCAATCATATGTATTTTTTTCTTCTCTGGATGGATGTATCAGAAGGGTCTTTGATAAGTCGGGCGAAAATCGATAAACCTTCATTCCCCTTTCGTTTTCGTGCGTGAGTATACTGTAGTAGCTGTACACCAAGATGTGTTATCATCACAGGGAAACCGTCGTTTGCGGGAATGTCAAACTCAAGTCGGGACTTCGGACCTCGGTCAGATCGGAATCGGGAAAGTTTTCCACCGATGGATTCTCTGGTTGGTTTCTGACCCCATCTCCAAACCCTGCTTTCAACTCGCTTTGGGCACTCTCTTCCCTAATCCCGACCTAGATGTCTGTAGTTCTGGCCCCAGAGCAGATTGGAAGGAGCAAAGTGAGTCGCTGCCTAATTATAATCGACTCGTTGCTGTGTTCACGGCACACAACACATACCCGTCTGTTAATCCTTTTTCGCTGTACATCGATGAGTCATGACAGGACGCACAGATGGGTCCTTAAGATCGCTACTTTTGTTCCCACAGATCGTTCTGCATATAATGCCTTTAGCATCTGACCTCCGGAGGCTCCGGTGCATTGTCTTGAATTTCCTAACAAGGCCAGAACATATGTCATGCGCTATTTTGTAGGACACAGGGTGGTACGAAAGATGAGCCGCTCGAGACGCATCCAAGCACATCAGGAACATGTCATTGGTATCATAGACCAGGATAGAATTCAACCCGATGGACAGTGGAATGAAAGGGGGGTCGGGGGTATCACAGAACTTTGCCTAAGGTGCACGCCATCCGAGGTGATATAGCCACATAAGCCAATCGCAAAACTCAAAAGCTCCTTAACGGCTCCATGGCTTTGTAGCCAAGAAGTATATGCCAGAAGCAAGGGATTTGCTCCGAGTAACTCCAAAATAGACTTTTGTGCCAAAGGCACTCTAAAAAACACGCTTCTTTTCACATCGACGCGTTCAGTGCGCACTACCGCCGGGCCAGCATGCCCGCGAAGAAGGCGCACCTTCGTAATCGCTCCGATAACTTTCTTAAGCGCGTTAAGAGCGTGTTAGCCTGTCACCGCGGACAAGGAGAATGTATGTCGCCGTCAGCTGGACCGCCGGCTTCGAATTGACACTTCTCGATGCAGGCGAAGGCCTTCTCGGACATCCATTGTCGATCATGTCTTCTTGGCGACAACTCTAAATGCCGTGATCGACGCGTCGGGTGATCCTATAGCGGTTATTTTTATAGAAAGTCACGTCCAGAGGTGCTCCAGAGTCTAGCTCAGTTCTCCCACAAATATTCGGTGCCCCCCCGTGAAATCACGTCGCGCCACCGTGGAGGAAGTGCCCGATGAAGATGATCTTTCCCACTTCACGTCGGCATCTACCCTGAGCCTCGTTTCGGGGAACTCAGAAACCGGGGACGCGGAGGCTGCCGCAGCCGTATGTGCACGCGTCGGACACGCCGGGGAAACGACGCGTGTCGGACGGGCCGGCGGCAACAGGTTACAGCTAACACATTTTCTCAGATTTATTACGCGTTTACTGGGCCGGGGAGGCTCCGTGAAGCGCCGACGATAGTCAGAGCGGCCGAGGCCATGAAATATTTGACAGCTGCGCTCCAGGGGTCTCGAGGGACCAGCCTCTAAGGGGGTACACACGGTACATTACAACCGCTCCATGCTCGTGGTTAATTCATACGGAAACTAGAAGAAATCCTTGCTCACCGATGACAATGTCATCAATCTATATTTCACGAGATTGACGGTGACAATATCACGGTCGAAAAACTTGTGCAATATCTCGCCAGGCCGGAGGTAATGACGTGCTAACCGACCGTCCAAGCGCGAGCAAACCCTAAATAGGCAGAGTGAGCGGCAAGGGGGAAGTTAGGAAAGGTGTGCGAGTGTTCCAATCAAGAACGGTTCCGTGACAGACAACCCGGCGGCTGACAAGTCCAGAAGTAGCGGGCGAAGTGTACGATGCCGAGTTCGATGTCGAGAGCGAAGCGAAGCGATGACGAAGCGATACGAAGCGATACGATGCGAAGCGGAGCGGAGCGATGCGAGATTTAAACTTATAAGCGCGACGTTGGGGGAAATCCAAGTATTTTCATTGAAAGGAGACTACAGTATTTATACAGATGAGTGGAAAGGAGGGAAATGGAGAAGATTGAATAGTAAATGAAACTTATCAAGTTCCGAGCAGGAGAAAGGGAACGAGGCGATGTATGAATAAATTGAAGAAGGTGCGGAATATCGGAGGAACAAGCGGATTGAGTGAAACTGGCCGGGGATTGAATGGATTTGTCGGACTAAGTGGAGCAGGAAGGCGATGAGAATAGATTATAACGCGATTGACGCGTGAGTCGGGGGTATGAGAGTGAGACGGGAGGTGGAAGGAGGAGAGTGATCGGCCTTTGTTTGGTTCGGTGGGCGCTGACAACATCGGATTGATCCGAGTGGGTCTAGAACGGAATTGGGTTCCGGTGGTAGCGCGCAAGCGTGCGCGTCAGTAATGGAAAAACACGAGATCACCAGAACCATCTCCGTTCGGACACCCCGACTCTACCGGAATGCGCTCGGATACAGGTATTCACAGCCTCGGAAGGGACAATACAGCGACGGTCATGAGCGTGAAGACATGGTTCATTGGAGGGATAAGGTATATATTCCAGCCGTCAAGAACATCAGTAAGACCACATTTTACTTGTCGGCTTGTCAGCTTTTTTTACTTGTTGCAAAAAAATAAAAGCGCAGAAACAATGCCTGGGTGTCAACGCACGCACTGAAAAAAAATATTATTTTCCGAACTTGTTGTTTTTTCGACATAGCTTGCGAGCTTGTCAGCTTGTCAGCTTTTTGAGCCCGTACAAGCTTGTACAAGTATGGCACATATACTGTGCAAAAAATATTAGAGGACATCTTGTGAGTGGAGACAGGTTTTTTGGATACATCTTTGAAATGGAAACAGGATTTCTGGTTGCATCTCAAAATGGGGACATATTTTAACTTAGTTACATCCTTTGTGGAGGTTCACAAAGCTCCCAGCTCCAGTTGAATGCTTGGAGTGCCTTTGATTTTTTTTACCTCGAGGATAGCGCGAGTGATGATATTGATCAAAACAGTGATCCGAACACTCCGCCGGGATCCGAAAAAGGATATTGTGTTGTTTTCGCACCTCGGAGAGCAGGAATCCTGGGAAAGCTTAAAAAATCTAACTCTAAGGATTATCAAACTCAATTTTTGGGCTTGAATATAACTCACCGAACTCCTAACGCAATGGGCAAAATCCTTGGTTCGTGAGGTCGAATTGCAGTCATTCTGGTCTTGAGTTCGCATATCCAAGTTCTACTGTGTTACATGCCGTCTTTTTAATTGTTCCGAGTTTGAAATACCACATCCGAGGAGCCTGCGGGGAGCCAGAACTGCGAGGTGACCGACAGAGTTGAAATTGATCCCGGCGAGTTGATCTTGATTTGATCCGAACATCTCGGCGATCACTCCGAATTTACCGAGATGCGAACCATTTACAAAGTTGTCAGCCGTTTGAAAGGGTTGCATCAATATTGAGGATGCGAGCTTTTTACAAGTTGTCACCGAAGATTAACCATACAGATGTAAGTTGTCATTGAAAACCCTGGAAATTTTGGCTAATTTTTGCACAGTATATCGCCCATATACAAGCACCGGCAAGTAAAGTGTGAGAAGGCCGATGAAACTTGAGGAGGATTAGTATGCGGAATTGGAACCAAGATGATTTCGAGGAGTACCGACCGCATCGGCTAGGGAAGCGGGTCATCACCTCGTTTCACCCCATGACCAGAAACGAAAGAACTGATACCACAAAAGCTATTCGAAAGCTACAGCAGAAGGGGGACGGTCACTCACTCATGGACCGCGTGCCATTTTTCGAAGTCCGGGAAGAACTGCGAATGGTAATTTGCCAACGAGGACGTGCTCGAATGAGCTCATGGATATCCTCGACGAGATTTACCCCGACTGTGAACATGTGCTCGGTTATGACTGTTGAAAGTACTGTACCATTTCGACAGAGTCTTCAGGTGACACGTGACGCGGCCCTCTGAACTGAAGACTTTTGGTCGTGGTGACGGTGACATTGAAAAATAATGTATGTAGCCTGCTGCGCGGCAGGGCCCGCTATCTACTTCTCCCTAAGTATGGCCTTGTATTTCGATTGATATGGTGTATAATTGTATCATAGAGTATTGATATACATACGAGAAATCTTGGAGAAATTCTACTAGTACACAAGGAGGGGTAAAGTGGATGATGTACATGACAACAAGGCCACTGGAAACGGCGATGCAGGCCCCGAGTCCATGTATGTAGCATAGTGAAAAAGGGGGCCAGAGACTATGTCTGCTCTGTCAGCCGGAGATATTCAGAAAAGATACATGTAGCATGCTATTTCGTTCAGGGTAGATGAAGCATGGCATGGGATTATTGGGATACAGTAGTTGTGAAAAGATCCGGTGAAGGGATTAGTTTGGAACACATTCAGAGGGAGGCAGGAACATACACATGTGCATATGGTGTTTATTACCACCATTGAGCATGTTATTAGTGGCTGCGAGATTCGGGAGGCTGTGGCCAATGAACGGGAAGAGAGAGCTCGGGCAGATCATAGATCGCGATATCGCGAGTTTGTCGGACACCTTGCGCCGGAATATACCTACCTACCTACCTTGAGACAGCTTCAGATCCCAGAGAAATGTCGCAGTGGGCAAGAGGGGCAACATCACAGTAGAGTGCGAGGAGAACCCAGCACAGTCAAGATGAATTCGCGAGCCGAAGAGACGGGAACAAATTCCGAGGAGATGATCGTCCACGGTAGACCGCAAAAAGGAAGGTTGGAAGCTCGGCGGCCTTCGAGTAGATGAGAGACAACAGCAGCGGTAAAGTCAAGTGAGGTTGCAGGAAACAGGAGATGCAACAGCCGTTAAGGATAATGGCTGTGTGGACTCGGACAACGGGAAATGGACAGAAGGTGTGCCGGATCAACCCGATCAAGGGATGAGACTGACGTCAGAAACGTGATTGAAACGTGATATATTACCAAAGTAGGAAAGAGGTCTGAAACGCCAGATTTTGAGATTTTGAGCACCCCAAAAACCCAGCTATAAGATAGCGGGAATTTCGGCCCAAATAGGCTTAAAAACGCCCAAAAAGTCTTGCCGGCATCTGCCGGCCTTCCATTTAAGGCAATTTTTGATCGTATTAGTCAGAATGAAGACCTGATAAACTGAAGACCTTCGGTAACACGTGACATGGGCTGAAGACTTGGTCGAAATGGTACAGTACAACTGCTGTGAACACACTGCCCACTTCACAGCTCGGTTCCACAGCATTCTTTACAGCTCATCATTTTTACCATTCCTTCCATTGCTCTTTACAGCCCTTTACAGCCCTTTTGAAGTATATATTCTGTACATGTTTGAATGAATTCCACGCGCGTTTGCAACGAGTTTACTGCTTACTTGGAATCTCTGACTCGAAATCCAACAACGACAACGCGACAACCCTCCGCAAGCCCTGACGGATCACTATCTGCGCGCTTGATGTCGAAGTTCACGTCCAAGCCTGCGACGAATTTCGGGGTTGAAGTTGCCACTCGCGACGCGCACGGCAAACCACTTTACACGAATACCGGCCAGTTGCAGAAGGTCAAAATTCAGATGACCGGCAAACCCCAGTCACCACCCTATTACCAGCAAAAGCACCCCTTCGAAGACCTGTTCAAAGGTATGGCCATCATTCCGGAGGAGCGGGGCTTGAAGAGCACGTCAACAACCCGGCCGAGTGCAAAAATTTCAAATGTGCTCCTCCAGCCCTTGATTGCTGCCGCCGCATTCTCTTCAACCAGCCGGACTTCGTGAATGTCGAATCTTGATTGGAAACCACCTGCAAAGCTCGAGGGTTTTCTGTTCTGTTTTTCATGAAGTTTCACTGTGAGCTCAACTTTATTGAGCAAATGTGGGGCTATGCGAAACACATCTATCGTTTTTTCCCCGAATCTTCTCGGGAAGACGATTTGGAACGGAATGTTCGGGGGGCATTGGCCAGCGTTGGCCATCGTTGCCCTTCCTATGATGCGGCGGTAGGTTACCCGACAGAGTCCACATTCATCAATCTTGTTCCAGATTTGCCTCCCGCTCGCGAAATTTGGTTGATGCCTACGCGAAAGGCTTGAATGGAAGACAGGCCGCATGGGTGGCCCGCAAATACCGCGGAAGGCCTGTTCAAACGTATGGCCGTAATTCTGGAGAAGCGGGGGCTCCGAGAGCACGTTAAGAAGGTGGCCCAGTGAAAGGCTTCAAATCCGCTCCTCCAGCCCTTGTTTCTGGTGTCGTCTTCAACCGGCGGACTTTGTGAATGCCGAATCTTGTTTAGAAACCGCCTGCACAGCTCGCGGGTACTCTTTTGCCGAAGTTTCACTGCGAGCTCAACTTCATTAAGCAAGTGTGGGGCTACGCAAAATGGATCTATCGTTTCTACCCCGCATCTTTTAGGGAAGACGACTTGGTCCGGAATGTTCGGGAAATGTTGGCCGCCATTCCCCTACCTATGGCGCAGCGGTAAGTTATCCGACAGAGTACACATTCATCAATCTGATTGTTTCGGATTTGCCAACCGCACGCGAAAGTTTGTTGACGCCTACGCGAAAGGCTTGAATGGAAGACAGACCGCATGGGCTGCCCGCAAATACCGCGGTCATCACATTGTCCCTGAATTTATTTTGGACGAACTCGACTTGGCCGGAATTGTTTGATAGAGGTACTCTTCAATTGGTGTATATTTATTTCTCTTGTTGTCTTGTTGCATCTAGTGGTCTGTATATGTGTGGCTGTAGCTGTTTTGTATACCTAACACACCCAAGACGTTCATTCGGAGTGGCGGGTGAACAGATTTGTCGATCAATCCCTTTGTAACGAGAACTCCTCACTCACTAGAGCAGTAAAAATTGAGGCCTCTCTTGGAAATCTTCACAAATTTCATGTTCAGCACAATCTCCTTGTCGGCCGCGACCAAGTTATGTGTACATGTACCTGCATTTATTCCTTGGTATTTGCCCAAATTAGGACCCCCACGTAAATTGATGAACACCTTGTTGGAATAGCGCAGGAATGCTGATGTACCCAGTGGGCAGGTTGATCCTCTGGCATAAGTGGTCACCTTGATCATGCGAGCCAAACACCATATGGAGCTCGGGTTAGTGGTTTATTTCCACAGGCGTTAACGCATCCCTCCGAGGGATGGCGGCAGAAGAATGTTATGAGAAAGGTGATGCACCGTACTTTTCGGCCGGGTACTTGTAGCATTCCCGTGGTCCAAATATGCTCATGGATTTCAGGGCACGTACGGTTCTGGATTTTTGAAACAGCGAAAACACTGCTCTGGACTGTGCGGTTTGTTTGTATACTTCTGATTCGGGGGTGCGTGCGACCACCCCTCATAATAATATTCGGTTCGCCGCATTACTAGCTAACGTGAACCCTGTGAGTTATTTCTAGTAAGCATTTATAGCATACATCGATGACCTCGGGGGCTTCTCCCTAATCGGCTTCATCAATAGCCGTATCCCGTATCCACCTCTTTCGGAACCTTGATTTTTTTTCGCACAACCGAATCAGAAATAATAATTTTGAGCTCTGCATTGCACACGATACATACAACGGCTCGTGAATCTTGCTGTAGCACTCCTTGACGCTTTTTGTGCATCGTCCCTCTACAAAGCTGTGACTCCGCGATTAACATGAACGGTAGTTCTGTTCTTCCTGTGCCCATTCCTCCTGTCCCGTCCTCGGTTCTCCGTCCATAAAGTGAGGAGGCTCTGTGGCCCATTGTGCACCATGGACTTTAACACTATCCACCTCAGTGCTCCGATCCCAGTTCGACGTGCCACTGCGACCCTCGAAGACGAGTGGTCACCTACAGAGGACACGCATCGCAGTCATGCCCTCCGGACCTTGCTAGACAGACGAAGAGTTTGGAGAACGCTAGGGAGTGGGCAAGCCATATGGCCGCGGGAGCTGGAAGCAGCCCTTCTTGAAGGTAAATAAATTTCTTCAACCGTTTCCAGCGGTGAGCGATACCGACCGACAACGCAGGACTCCAGCAGTATCAACCGACAGCGTGCAAAGAAACAGTGATGTTAGGCCGCTTCCCGCGTCGCAACCAGTTTGTCTCCCAACATATTTGGAAAAAAACGGGCCAATATCGAACGGCTAAACAAGTCGGGAGTCGGATTCAGCAATTGAGAGAATCCTACGAGGGTCCAGAATGTACGTGTATATCACGCCAGTGGGCCTTTCCAATTGTAACGACCCGAATAGGGCAAGAACTGTTATTTCCCGTCCCCAAGTCCCCTTCCACATCGCACGCATCGGATCTCATCATTTTTATCGATATCCTCCCTCCAGGTTGGATTGAACAGCCCCCCGAAGCTCCCCTTCGACCGTGGTCGGAGAATCATAATGCAATCCACGTCTCGCGCTACCCCCGTCATCTGGCTTGCATCGATCCCACCGTTACATTGGTGTCGACTTCACCACTCTTCGCCGAGTCAATATTCACTGTCCGTATGGATGAAACCGTCGTGCACGTCGAGCAGGCTCCACTCACAGTCCCATTTGAGGGCCTTCTGAGTGCATCCGGTGTCCTACATTGTGCAGCCCTCGTACCGGGGTATTGGAAAACCCTGCTGAAATGTCCTGGTACGCCTCCTTGCCGCTCAGCCCTACGAGAATTTCACCTTGACATCGAAATATCAGATCCCACCCGGTACAAAATTTTCCATGAAGTCAGGATGGTTGAGGGCGGTGCCCTCAGATTTTCCGCGCAATATGTGTTCAGGTATGGAACCGGTATTTCGATGTTCATCTAATGGGACTGCGCACGAATATATCTACCTACTTATCTAGCCAATCTAGCCACTGCCATGAGCCGAGGACAAACTGAGGTTGACTCATTTTTGAAGGCCACAAAGTACCTAGCATAAAATCGTCCAAAGTCCCTTCTTGTGGATGCTTTGTGAAAAGTGCGAAGCAACCAGGATAAGCGGCGCGTGTTGCATTACATCAAAATCGACCCCTCCGGTGAGTCCGTGAGAAGTCTACCAATCAAAGATATCTCTCGGGTATTTAGTTCTGCCAATGAACCATGTAATAAAATACACGCAGTCATCAATCTCCCGTCTTCCCTCCGATGACCAGAAAGTTGGTCCCTCGGCTGGTACTTACAGCGCCCTCTTACTGGAGCAACTGTCATGGCAGTGCAGTCTGCCTGCTCTCAGTGGACTGTGTTTCTTCTTGAGGCTTCGGCTGTGTACACTCAGAGCCATCCATCCTCTGAAGGACTGTAACTACTCATAATGGGGTAGCAAGAGAGCACAACACGTGTGGAACGCATCGAGAACGCATTCGTCCGTCAGTCGAACGGACCCCCAAGCCGGAGCTATCTTTGATTGACAAATTTCTCACGGACCCCGGAGGAGAACTTGAGGAGAACACTAGTACGAGAATCTTGTGTTAATCAGAAAGTTCACGGCGGTTGACCTTGAACGTGTGAACCTGGTGAGCCGTTGGTGGACTGCTTATGTCACTACCGACAACGTTTTCCACTATATCCTCCCAGGCCCTAACCCTAGTAGCCCAACCTAATCAGTCGGACGACACGGCGGATACCCGGAGTTAGGGCGCGTTGCGGCTGCCCTAACTCCTCGAAGGCGGGGCACAGGCGCCTGAAACACAATGCTGGATCCCGGTGGTAGCAGCGGACGGCGGTGAGGGCAGGAGAATGGAGCAGACTGGCCGAATCCACCGAGTTCACCTAGTTCACACTGGAGTTCATAGGTGTTGGTGCACTTTCCCATTCAAGGATTTACTGCCCCGAAGACCGATTTTGATGGATAACGCAAGCGCCACTTGTATACGCTTCTCGCCGTCGCGCATTTGCCCTGCCAAATGTCCAGCTCTCCCATGGTCAATGGATTAGTAGCTTTGACCGGATCTTGTCTAATATTGAGCCCTACTACTACTAGTACTAGGATAAAGAATATACACGGTGGACAAACTTATGGCATCTTCCCTTTTGCCATGTGCAGTCACTGCGACTGTCATGCGAACTGTCATCGAGACTGTCGTCTGGCAGAACTGTGCGGTACCCTGACCAACACGCCGACTGTCATGCTTGCCCGTTTCGCTGGTCGGACCAAGGTCGGGGATTACCAGGAATTGGTAAAGAAAATATGGCAGCGTTGCAACGACGCGACGCGATTTTTTTCCGGTTCAACACTAGAATTGATATGTCTCATTCGAGAAAGGGTAAGAGTCTCCTATTTACCCTATGTATGAACAAGCAATGAACAAGTGTGCAAACCTAAGACGATAAGTAAGTGCCGAAGAGCCGGCCGGATAGTTAGCATACTCGACGGCAGAGAGCAAACCTGAAAAAAGGACATGTAACCGAATGAGGCTGAAATTTCAATTCTCCAGCGATTTGAACTCTGACTAGCATGTACAGTAGGCCCAGCGCCAGCATTATGCCACATTCTACGAATGGGTGGTTCTACAGCAAGACTGGTATCCTCTCGAGATCAGATCCTCACGAGTCAAAGTATAAAAGGACAGGCGCCACAAGACCACAGCAGTTCCTTACCACCACCACTACCCAAACGACAATGATCAGCGAGTCCGCACACCTATCCCGCGCCTCGGTCGACTCAACGACGGCACTCACGGCCAGTTACCGCCCGCCACAGAAGGACTTCGCCGCCGCTCTTGCGACGTTGCAGGATGCTTACGCGACACCTAGTGTGGGCCAAAGTCTGCCCACTCTCCCTACAATTCAATCCAAAACATCAACGTCACCGGCGGATATCCAGCCTTCCGACACATCAACATCTGCTGGTGAGGCTAACGTGAAAGCAATGTCCAAGAGAATACTCAAGGCGGTGGGGTTAACCTTCATGAAAGTCATTGGGATGGCCGGTGAGAGTTTATTTCTTTTCATCTGCATATTCGGGCTGAAGCCGATGCTTCCTGAAGAAAAAAGTAGTGCGTCCAAAGGAGAGAGCTTGCACTCTGACCCGTCGTAGAGAGTCGGGGTTATTTCTGTCAAAATCTTTCGTACACCTGTCGGACAGGAGAATACACCGATCCTCCGTAGAGTACGCGCGTCCCGAGACGAATGTCGGGATCTTGTGGTCACGATGAGGATCGTTCTATGTGATCCCGTCTAGCATTGTTCACTATTGGTTGCACGTACTCCTCTCCTTTCATTCATGTATTATACATACCTTCCCGACTTGCCATGGTACACTCGCCTACGTCGTTCCTACGAGGAAAACGGTGCGGACGACACGCTAAACGCGCGCTCAAGGCGTCTGAGCGCCAGCTAACACCGCCCCCATTAGCCAAAAATCTAAGAAAAACACCGAGTCAGCGCACCTCCATCGTCGGGCGCGGCTGGGTGAACACGAGCCTGAAGCACGTGGGGACAGGGTCGGCCATGCGCGTCGTGGGTTTCTGCAGACAGACACCGTGGTTGGTGTAGGTCAAGCACGGGGGAGAGTGAGAGGACGCACGAGAAAGACCTTCTCGGCAAGCATCGCGGCGTCGATGCGGTCGAGTTTCGCGATATCGCTATTAGACGGGTCGGGGATGCGCGCGATGAAGGGGGCGAGATCGACGACGACGTACTCGCCCGCGTTGGAGCGTGTGAATCTGCGTGTCAAATAAATTAGCGAGAGAGATGAGTACGCACGGCAGCTGGAAGATCATCTACTCCGCGACGAGCTCGTAAGGCGGTGCGGTTGTCTGCTAGGAACTGCTCGACGAAGGCCTCGTCGGCGAGGACGAGTGAGAAGAGCAGGTCACTTGAGCGTGGCATTGAAGAGCGGGCGCAGGAGCTCGATGAGCGAAGGATTCGAGGGCGAGACGAGGAGACCCACTGGATGAATTAGTACACTGGGCCCTCCGACGATAGAGTACACGAGGACGAGCCACATTTTAAACCGCTAGCACCACAGGTCCTTGGTGGGGCCCGCGAGCACATGGAGACGGGAAGGGTAGAGACCGAGTGCAAGTAGGTCGTACAAGAGAATTGACTCGGATTGAGCGGATGTCTCGGAAATCAACCATAGAATGGCTAGTTTAACGGACTTAGAGTTTAAAAGACCCTGTCATCGACAGTTGCTTACAACAGTGAGTAGCACACCGGTGCCTTCGTCTGCGAGGGCCCAGGTGAGCTGAGCTAGCACTGCGCCGATGCCGGCACCGACGACTGAATTCTCTCCTATAGAAAGGTTAAGATAATCAGCAAGATAGCGAATTATACGCACTGGTGACTATGACACGAGGTTGGGGTGAAAATCCTCCACAATCGGACGGGTCTGTCTCCTATATTTGAGAAAGCAGATGAAGGGCTGCAGCGCTGAGGGAATAGCCGTGCAGGATAATGGAGAAGCGAGGGTGTGTGGGGAGGATCCCGCGCTAGCCCGGCCGACACACGGGTAAAAGGCCTCGGTTTTGGCGGTTTTGATGTGGGGAGGGCTAATAAATCGCGCAGGCGCCGTGAGAATTGTCTAGAGGACGGGGAGGCGGGGAAGAGAGCTTCCCGCGCTGCCTAGGTGTGTCAGTATGTACACGAAATTCTTTTTGAAGCGACGCCGAGATACCTATTCACCTTGAGGATCCCTAACGAGTAGTCTACGGCGTGAGGGATATCGAACCGTCAGTCCAGGATTCCGGTGGTTGCCCAATAGTGTTTTCGGCAGTGAAGCGCTGGGTACGGGTGCACGTGTGAAAGCGGTAATCCATAAAACCTGCTCACGTTGGCTTAAGCCAGACGTATCTCAATAAGACCCCGCTTAAGCCGGGCTTAAGCCGGTTAAGCCAAGGATAAAATGGTATATTGTAGTAATTACATTATATGGTAGTAAGTACAGAGCACGGGTTAAGCCGCTTAATGAGATGGGTAAATTTGCTAAATAATGTTGAGCGGATAAAGCCGATTCAGCCGCTTAACCAGGTTAAGCGGCTTGAGCGGCTCGACTGCATAGATCACCGGATCAAGCTGCTTAACGCGGCTTGACCGCGTGTGGCACGCCAAGAGGCAGTGGTGAATGAGCCGGATGGAAAGCAGGGCAGCGGGGTACGCACCAAAAGTAGAGGCTCAGGCAAGAAAGCGCAGGGCACAGGACGAGGGTACGATTCTGAGGAAGGGGACATTTGAGAGAATACCTGCTAATCAGCCAGAATACACAAGTCCAGGGGGAAACATGTATGCACAGTGGGTTGAAATGAGGAATTTGAAGGCCCGGGGGTTTAGCTGCACCATGAGAGGAGAGAGGAAGAATGGATGTGACAAGTGACTTAGAAGTGACATGATGAAACAAAGGAACACGTGACGAATGAGCTGCGAGGCGGAACAAAGTCAAGTTATAAACAAAGAAAGCTTGTCCCGAACTACCACCACAAAACCCTCAAACTGAATCGCTGAATCGTCCAGTGTCTGCCTTCTCCCTGCACCTCCTTCCCCCGGTGGCTTTTCTCCCCACTTACTAATGTTACGCCAGCGGCTGCCCACGGCCCGGGCAGCAGCTGCAGTCTGCCCGAGTCCTGGTGTGTTTCTCCCGCTGCTTCGTTCCTCCGTCTCCGCCCTCGCCTGGCTTGGCTCACTCATCACTGCCTCTTGGCGTGCCACACGCGGTCAAGCTGCGTTAAGCAGCTTGATCCGGTGATCTATGCAGTCGAGCCGCTCAAGCCGCTTAATCTGGTTAAGCGGCTGAATCGGCTTTATCCAGGCCCCGTGAAGCTCCCGCCAAGGATTGTCCGGAAAAGTGGCTTTTCGAGGCCCAAATTTTGCGATTTCCTTGTCCGAAAAGTGGCTTTTTGAGGCCCAAAATCCACTGGCCCTGTCCGCCGAATGGCTTTTTGAGCCCGGATTTTGAAATTTTGCCTTGGCTGGGGATGATTTGCAAAGAGGTAAAAAAGGTCACCCTCAAGGTATCTACAAATGCTAATAGATTGTTCGTTTTCTTGTTCAGAGCACTGGTGACGTGCGCCGGAGAAAAAAATCGATTATTTTTGGGTGCCTCACGTGTCAACCCTTGTCGGATAGTGGCTTTTTTAGGCCGGGGTTGGCCCAAACAAGTGGCTTTTTCAGGCCAAATTTGGCGATTTTTCCGGACAATCCTTGGCGGGAGCTTCGCGGGGCCTCTTTATCCGCTAAACATTATTTAGCAATTTTACCCATCTCGTTAAGTGGTTTAACCCGCTCTGTACGTAGGACCGTATAATGTAATTACTACAACATACCATCATATTATTGGCTTAACCGGCTTAAGCGGGGTCTTATTGAGATACGTCTGGCTTAAGCCAACGTGAGCAGGTGACAGGTAATCCAACCACCAACAACAAACACAACCAAACCAAGGCGCATGAGTTCGGGGCTCCATGTGAAGTATACACATGTTGCAACCCAGACGATGAGCATCGAACGCTGCGACGTAAAAGCTTGGGCAATAAATAAGTGTTGAGGCGGCGCGACCAGCACACCGCCGAATATGTGGCGTAAATGTTGTAGAAACCAACTCCTTCGACTCTTCATCAAACAAATCTCCTCCACCAACACGTCGTCCAACCAGTTCCACCTTCCGAGCACCAACCCAACCCATAACCAAACCATCAATCCCAACAAAATCCTTCCACCAGATAACCAAAACCATGCCAAAGAAACCCAGAACGCTCCTGCTGCGGGTCGGCCCATATAAGGTGCGCGACGATCCATAGTTGAGCAGGGTACTGGGGTCTTGGACTGAAAGAGCAAGAACCAGAAAAGAAATTAAAGTTGAATCAAAGCAAAAGGAGGGGTATATGGGGGTATTATTGCATGTCTCGCTAGTACATTTCGTGTCCCTTTTATACCTCTACTGTTTGTATCTGACAAATAATAATCTACAAGTGCAAACCTGGTATTCAAAACCTCTGTTGCTAAGTTTCGACGTTCGCCCTGACACTAGTTTCTATGTTGAAGCCTATCCTGTGCATCCCCATGGTCGTTTCCTTGGATACAGGGCTGTACCCAGTCCCCATAACACCTCCTTGACCCATAAGCTGTCTGTTGCCGCGTTACAACTTGACCACCGTCGCGTCCGAGACGCATTTGATCCCAAACGCGTCGCAATCACGAGGTCACGTGACGGTTTGTATGAACTCCGCGGATACTTTCTCGGCGTGCACAGGTGAGTGGCGTTCACTGCCTCGGTTTCTTCTACGTGATTATGGCAACCTGAACAGGTTACCGCCCCTCGGGTCAACCTCGTGCCTTCCCTCTCCAGCCTGCGAGCCTCAAGGCACAGGAATTGCCTGTTTCAGGTGATTTCCAAGCACGTAAAATCACCCCGCTCATCAGCAGCTTTTGAAAGCATGAATAAGCGGCCCACAGGATGTAAGGGCCGAGTGTTCACAGGCTCATTGCAAGGTTTCGGTGTGCCGTACTGCACCTTGTCCAGCGGATGCAACAAGTTGATAGTGACTGAGTACTGAGTGGGTGAGGCCGTGAATCAGGCGAGTCGAATCAAGCTCGTCGAAGTCACACGCTCCGAAAAAAAGTCACACAATGATCTCAAATCATCGGAACTAATGCCGAGATGCTTGCCGAACCATGCCGGAAGTTCAACTTCTTATAAGTAAGTTATTACCGTTTGGCTTCGTTCAGAGAGTTGGAGGGGGGGGGAACTATCTCAGACAGTATGTATTGCCGCTGTTTCCCGATGGCTGCTCGTTATCGAGCAGTTGGGTACTTGTAATGACATTTAGAATACACACTATGTACACTCCCGAGGCCGAAGGAGTAAGAGTGCGGGACCACAACTTTAGCAGGGTGTATGTTCTCTCGTTTGATCCTTCACCCCACTTACCTTTCTTGCCAGACCTCGACGGTGATGTCCTTTGTTTGAGAAAAGTTCACCAAATTAAATTCAAGGCTTATTACAGCCCTTTGCGGAACATAGGGCGCGGCAAATTTTTTCCCATTTTGGGACATTTTTGAACTTTTCAACCATTTCCCTCGCCTCGCGCTCAATTCTGAATGTATTGTTCTGAAAACTATATGAGCGGAGCCTCGACGAAATTCTGGAGGTCCTCTCGTGCTTCAAATTTTTTTATTCGGCTTATATAAAATGTACTCTGATATAATCATGTTTATATGGAAATCTCCTCCCACAGGGGGAGTTGTCAATATATTATTTCGGGGTCTCATTAAGGCATATCTACAACTAATCTGAATGTCACCTGGTCCCCGGATTTTATCTGTGGGTCCTATACCACGTGAACAATGTAATTGAATCCAACCAAAACACCCACTTCTCAGGCACAATGCTCATGCATATTCTGGTCTTGGGTGAGCAAGTTTCGTTTCGGAATTGCAATTTGACCGGTAAAGGATTATGAGTCGCAAAAATAACCATTGCCAGCCGATAACACAATCACACTTCAGTGTGGACACCTATAAATTTCAATTGCGGGAGGTCTGTGTCAAATTATCCCCAACGGATACTATATTGCGGCTCTTTACGTTCCTGCTGGACGTTAACTCCACTTCAATGAGCTTCTATTATCCCAGAGAACATCTGACACGGTTTCAAGTCCATAAATTGCGGCTGGTAAGCCAGAATACAGTTCAGCACGGATCTCTAGAATGAAAACCGACATGCAACCTTTGCCGCAGTGGACTATATAAGACACTTGAGGAACTATTGAAATATCCAGCAAAATTCCTCCACTTTCTCCCTTATTTTGAGCTTCAACCGCATCATGACCTCTATCCAACGGACAGCAGTCATCCAGTCCCCTGTGATTGGCGTCGCTAAAGGGGTTCTCTTTGACGATCTCGGCAATGGTCTTTGTCGATAAGTCGGGCGAAAATCAGTCGACCTTCATTCCCCTTTCATTTTCGTGCGTGAGTGTACTGTAGTAGCTGTACACCAAGATGTGTTATCATCACAGGGAAACCGTCGTTTGCGGGGATGTCAAACTCAAGTCGGGACTTTCGGACCTCGGTCAGATCGGAATCGGGAAAGTTTTCCACCGATGGATTCTCTGGTTGGTTTCTGACCCCATCTCCAAACCCTGCTTTCAACTCGCTTTGGGCACTCTCTTCCCTAATCCCGACCTAGATGTCTGTAGTTCTGGCCCCAGAGCAGATTGGAAGGAGCAAAGTGAGTCGCTGCCTAATTATAATCGACTCGTTGCTGTGTTCACGGCACACAACACATACCCGTCTGTTAATCCTTTTTCGCTGTACATCGATGAGTCATGACAGGACGCACAGATGGGTCCTTAAGATCGCTACTTTTGTTCCCACAGATCGTTCTGCATATAATGCCTTTAGCATCTGACCTCCGGAGGCTCCGGTGCATTGTCTTGAATTTCCTAACAAGGCCAGAACATATGTCATGCGCTATTTTGTAGGACACAGGGTGGTACGAAAGATGAGCCGCTCGAGACGCATCCAAGCACATCAGGAACATGTCATTGGTATCATAGACCAGGATAGAATTCAACCCGATGGACAGTGGAATGAAAGGGGGGTCGGGGGTATCACAGAACTTTGCCTAAGGTGCACGCCATCCGAGGTGATATAGCCACATAAGCCAATCGCAAAACTCAAAAGCTCCTTAACGGCTCCATGGCTTTGTAGCCAAGAAGTATATGCCAGAAGCAAGGGATTTGCTCCGAGTAACTCCAAAATAGACTTTTGTGCCAAAGGCACTCTAAAAAACACGCTTCTTTTCACATCGACGCGTTCAGTGCGCACTACCGCCGGGCCAGCATGCCCGCGAAGAAGGCGCACCTTCGTAATCGCTCCGATAACTTTCTAAAGCGCGTTAAGAGCGTGTTAGCCTGTCACCGCGTAAAAAGAGGAGGACTGAGGATACAGATCGGACAAGGAGAATGTATGTCGCAGTCAGCTGGACCGCCGGCTTCGAATTGACACTTCTCGATGCAGGCGAAGGCCTTCTCGGACATCCATTGCCGATCATGTCTTCTTGGCAACATCTCTAAGTGCCGTGATCGACGCGTGATCCTATAGCGGTTATTTTTACGTCCAGAGGTGCTCCAGAGTCCAGCTCAGTTCTTCCACAAATATTCGGTGCCCCCCCGCGAAATCACGTCGCGCCACCGTGGAGGAAGTGCCCGATGAAGATGATCTTTCCCACTTCACGTCGGCATCTACCCTGCGCCTCGTTTCGGGGAACTCAGAAACCGGGGACGCGGAGGCTGCCGCAGCCGTATGTGCACGCGTCGGACGCGCCGGGGGAACGACGCGTGTCGGACGGGCCGGCGGCAACAGGTTACAGCTAACACATTTTCTCACATTTATTACGCGTTTTCTGGGCCGGGGAGGCTCCGTGAAGCGCCGACGATAGTCAGAGCGGCCGAGGCCATGAAACATTTGACAGCTGCGCTCCAGGGGGCTCGAGGGACCAGCCTCTAAGGGGGTACACACGGTACATTACAACCGCTCGATGCTCGTGGTTAATTCATACGGAAACTAGAAGAAATACTTGCTCACCGATGACAATGTGGCCGCTGACATCAATCTATATTTTCACGAGATTGACGGCGACAATATCACGGTCGAAAAACTTGTGTAATATCTCGCCAGGCCGGAGGTAATGGAGAAACACGAGATCACCAGAACCATCTCCGTTCGAACACCCCGGCTCTACCGGAATGCGCTCGGATACAGGTATTCACAGCCTCGGAAAGGACAATACAGTGACGGTCATGAGCGTGAAGACGTGGTTTATTGGAGGGATAAGGTATATATTCCAGCCATCAAGAAACTTGAGGAGGATATGCGGAATTGGAACCGAGATGATTTCGAGGAGTACCGACCGCATCGGCTAGGGAAGCGGGTCATCACCTCGTTTCACCCCATGACCAGAAACGTGATACCACAAAAGCTATTCGAAAGCTACAGCAGAAGGGGGACGGTCACTCACTCATGGATCGCGTGCCGTTTTTTGAAGTCCGGGAAGAACTGCGAATGGTAATTTGCCAACGAGGACGTGCTCGAATGAGCTCATGGATATCCTCGACGAGATTTACCCCGACTGTGAACATGTGCTCGGTTATGACTGTTGAAAGTACAACTGCTGTGAACACACTGCCCACTTCACATCTCGGTTCCACAGCATTCTTTACAGCTCATCATTTTTAGCATTCCTTCCATTGCTCTTTACAGCCCTTTACAGCCCTTTTGAAGTATATATTCTGTACATGTTTGAATGAATTCCACGCGCGTTTGCAACGAGTTTACTGCTTACTTGGAACCTCTGACTCGAAATCCAACAACGACAACGCGACAACCCACCGCAAGCGCCCTGATCACTATCTGCGCGCTTGATGTCGAAGTTCACGTCCAAGCCTGCGAGAATTTCGGGGTTGAAGTTGCCGCTCGCGACGCCCACGGCAAACCACTTTACACGAATACCGGCCAGTTGCAGAAGGTCAAAATTCAGATGACCCGCAAACCCCAGTCACCACCCTATTACCCGCAAAAGCACCCCTTCGAAGACCTGTTCAAAGGTATGGCCATCATTCCGGGGGAGCGGGGCTTGAAGAGCACGTCAACAACCCGGCCGAGTGCAAAAATTTCAAATGTGCTCCTCCAGCCCTTGATTGCTGCCGCCGCATTCTCTTCAACCAGCCGGACTTCGTGAATGTCGAATCTTGATTGGAAACCACCTGCAAAGCTCGAGGGTTTTCTGTTCTGTTTTTCCCGAAGTTTCACTGTGAGCAAGTGTGGGGCTATGCGAAACATATCTATCGTTTTTTCCCCGAATCTTCTCGGGAAGACGATTTGGAACGGAACGTTCGGGGTGTTGGAAATACAACCCGTGGTCGCGTCTGGTGACTTGCCTGACCATGTGGATTGCCCTGAAAGCAGTGTCTTATCTTTTTGTTTTATTGTTCTCTCAATTTCCATTTCACCGTTGCTACGGCCCCATACGGTTTAGCATGCTTTTCGCTCCACAACCATATGCTCCTATTTCAATTTCCTTATGACTCCGTATGACTCGTAGATAAGAGACTTGTATAAATACCGTCCTGCTTCACCAATATATTCAGTCTGTTCTTTAGTTGCAAACCCCCCATCAAAATATCTTCCCATAGGTTATGGGCCCCGCACCCTGCATCTAAAGAAACCAATCAATTGCTTGCCACTTTGACCATCCTCTAAATCTACAATGTCTTTTGAAACCACCAAACTCGGTGACAGCTTCTTGCGTATCCCCACGCTCGAAGTCACTGGCAAAAATTGGGTCATCTACAAAGACCGGTTCATTTGGTCCGCTGATGCTCGAGGTTTTTCGGAACATCTCGATCTTAATTCAGCGCCACCGGCAGATCCTCTTGTGGCCATTCGGAGTACTGCAGCTGCACCAGTAGTTTTGACTGCACAACAAATGGTGTTGGACACAGAGTGGAAGAAAGAGGTGAAATTATGGCATCAGGGCGAAGCAATCATCAAGCAGCAGATTGCTGGAACAATTCCAGACTCACTGTTCATGAAGATCCGTAACAAGTCGACAGCCAGCGAAATTTGGCAGGAACTCGGGAACGAATTCCAGAAGAAATCTCGAATGGTGTCAGTTGACTTGCGTCGCAGGCTTCAAGAGGAGCGTTGTGAAGAGCGCAGTGATATACGCACCCATTTCACGAAGCTCAGGACCATGCGCGAGGATCTCGCAGCAATGGGTCAACCCCCGACCGAGGATGACTTCTACGCAATCATTCTCGGCTCTCTACCCTCCTCATTCGATCCATATATTTCCGCAGTCAGCGCTACATCCAGCGTGCTCGGAACCACCCTCACCGCAAATGACCTCATGCTCACCGTCACCGACGAATATGAACGCCGACTTCTGAAGAAGAATAGCAGGAAGGATGACAAGGATGTTGCCTTCTACTCCAATGACTCCTCTCGTGGGAAGGGTCAGGGCAGAGGTTCAAATTCGAAGTCGAAGAAAGACGTTGAGTGCTTCAATTGCAAGAAGAAGGGTCATTACAAGGCGGATTGTTGGGCAGAAGGCGGCGGAAAGGCCGGCCAGGGTCCACGAGGAAAGGGGAAGGGAAAAGCAAAGGCTACAGCAGCCAACGCAGAAGACGAGGCCTGGATGGCACTCACGGAATCGAATGTTTTGGACTTTATGGAAGAAGGCCTTAACGTGTCTGCAGACAGGAGCAGCGAGGAAGACTTCCTCGGGCTCGACGAAACATCGATTTGTTCCGAAGATTACAGCGATATCTTCGACGGCCTGTTCGAGGATGCCGAATCACTCAAGCTCTTCACAGATGATGAAGATGAGGATGATGGCATGCCTGAACTTCAAACAGTCTCGGATTCAGACGATGACTGTACCGACTCGGATACCGACTCGGATAGCAGCACTGCAGATGATCAAGATTTTGACGACTTTTCCGACACGGATTCGGACAGCAGTGGCGGGTCAATGCCAGACCTTCAAGACATCTCAGACTCTGAGGATGAAGGTGACGACTGGAACAACGACAGGGACAGCGACTCCCACGGCTCTGAGGACTCTTTCGAGTGGATCGAGCTGAACGAGGGCAATATCACCGATTATTTGGCCCGGGCACCTACCCATGAAGCGCTAGAAGCCGAGGCTCTGAGCAATGGAATTCTGGATGAATCCTCCATAGGGATGGAAGATGCCTACACGACTTCGTTCGACACAGCGATGCTGGTCAACGACAAGCCAGGGGATAGCCTGATCGACATAGACTTGTACGATTCGGGGGCATCCAAGCACATGTCAGGGAATCGTACACGTTTCATCAACTTTGTCGAAATTCCGCCGAAATCCATCACCGCTGCAGACAAGAGGTCCTTCAATGCAATTGGCAAGGGGGACATGTATGTCACGGTGCCAAATGGTGATAAACCCGCGTCAAGAATTCTGTTGAAGGATGTCTTATTCGCACCAATGATGGGAGTCACTCTGGTCTCCATCAGTCGCATTGATGCCGCCGGATCACATGTATGGTTCGGAGACGGCGCCTGTCGCATTTTCGACAAAAATCGAAACCCAGTTGGCAAGATAAGCGAGAAAGGAGGGCTTTACCGTGTTCTCACCCCTCGTGCCAAACCCACATCCGAATTTGCCGGAGCTGCAAAAGAGAAGGTCACCATCGATGAATTGCATCGTAGGATGGGACATGTTGCGCATGAAGCTGCGCGGAAGCTAGTCAAGAAAGGACTTGTTCATGGCATCGAGTTGGATGAAAGCAGCCAACCCAGCATTTGTGCTTCTTGCGAGTTTGCGAAAATGACTCGGAAACCGATTCAAAAATTCCGGGAAGCCCGCCGTGCTGAAAATCTTGGAGATGAAAGCCATTCAGACGTCTGGGGACCTGCACCTGTTCGCACTATTCACCACAAGGAGTACTATGTCAGTTTCACAGACGACAAAAGCCGGTACACACGCGTCTATTTAATGGCTCATAAAGACGAGGTCTTCCAGCATTATTTGGCAAACGAGGCTTGGTGGAAGACGCAGAAGAATGTCAAGATCAAATGCCTACGCTCAGATCGCGGAGGGGAATACAGGAGCAATGCATTCGATGCTCACCTCGCGATACAAGGAACCATTCGACGGCTCACGGTCCATGATACTCCTGAATACAACGGTGTGTCTGAACGCCTCAACCGCACCCTCTTGAATAAGGTTCGCGCTATGCTTCATGATAGCGGCCTTCCAAAATTCCTATGGGGCGAAGCTCTCGCCCATGCAGTGTACTTGAAAAATCGTACCTGGACCCGCGCAATCGGCGAAACAACTCCGTATGAAATTGTCTTCGGAGAGAAGCCCGTATTGGCCGATTTGCATCCTTGGGGCTGTAAAGTCCTGGTGCATGATGACGATGACTCCAAGCTTGATATGCGAGGGAGGGTTGGTCGTTGGGTCGGAATTGATGAAGAGAGTGCTGCTCATCGGATCTATTGGCCGGAACGTCGCACAGTGGGAGTTGAACGGAGTGTCAGCTTCAATTTTGAAGAAGATGCTGTGATTGTGGCGAAATTGCCGCTCGAGGGGGAGTGGGAGCAAGTCGAGCGTCCACCCAGCAAAGAATCAAACCCTCCAGCACCAGTGCAAGTGCCACCACCAGCAAATCGAACCGTTCCGAGAGCCACAGTTGAAGAAGTTCCTGATATTGAGGACCCCCAGCCACCGGAGAACGAGAATGAAGATGATCCTCCAGCACCTCAAGAAGATATTCTAGGTCAGAATTTCGAGAATCCAGATGAAGAACAGCCTGCAGCTCGACCTCAACGCATTCGGAAGGAATCCGCATATGTGCGCCGCCTTCGCGATGGCACGGGTGTCACTAGCAATTACCGGCGTGACCCAGCAATCCCAAAAGGCATCCAGGAAGCAGCTGAAATAGCTTCAGATGATTGGGAAATGGTCTCTGTCGAAGATTTTGCAATGGCAGCTGTTACTGCTGGAGCAGAGGGACTCGAACCAACATTCGAGGAGGCACAGAAGAGATCAGATTGGCCTAAATGGGAAGAGGCAATCAAAGCCGAGCTTGCCGCATTGGAACGCACCGGAACTTGGTCGATGACCGAGCGCCCACCTGGCGCTAATGTCGTTGGATCAAAATGGGTTCTGCGCATCAAGAAGAATGCCGCTGGTGAAATTGAGAAGTACAAGGCTCGATTGGTTGCGAGAGGCTTCACCCAAATTTACGGTGTTGACTTTTATGAAACTTATGCACCTGTTGCAAAGTTGTCATCTTTTCGGCTGCTTCTAGCAATTGCAGCACGCAACGACTGGCCAGTTCACACGGTTGATTTTGAAAGCGCATTCCTCAATGGAGTCCTAGCAGAGGATGAATCCATCTATCTTGAGCAACCGCCCGGTTATGCTTCGAAGGACCAGAAACATTTTGTGTTGAAACTCCACAAATCAATTTATGGTCTTCGGCAGGGCGCGAAGAACTGGTACGACTTCCTGTGCGAAGCGCTCGCAGATCTTCACTTCAAGCGATCCGAATCGGATCACGGTGTATTCTTCAAGGAGGAAGAAAATCACCTCATCGTACTTGCGATTCATGTCGACGATTGCATGATTTTGGGAAGTTCCCTTGTGCAGATCCAGAAATTCAAGGTCGAAATGGATGCAAAGTACAAGCTCACCGATCTTGGCCCAATTAATTGGCTACTTGGAATCAAGATCACACGCGATCATGCTGAGCGAACAATCAGCCTATCGCAGCATGCCTATATCGAGGCAATTCTCACACGGTTCAACTTCAATGATCTGAAGCCGAGTGCAATGCCTTTGGACCCGAACCTTCCTCTTAGCAAATCCCAATCGCCGACGAGCATCAAGGATATTGCCAGGATGAAGAATGTTCCCTACCGCGAAGCTGTTGGATCACTCATGTACGCCGCAATGGGTACTCGCCCCGACATTGCATTCGCAGTTTCAACTGTCTCCCAATTCAACGATAACCCCGGCTGGACCCATTGGGAAGCCGTCAAACACATCTACAGGTATCTTCTCGGCACGAAGGACTTGGTGTTGGTTTATGGGGGAGACAAGCGTGGTTTACAGGGCTACGTCGATGCTGATGGTGCCTCACAGGACCATCGCAGGGCCATTACTGGCTACGTTTTCATGGTTGATGGAGGAGCTGTTTCTTGGTCTTCAAAGAAGCAGGAACTTGTAACACTCTCCACCACCGAGGCCGAATACGTTGCCGCAACTCACGCCGCCAAGGAAGCGATGTGGATGCGCAAACTCATCGGGGAAATATTCCGTATGGGCGATATACTGTGCAAAAATTAGCGAAATTTTACAGGGTTTTTGCGGACAACTTACATCTCGATGGGTGGTTTGGTTGACAACTCTGTGAAAGGTTGCATCCTATGTTTGGATGCAACTCTTTTCAACAGCTCGCATCTTTGTCAAGCGACTGACATCTCGCCGCGTATCTCGCTGAATTCGGATTGATTGCCGGAACTTTTGCATCAATCCGAATTTGCGGGCCGGGATCAATTCAACATCTGTCGGCCGCCATGTGTTTCTGCCTCTATTGAGGCCCCCTGGCTTTATTCCTTTGGATTGAGGACCATATCAAGAGATATTTGAAAGATAAACCAGCTCATATAAGGCAGAGTCTGAACAGAGAGGCGGCAGTTTGACATTTCCGAAGGAGTTAGCCCAAATCCTCACATGCTTCATGACTCTTCTTCTATCAAAACAGGGCACTTAAATTGACTTTTACACAACATTTCTCCACATTTTACATGTCTTCTACTCTGTTAAGCTCGAAAATCTCAACATATCCCTTTTGGGACACCGGCGAAATCTTCGGATCACTGTTGGGATCAATGGCATCAGTTGCACGACCTTCGGGCGGTTTGAGTTGGAAAAAATCCAAGGGGCTCAAAATTGTGGACCAGAGTTTGAAGGTGTGTGCAGATGCATGGATATGCAACCACACCAAAAGTTATCTCCATTTTGAACAGATGCATCCCCAAACCATGTTTCCATTTCGAAGATGTAAGCCAAAAACCCCTGTTTCCACAGAGATGTCATTCAAATATTTTTTGCGCAGTATATGTGCCATAATTCCGCCCGTTGAAATCACCAACCACACTCTTCAGCGACAGCAAATCTGCTATTGCTCTCGCACAGGACGGCCACTACCACGCACGAACGAAGCACATTGATTTGCGATACCACTATATTCGCTATATCATGGAGGCCGGTTCAATCAAGCTCATCTATTGTGCAACAAATGAGATGACTGCCGACACCCTCACCAAAGCTCTGCCCAGCGCCAAAGCTAAACATTTTGCTCGCGCTCTGGGACTATCCACGGTTTGAGGGGGAGTGTTGGAAATACAACCCGTGGTCGCGTCTGGTGACTTGCCTGACCATGTGGATTGCCCTGAAAGCAGTGTCTTATCTTTTTGTTTTATTGTTCTCTCAATTTCCATTTCACCGTTGCTACGGCCCCATACGGTTTAGCATGCTTTTCGCTCCACAACCATATGCTCCTATTTCAATTTCCTTATGACTCCGTATGACTCGTAGATAAGAGACTTGTATAAATACCGTCCTGCTTCACCAATATATTCAGTCTGTTCTTTAGTTGCAAACCCCCCATCAAAATATCTTCCCATACGGGGGGCGTTGGCCACCGTTGCCCTTCCTACGATGCGGCGGTAGGTTATCCGACAGAGTCCACATTCATCAATCTGATGGTTTCAAATTTGCCCCCCGCTCGCGAAATTTTGTTGATGCCTAGACAGGCCGCATGGGCGGCCCGCAAATACCGCGGAAGGCCTGTTCAAACGTATGGCCGTAATTCTGGAGGAGCGGGGGCTCCGAGAGCACGGCAAGAAGGTGGCCCAGTGAAAGGCTTCAAATGCGCTCCTCGAGCCCTTGTTTCTGGCGCTGTCTTCAAACGGCGGACTTTGTGAATGTCGAATCTTGTTTGGAAACCGCCTGCACAGCTCGCGGGTACTCTTTTGCCGAAGTTTCACTTCGAGCTCAACTTCATTGAGCAAGTGTGGGGCTACGCGAAACGGATATATCGTTTCTACCCCGCATCTTCTAGGGAAGACGACTTGGACCGGAATGTTCGGGAAACATTGGCCGCCGTTCCCCTTCCTATGACGCAGCGGTAAGTTATCCAGAGTACGCATTCATCAATCTGATTGTTTTGGATTTGCCAACCGCACGCGAAAGTTTGTTGACGCCTACGCGAAAAGCTTGAATGGAAGACAGACCGCATGGGCTGCCCGCAAATACCGCGGTCATCACATTGTCCCCGAATTTATCTTGGACGAACTCGACTCGGCCGGAATTGTTTAATAGACGTACTCTTCCATTGGTGTATATTTATTTCTCTTGTTCTATTGTTGTATCTAGTGGTCTGTATATGTGTAGCTGTAGCAGTTTTGTATATCTAACACACCCTTGATCATTCGGAGTGGCGGGGGATCAGATTTGTTGATCAATCACTTGCAAACGAGAACTCCTCACTCACTAGAGCAGTAAAATTGAGGCCTCTCATGGAAATCTTCACCAATTCAATGGTTAGCACACTCCCCTTGTCGGCCGCGACCAAGTTATGTGTACATGTACCTGCATTTATTCTTTGGAATTGCCCAAATTGGGACGCCCGCGTAAATTGATGAACACTTGATTGAAATAGTACAGGACTCGGAATGCTGACGTACCCAGTGGGCAGGTTGATCCTCTGGCCTAAGTCATCACCTTGATCATGCCAGCCAAACACTATATAGAGATCGGGTTAGTAGTTTATCTCCACCCCAGGCGTTAACGCATCGCTCCGTGGGATGGCGGCAGAAGAATGTTATGAGAAAGGTGATGCACCGTACTTTTCGGCCGGGTACTTGTAGCATTCCCGTGTCAGTTCCAAATATGCTTATGGATTTTAGGGCACGTAGGGTTCTGGGTTTTTGAACCAGCGAAAACACTGCTTTGGACTGTGCGGTTTGTTTGTATACTGGGGGTGCGTGCGACCACCCCTCATAATAATATTCGGTTCGCCGCATTACTAGCTAACGTGAACCCTGTGAGTTATTTCTAGTAATCTTTTATAGCATACATCGATGACCTCGAGGCTTCTCCCTAATCGGCTTCATCAATAGCCGGGATAATTCTAATGAGAAACCCGGTTTCTCAGAGAAACCCCTCCAATATTTGTTGTGTCAATGGGCACCCGGGTTTCTTGAGAAACCCCGCCGGCCGGTAGCTCTGTAAGGCGCCGGGTTGACTGGTAAAATAGACTCTGCCGCCAGTACTGCGCCGTGAACTTGTCTGTTCGGACGAGTTCAAAGTGCACTTTCGGAGGTCCTTGACTTATAAAAAAATATTGTGCCACCCCTTGAATGGAAGGGATAACCTCACGAAATAAAGGAATATGTATCTAACTGTGGTCACTCCATATTGGGACAGTTGGAGCGATTGTAGCCCTCCTTAGGACACATTGCACACTTATAAGTGTGTCCAGAGCAAGATTTCTTCAGAGCAGGACCAGTCTCCATATTCTCACTGTTTACATGAGAGTCAGAGTCCCGAGAACCACGGTGAAAGGCTGCCCCTCCATTTCTTTCAAGTTCAAGCTGGGAGTCAGGTCATTGATCTGCGGGACAGCCTCCTAGACTGCCACAGCATGAGACGAGACAATAGACGGAACCTCATTGGTGAAAGTCCACTGGGAAATGGTTTTCGCAGCATATATAGATGGGTATTCGGCTTTCGAAGCAGCCTGGAAGGCGAGTTCGGCAAAATAAATGGCAGAGAATTTTACTGTGGGTAGTGGTGTTGAGTAGGCAACATATCCAAAGCTCAAGTTATTCATGTTGTGAGATGGGCTGCTGTCAGAATTCTTGAATATCTGTGGATACTATACGTGCACCAGGGAATTGTGGCAGTCCGCAAATATTATTCGGTGGGCGCAGCTACGTGGGGCATTAAGACACATTTAGGTGGTCGCTGAGAGCAGGGAGATGGGCCGCAAGTTCCGATATGAGGCGGTCAAGGCCGGGAGCATCGCGTTCACATGGCCACATAGCAACTTAAGCGATATAATTGCAATGTAAGACAGTATATACTAGCCAAAGCTACGTGAAGTACAAACAGGCGGATGGCAACTCTCAAGTACAGACTGCTTGAAATTTTAGTGTGCCTCCGTGTTGAGGGAAATAGAGGATACTTAGATGACATTTACACAGAGATTGGGTTTCGAGTTGGTCGGAAGTAAGCCTTCAGATTAAGCGGCTAGTAATATGTTGATGGCGCGCAGAAGCGGAAGCGGTGCAACCGTGGGGATGACATGCGGGCAGATCCGGGCATTTGGACCGAGGCCGAAAATGTTCGGTGGTTTCGGAAGGGTTGCGCATTAGAAACTTTCAAGATTTCTCTGATGCCTGGGGTTTCTCTGAGAAACCGGGTTTCTCATTAGATTTATCCCAATAGCCGTATCCCATATCGACCTCGTTCGGAACCTCAATTTCTTTTGCACAACCGAATCAGAAATAATAATTTTGAGCTCTGCATTGCACACGACACATACAACGGCTCGTGCATCTTGTCGTAGCGCTCCTTGACGCTTTTTGTGCATCGTCCCTCTACAAAGGCTGTGAGTCCGCGATTAACATGAACGGTAGTTCTGTTATGCCTGTGCCCATTCCTCCTGTCCCGTCCTCGGTTCTCCGTCCATAAGGTGAGGAGCCTCTGTGGCCCTTTCTACACCATGGCCTTTAACGCTACTCCCCTCAGTGCTCCGATCCCAGTTCGACGCGCCACTGCGACCCTCGAAGACGAGTGGTCTACACAGGACACGCGTCGAAGTCATGCCGTCCGGTCCTTGCTAGACAGACGAAGAATTTGGAGAACTCTAGGGAGCGGGGAAGCCATATGGCCGCGGGAGCTGGAAGCAGCCCTTCTTGAAGGTAAATAAATTTCTTCAACCGTTTCAAGCGGTGAGCGATACCGACCGACAACGCAGGACTCCAGCAGTATCAACCGACAGCGTGCAAAGAAACAGTGATGCTAGGCCGCTTCCCGCGTCGCAACCAGTTTGTCTCCCAACATATTTGGAAAAAAACAGGGCAATATCGAACGGCTAAACAAGTCGGTAGTCGGATTCAGCAATTGAGAGAATCCTACGAGGGACCAGAATGTACGTTTACATCGTACCAGTGGGCCTTTCCAATTGTAACGATCCGAATAGTGCAAGAACTGTTATTTCCCGTCCCCAAGTCCCCTTCCACATCGCATGCATCGGATCTCATCATTTTTATCGACATCCTCCCTTCAGGTTGGATTGAACAGCCCCCCGAAGCTCCCCTTCGACCGTGGTCGGAGAATCATAATGCAATCCACGTCTCGCGCTACCCCCGTCATCTGGCTTACATCGATCCCACCGTTACATTTGTGTCGACTTTACCGCTCTTCGCCGAGTCAATATTCACCGTCCGTATGGATGAAACCGTTGTGCACGTCGAGCAGGCTCCACTCACAGTCACCTTTGAGGGCCTTCTGAATGCATTCGGGGTCCTACATTGCGCAGCCCTCATACCTGGGTATTGGAACACCCTGCTAAAATGTCCTGGTATGCCTCCATGCCGCTCAGCCCTACGAGAATTTCACCTTGACATCGAAATATCAGATCCCACCCGATACAAAATTTTCCATGAAGTCAGGATGGTTCATCAGGAAAAACTCCCCTGACCATAGCTGCCCTGTTAGTTATATTGTTGGTATAGTCGCTATAGTCACCTGTAGCTCTGGTGGAAGATATACAGCAGCTGTAGTCTATATAGCTGCCTGCCAGTCCTATATCAAACTATACAGTATCCAGCAATGAATATGTTGTGCTATATGGTTGTGTGCCACTACTATAAAGGCTGGGTATTTAGCAGAGTATTGGCAGTGGGTCGAGAGATACTCGAGAGATGCGGTCCGAGAAATGCTGACATCTATTTTGATGATTCGCGATGGTCAACGGGATGTCAACGGGATGATGGGATTTTCTGAAATCGATTTCTGTGACGGGTTCCCAACAAACGGAATTGTTAGATTTCCTTGATTTGTCTCGAATTTCCTGGCCACATTCATGTGTGTTGCTCGAAAAAATCGCGGGATTGCTGTTCTAGGTACATAATTTCCCGAAAGGCCGGCAAACTGTCAACCACTGTTGCGATCACGCTCTTGGCCCGTGCGCATCAAGCAAACACAACCAATGTTCGTCGTAAATCACGCCACTCTTTCTTTTCCTTCCACCACCATCTTCCCCCCACGTCGACCCCTTCTTCAATGGATCGTTCTGTTACTCCTCTATGTCTTCTCGCCCGAGGCCCTCCATGTCTTCACGCCCGAACGTACCTCACGCGCAAGACACCTGTCGGCCATCCATCCTCGTCCTTCAACTCAAGTGGCTGTCAAGCGCCATGGGCTGTGTCCAGGATATAAAAAGTCAAGCCGATGAACCGGTGCTTCCAATGGCATCCCGTCAAGCCCTCTTCAAGCTTCAATACCGTCTCGTTACACAAACCTCCCATCCCCTGTTCGCGCCGCATTCTACGTGTTCCCATGTTCTTCGCTGTCTTCCGGGCGTTAGCCTTCCGCACAAGCACCTGCACCCGCACCTGCGCATCCCCACTGTGCGCGTTCCGGCTTCTTGTTCCGCTCTCCCGCCTCCCTCGCGTCCGCGCATCCGGCCTCACTCTCATTCTCGTGTTCTGCGTTCTGCGCGTTCTCCCGTTCTGCACACTCACTTCAAGGCTCTCTTATCCCTCAACCTTGCAACTGAAGTCTGTTCCATCAAGTTCAAGATATTCAGAATGGCCTGGGTCTACGGCGAACGGGCTTATGTCCAGAGGGGGAGGGAGGTGTGTATCTCAATGGAGAAGAGAAGAGGCTTAGGGAAGATGAAGTCGAGCGGTAGATAGATTTTATCCAGAATAATATTTATTTTTTCCGTTTTTTCGCAATTGAGGTCCCAAATCCGATGCGCACAGGAGCACTGTATCGCTACAGAGCGCTATGTAGGCTACAAGTCTACGGAGATATACGTCAATATGTACGCATCACACGTGGTTATGTCGATCAATATAGCGCTACAGATTATCGGCTACCAACTACAGAGTGCTATATAATTGGGGGTTACCTATGCTCCTACCTCAACTATCCTGACTATATATCCCTCTATAGGAAGTAGAAATTTTCCAGATGTTGAGGGCGGTGCCCTCAGATTTTCCGCGCAATATGTGTTCAGGTATGGAACCGGTATTTCGATGTTCATCTAATGGGACTGCGCACGAATATATCTACCTACCTATCTAGCCAATCTAGCCACTGTCATGAGCCGAGGACAAACTGAGGTTGACTCATTTTTGAAGGCCACAAAGTACCTAGCATAAAATCGTTCAAAGTCCCTTCTTGTGGATGCTTTGTGAAGAGTGCGAAGCAACCAGGATAAGGGGCGCGTGTTGCATTACATCAAAATCGACCCCTCCGGTGAGTCCGTGAGAAGTCTACCAATCAAAGATATCTCTCGGGTATTTAGTTCTCCAATGAACCATGTAATAATAGATCACACGCAGTCATCAATCTCCCGTCTTCCCTCCGATGACCAGAAAGTTGGTCCCTCGGCTGGTACTTACAGCGCCCTCTTACTTGAGCAACTGTCATGGCAGTGCAGTCTGCCTGCTCTCTGTGGACTGTGTTTCCTCTTGAGGCTGAGGCTGTGTACACTCAGAACCATCCTCTGAAGGACTGTAACTACTCATAATGGGCCGGTAGCAAGAAGAGAGCACAACACGTGTGGAACGCATCGAGAACGCATTCTTGATGTCCGTCAGTCGAACGGACCCCCAAGCCGGAGCTATCTTTGATTGACAAATTTCTCACGGACCCCGGAGGAGAACACTAGAGAATCTTGTGTTAATCAGAAAGTTCACGGCGGTTGACCTTGAACGCGTGAACCTGGTGAACTCGGTGAGCCGTTGGTGGACGGCTTATGTCACTACCGACAACGTTTTCCACTATATCCCTCCCAGGCCCTAACCCTAGTAGCCTAGTACCTAACCAGTCGGACGACACGCCGGCGGATACCTGGAGTTAGGGCGCGTTGCGGCTGCCCTAACTCCTCGAAGGCGGGGCACAGGCGCCTGAAACACAATGCTGGATCCCGGTGGTAGCAGCGGACGGCGGTGAGGGCAGGAGAATGGAGCAGACTGGCCGAATCCACCGAGTTCACCTAGTTCACACTGGAGTTCATAGGTGTTGGTGCACTTTCCCATCCAAGGATTTACTGCCCCGAAGACCGATTTTGATGGATAACGCAAGCGCCACTTGTATACGCTTCTCGCCGTCGCGCATTTGCCCTGCCAAATGTCCAGTTCTCCCATGGTCAATGGATTAGTAGCTTTGACCGGATCTTGTCTAATATTGAGCCCTACTACTACTAGTACTAGGATGAAGAATATACACGGCGGACAAACTTATGGCATCTTCCCTTTTGTCATGTGCAGTCACTGCGACTGTCATGCGAACCGTCATCGAGACTGTCGTCTGGCAGAACTGTCCGGTACACTGACCAACACGCCGACTGTCATGCTTGCCCGTTTCGCTGGTCGGACCAAGGTCGGGCATTACCAGGAATTGGTAAAGAAATTGGCAATATGGCAGCGTTGCAACGACGCGACGCGATTTTTTTCCGGTTCAACACTAGAATTGATATGTCTCATTCCAGAAAGGGTAAGAGTCTCCTATTTACCCGAGCAATGAACAGGTAAGACGAAGAACCGACCGGAATAAACTTAGCGTCCTGCCGAGAGCAAACCTGAAAAAAGGACATTCTAGGATGTAAACGAATGAGGCTGAAATTTTAATTCTCCAACGATTTGAGTTCCGACTCACATCTACAGTAGGTCCAGGGCCATGGCCAGCATTAGGTCACATTTTAGGACTGGGTGGTTCTACAGCAAGATTGGTATCGTCTCGAGATCAGATCCTCACGAGTCACAGTATAAAAGGACAGGTGCCTCATACAGACACACAAGACCACACTAGTTCCCTACCCAAACGACAATGACCAGCGAGTCCGCACACCTATCCCGCACCTCGGTCGACTCAACGACGGCACTCGCGGCCAGTTACCGCCCGCCACAGAGGGACTTCGCCGCCGCTCTTGCGACGTTGCAGGATGCTTACGGGACACCTAGTGTGGGCCAAACTCTGCCCACTCTCCCTACAATTCAATCCAAAACATCATACGCTCAAGCCAAAAGGACGCCCGCCTCGGGACCAGAGGGGACAGTGGCGTCCGCGGATATCCAGCCTTCCGACACATCAGCATCTGCTGGTGAAGCTGGCGTGAAAGCAATGTCCAGGAGAATACTCAAGGCGATGGGGTTAACCTTCATGAAAGTCATTGGGATGGCCGGTGAGAGTTTATTTCTTTCATCTGCATATTCAGGCTGAAGCCGATATTTCCTGAAGAAAAAAGTAGTGTGTCCAAAGGAGAGGGCTTGCACCCTGACCCGTCGTAGAGAGTCTGAGTTATTTCTGTAAAAATCTTTCGTACACCTGTCGGACAGGAGAATATACCGATTTCATTAGAGTACGCGCGTCCTGAGACGCATGTCGGGGATCTTGTGCTCACGATTAGCATCGTTCCATTGTAATCCCGTCTAGTTTTGTTCACTGCTGGTTGCACGTACTCCTCTCCTTTCATTCATGTAATATACATGCCTTCCCGACTTGTCATGGCACGCTCGCCTACGTCATTCCTACGAGGAAAACGGTGCGGACGACACGCCAAACGCGCGCTCAATGCGTCTGAGCGCCAGCTAACACCGCCCCCATTAGCCAAAAATCTAAGAAAAACACAGAGTCAGCGCACCTCCATCGTCGGGCGCGGATGGGTGAACACGAGCCTGAAGCGCGTGGGGACAGGGTCGGCCATGCGCGTCGTGGGTTTCTGCAGCCAGACACCGAGGTTGTAAGTCAAGCACGGGGAGAGTGAGAAGACGCACAAGAAAGACCTTCTCGGCAAGCATCGCGGCGACGGCGCGGTCGAGTTTCGTGGTATCTCCATCAGAGGAGTGGGTGATACGCGCGATGAAGGGGGCGAGGTCGACGACGACGTACACGCCCGCGTTGGCGCTCGTGAATCTGCGCGTCAGATACATTTGCTCGGTGAGTGAGCGAGAAAGAGGAGTACGCACGGCAGCTCATGGAAGATCATCCACTCCGCGACAAGCTCGTACGCCGCACGCAGGGCGGTGCGGTTGTCTGATAGGAACTGCTCGACGAAGGCCTCGTCGGCGAGGACGCGCGAGAAGAGCAGATCGCTTGCGGCGGAGATGGGCGTGGCGTTGAAGAGCGGGCGCAGGAGCTCGATGAGCGGGGGATTCGATGGCGAGACGAGGAGACCCACTGGATGAATTAATACACTGGGCCCTCCGAGTACACGAGGATGACCCACATTTCAAACCGCTAGCGCCAAAGTCCTTGGTTGGACCCGCGAGCACGTGGACCCGCGAAGGGTCGACACCGAGCGCAGGCAGGTCGTACGAGAGAATTGACTCGAATTGGGCGTTGACTGCGGGTGGGTAGGCCGAGGTGAATGTCGAGAGGCCGTATACCTCGTCGACTACGAGGTGGATGTTATGCTGGCGACCAGTCAGAGGCAGAGCTGATGTCAGGCCGATATTAGATGCACCTTCTCCGCGAGAACAGCGTATCCTTCAACCACTTCCCTTGCGATAACTTGGGGGAGCGGATTGTGTGGGTTGCAGAGGAGGAGGACGGCGATTTTCACGCCGCGGTCAGCACTCTCAACAAGCTCCTTCTCGAGATAAGGAAGGGATTCCAGAGAGAGGGGGTCGATATCCACGGGGATGTTGGCCAGCACGACGGTTGCGAGCGCAGGGTGCACAATGTCCCGGATATAATCATCTAAAATAAGGTTAGGAAACTCTCCGGAGAGATGTCTCAGAATTCAACCATAGAATGGCTAGTTAAACGTATTTAGAGTTCAAAAGATCCTATCATCAACAATTGCTTACAGCAGTGAGTAGCACACCCGCGCCTTCGTCCGCAAGGGCCCAGACAAGCTGAGCCAGCACCGCGCCTATACCGGGACCGGCGACTGAATTCTCTCCTATATAAGTGTTAAGATACAGCAACAAGATAGCGAATTATACGCACTGGTGACTGTGACGCGCGGATTGAAGTGATCGTTGACATACTTGGGGAGAAAATCCTCCACAGTCGGAAAGGTCGTTTTGATCAGCGTGGCTCGGTATTTCAGATGCTGAGGATAAATAGTAATCGGGCTAGAGAGGTGCTTTTCGCGACGTCAATGAGGGCATTCTTGGGACAAGGCCGAAAGACCTCGATCAGCCGTGCGGTGAGGAGCGAGTTTTCTGCGGTGGAAAGATTTATGACGCCATCTGGGTAGTGTTCCGGATCGTAGTATGGTTCAGATGGTGGGATACTGCCAGAAAATGTCAACAAAAATGCCTGTGCATCGATGCATAATGAGGTATCCAGACTGGTCTCCTCCTGGAGGTCCTCGCCGCTCGGCTTTTCGCGCCCGATCATAGATTCAACGGATCTGACAGAGGGACTCACTAGACATGCAGCGGAGGAGTTTGGAGCCGATTGTTTGCGCGACGAGAAAGAGAAGGTGAGGACATGGTGGTGGGTGGCCAGCTGTGGCCAGACGTAAAGAGAACCCTACAAGTAGATCAGTGATCTTGGATAATCGCATCACCGCCGGGCCCAGACTCGTCGATTATGTAGAGAACTCAGAAAATAATGCTTACTTACTGACGGAGTGTAGAGTACAGCGACGAAGCTGTATCAGAGATACATATTTAGAATAAGTAAATTATAAAAGAGGCGCGCGTCCTTAGTGTGACGGGGCAGTCTAGCATAGGGCAGTTCTCGGCGCAGTCGACTCGCGGAAATCCGCGCTGCGTACTCAAGTGGCCCTCGCTCTGAGACACCGATTGAACCGAGGCTCCGAGGCCAGCTGGTAATCAGCTCGAGCCACCTCCACTTCACGGCATTACTATAGACCAGCTGCTCGTGAGGAATACGGTACATGAAGCGATGAGTTGAAGAGCCGGGAGAGGAGTCAAGAATGTTACGGGAGTTGAGCTGTGGAGAATAGTTGAACTGACAGGAGGAATGAAGGAAGGGATAGAACGTAAACGTGCGGGACTAGATGGAACTCGTTCCATACGGACCAGAGGTTGACCAGGTTAGACACCGGACCCCTTCTCGGTGTCGCTGATCATGACATGGGAATTCATCGGGATCGGAGACCTTGCCAGGCCAAATTCGACACATTAAACAGAAGATTTACCTAAAGATCCTTCAAAATCGCCTCACAGTGGCTCTTGGCCAATGTCTTGAAAGCTAGGAAGCGTTGAAGCGCGAGTTGACGGTACTGAGTGTCCTACTTCCCATCGCTCGAGGGGTGTGTGTCATGACTTCGAAACCACGGTTTCGGAAGAAGGGTATTGGGCCGTTGCCACAGCGTTGCTCAACTTGAGCGTTACGAACACCAGATAGAAGGTCGGCAGTGTGCCAGACATGGTAATGCAGGGAATCGTCATGGATGGCAGAGGCTCGCAGCCCAAGCTTTCGCGTTTGCTATTTTTAAATTGAAACGCGGCAATGACTGTTGCAATGACCTGTGACTGTGCATCGGTGGGGTTGGATTGAGTCTTGTCCTTTGCCAAGACGAGTAAGAGGGTTCGACGATGCAGAAGGCATACAAGTCTGGACCGTTCTTTGGGTCTCGCCGCCGACGGTGAGGGGGATGATGTACCGAGTAGAAAGGATAGATTGCGCTCCGAAAAACCGAGAAGATGAAGGGTTTCTGTGGCGAAATCGGTGATGAGACTTTCCTGCGTAGCGTTGGCAGCGAGATCGAGGTAGCAAAAGTATCGGGCGGTAGTATCAGATAAATCTGGATCTACAGCGCCAGCGGGAGCAGTGAGAATCTTGTGGTCCAAATCGACCAGCGACGGATTTGCCCCGGGGCCAAAAAAAACCTCTGGCTGAATCGCTCGTCGCTAATGTGGTATGCAAGTAACTCGTTAATGGACCAATCGTTCCCAAACTTGGAAGGCCGAAGGAGTTTGGCCATGTGCAGATCTAGCACATCAAACAAGTCAGTGGATAGTGGTGGCACTGGTGCCAGTGGATGTCGAGACTGGGTGTAACTGACTGAGAGCAACAAATGTCAACATTTGTAAGCCCTAAACTTGACACGAATGCGTCGCGTATCGAGACCAAACAAAGACAACATGCTGGCGCCTAAGTTCCTTGAAACGAGACCAACTAGTCTCAAGGAGATAAACTCTGCCACAAAAAGAGCACGGCAGTTCTCATGTACCACTTTTCACTCCTCGATAGTACTAAGGAGGCCCAACGGGCTTGTGTTAGTCAGGGAAATCTGAAATTGCATCATAAACGGTGATGATAAACCCCCTGGTCCATAAGGAAACGAATCCACTCGTGGGTTACTCGGATCCGTGTCCACGGGTACCTGGAACACTTATTTATGGCACATTTTACGTCCAAAAAATATTTCATTGGGGCCCGTGTGCAACGTATCATGATTCGACTTGACCTGGCTATAATGTACATAAGCTTCGAATGTGAATTGAAGGCGGAGGCATATAAACCCTCATATCTACTTGTAAGCCGGTCGAGTTGCTGCCATGAGTTGGGGTCAAAAAATGGAGGAGATGCCTGGATCTGTGGCTGACCCGTACATCAGGAAACAGTCCCAGGGTCATATATAGTTGGCGGCTTAATTATGGGGGTCTGGTAAAAATGACGCGGCAGGCGCGCATTGACGCGCACCGGCGCGGCACTAACGCGGCACTAACGCGGCAGTGACGCGGCGTTGACGCGCATTGACGCGGCATCTTTTGAACTCACTACTGATCTTCCGTACTCTTTTAATGCAATCTAACTACACTCAGAAGCAGTCAGATAAAAGCTAGGGGAGGAACTGATGATGTTCAGGTCAACTATGAACTTTTTCTATAGGAGAAGTAAGTCAATTCTGGAGTACATTGTGCCCTAGCCTTCACAAAGCACTATAAACTTGAAATGAAACATTCAATGTTGTCCTAGCATGTCTGGAAACTTCTTTGAGTTCACTGCCTGCCGCGTCAACGCCGCGCCGGAGCCGCGCCAACGCCGCGTCAACGCGCGTCAACGCCGCGTCAACGCCGCGTCAATGCGCGTCACTGCCGCGTCACTGCGCGTCGGTGCCGCGTCGGTGCGCGCCAGTCCCGAGGTGGCTTTGGATGGGTGGTTAACCAAACTGAGCTCAAACACCGCTTGAAGGGGCGAGGGAGTACGAATTTTGATGGAGAACCGATGGGATGTTGGTACAGGTACGGGATTCTTGATCGCCACTTACAGCTTCAAGTACGTCTAAATGTGTTCCATGGATCTCTGATTCTGTCACTCACCTGGCTAATTAAGTACATTAATCTTGGTTGCTAAATACTGACTCAATTGATACCAGGTTAATCCAATAGTTGGCTGCTCGTAAACACCCCGAGTCTGTGCGCTTACATACCAATTCAATGGTTCATAATGTACCGTACTCACGGCTGTGGCAGTTGAGGGGAGTATAGACCCTTTGAGAAAAAAAACTGGTAGGATTTTGGTCCCCTGCTGCGGCAGCACTCATTCCAGAATTCTTTTCATTATGTGGGCCTAGCTTCCCGTGACTGGAATTGAACATTGCTCATCGTTTTTGCTCCTCTTGATGCATTGGGAGCATTTAGCGACTGTGCATTTTATTTGAAATAGGGTGTTCCCCGGATTACCACTATGTAGCACTCATCCCTTGCACACCGGCGGCCCTGCTTATTCATTAATTTGAGCTCTTCTCCTACATCGATTTCACTACACCCACACATCTACTTTCGGTTACTCCGAGCCCCTAGGAGTTTGGTGCCACATATTGATGTCCCACAAGTGGTATTCTCCGGTTTCTCCCATCCCTCAACTTTCCAAAGCTTTCTGCTGCACGGGCTCATGGGCAGTTGATTGATAGCTCACCAAGTCGTGAGAGAATGCAGCTTTGCAGGAATTATTTCCTCAGCCTTCAAATTAACTTCTATTGACTCCTTCTTTGTTCTTGAAAGAATTCAGATATAGTATGAGGTATACATTATATTTCAATTGCCTTGCGGAATTGATTCAGAGAAAATGGTCTCGAGTTGACATCGGGCAGGCACTTCCCTAGCTAGATAGGTTTGAAACAGCAATCCTTGGTTCCTCGGAGGGGAGTGAAACTCCGCCGGATAAACTATGCAGCTGAGTGCATAGACTCATGGGTCACATGTAAATTCTAAACAGTTCTGAATGGAGGGGTTGGGTGATCATGCGGGATTGAAAATTACACTGTACGTGCTATTAGCCAAGTACTGTTGTTCGTGTGGCAGTAGGCATCAACCCATTTCCTCAGTAATCATTTGTAACTGGCCCTTATCTCCTCGGGAGATGCTACAAAATTAAGTATGACTGAGTCTGGTTGAGCATCAGTCGTGCACGTGAATTTGCATCTACAGCACATCCTGGTCGTAATCAACCGTAGGTCCTTTCTGACAATGTTTCTTTTGTGAAATGAAAGCCGACGACTCCATAAAATGAGTTCAGTAACACTTCCCACGGTTCAATTCTGGCTGGGAAGTAGTTGTGTCAACATTTATACCCGGAGTTGTATAACATCTGATGTTACTTGGTAATGCCACCTAAGTCAATCACCACTCTGTGCCTAGGCTGCCATGGTGTGCTCGAAATAATACTGTGTAATGCTAATTCAATCGCAGCTGCTGGTAGAACTGCAATAATTTGAACGGAACCAGATCAAGATTTGACCTGTTGGTCTCAGTAGAATGGGAATTGGAATCCGAGGATTTGTCCCTTTGATTTCAACACTTCCATGGTTTGACAGACTAAGACAGTCAAGGTTGGTCAGGGATTGATCAGATCAGACTCTCTCGGGCCACAGAGTCCCGTATAAGTTGTGAGCCATGTCTAAAATTGGTCTTTTGTCCACAGAAACTATGAGTACCGATCAACATTCCCACTCAAGCTGCTGGTCAGCTCGAGTGGTGGTATTTATTACTACCTTTGAAGAGACTCGCCGCATTTTCCCCATAAATATTTTCTGCCTGAATTTCCAACGGTGGTTGCACGCAAGTAAGAATATGGGATGGTTTGGAGGCAAAAAGTATTTACCTCATGGTTCAAGCAATTCGTAAACATAACATAAGCCTGACGGTCCAAATTTCGAGTCGGAGTTTTCTCTAAATGATGTCCATACTTACAACACACGAGGTACGAGTACTTTTTGTTGTAGTGTCTGTTTATAAGAGACTAGTCCATACTTGAATTGGGGGCAGGGAGCGTTCATTGAATAGGTCAAGGCGGCACATCAATTTCCGTGTCAGGCTGCACCTACCGAGTGATTTCAGCCAACCCAGGCCGCATGTCAGCCATTTTAAGCTACCTCACTCAAATGCATTTCAATTCGTCTTCAACCACTCATGAAGTTAAGTTGAACTTGGCAAGATGCGAAGCAGATCTGTGCTCCAGCCGCTCCACTATTTGTGCACCATGGGATTAAGAAGTAGTGTCTAATTTTAGTTGAAATGAATTTGTTGAGAAATCGGGGACCATTTCACGGTTAAGAATCCTCATATGAGCTTGCCGACACAGAATTCGGGCAGAAATTTCAAATGTTCAACTAGAGCATAGTATATTGATTACTCATTGAAGGGACTTGAGAATCTGATTTTCTCTGTCGTTCCGACTACTCTGAGGGTTTTTGAACATAAAACGGCTGCATATAACAATGAGGCGAGTCAAAATTTGGTCAAAATGCCGACTACCAGCGTGGCCTAAGCATGGCTTAGACAATACCTGATCACATTTTGGTTTTCATTATTTAGGTTCTAAATGATGTATTAGAGTCATTGAACCTTGCCTGAAGTGGTTTTGAGGCAAGAGGAAGAATATCCGAAGCCCTACAAGCGGCGTGGCAGTGCCGCGTCAATCGCGCGTCACGCCGCGTCACTGCCGCGTTACTTGCGCGTCACTGCCGCGCCAATACACGGCAGTCGCGTCAAAATCTCCAGTCCCTTAATTATGTGGCACTCGGTAGTCGTCATAGGTCTTGCAGCTTGGCAAGGGATTATATAGTGCTCAGTTAGTCGATGATTTTTGAACAGTGGTGGAGATATTCATTTACTCCGGGAAGCTGAGTAGTAAGGAGGGCGCAGGATAGACTATTTCAGATGAGGGCGAATTTCGAACCAAATGCAAAGGGAACTGGTCACTACTTCGCATGTTGAACAGGGAAGTATAACGTATGTATGCGGCCGCAGCCAACACAGGTGGGGGTCGGCTCTTTTTGGTTTGATTTGTACTTCCGGTTCCATCCGGGAGATCCCGGAGTTCGCCGTTTGTGGATGCAAGGCCGCAAATTGCGACAGCTGTACAATTTGTAGACGCTGAATTTGTGGAATCGTATTCTTACTACTCACTTCAATATCCAGATACCCGACATCCTTATTTAATCAGCAAGTTCTAAACGGCGAATAATTGATGTATGCAATGAGTGACAACGGTTTAACGATACAAGCTGCATCTATGCTGGGATGGGGAGGGTGGGGTATCGGGGGTATAGGATGTGGTATAGATATAGATATGCGAATGCGAATGCATCCAGGCAGGCGAGGATCGTTAACCCGTGGGCTGATAATGAGCGAGACGTTTCAAAGGAGACTAGAGACGGTGTCGTCGTTCGTGCGTAGCTCACCAGCCCTGGCCCTGCGGCGCCACGGCGTACCCCCACACTTCTCCCTGCTGCAGCGACGGCTGCATCAGAAACCCGTCGTACGAGCTGGGAGTCTCAAAAGAGACTGCGACCGGAGAGGGGTGGGGCTGGGCGTGAGCGCTGGCGAGGGTCTGTGCGTGTGCATGGGTGGCCGGCGGGGTGGCGGTGTCGGCGCGGGGCTGCGACTGCGGCTGCGGCGAGCGGTTGCCGTTGCTATAAGGCGGCGAGGGAGAGGATTGCGGCGGGCTAGCAGGTGCGGGCGCGTAGGGGTGGGAGAGCAGAAGCGGGCCCTCGCACGCGGGCTCGCGCGCAGGGGGGGCGCGGCGGTGTGGCAGCCCGCGCATGTAGTCTGCGTCCTCGTCGTCCTCGCCCTCGAGGTCGACGGGGTCGAACGCGGGCTCCTCGCCGGTGAGCACGAGCGCGAACCCCTCGGAGCGCGGGGGGGCCTCGACGGAACGGATGCCCGCGCGTGCGCGCCACTGGTTGACCTCGCGGCGGATCATGTCGCACTCCGCGTTGAGCGCGCGCAGCTGGTGCGAGGCGAGCTGGCGATAGCGCCGCGCGGCGCGAACGTGCGCGATGGAGGAATTGACGATGGCGGACTTCGAGGGGCGGCGGAGGTGCCTCAGGTTGGGGAGGAGAACGGCGAGGTCCTGGTGAAGGTGTGTGATCAGTGAAAAATGATAGATGAAGGGATGGTTTCGACGCACAAGGAATCGCGCGTTAAGCGTCTCCCGACGGGCACGCTCCACTGCATTGTGCGAGGCACGGCGCTCGGCCGTATTGACTTTCGGCTTTTGAGAGTAGTCACCGTATTCGGGTAGTGAGGGAATGACGAGGGACGACTGGTAGTCGGTGGAGAGGCGGCGCGACGACCCATTGGGAGAAGTGGGCGTCTGGGGCGGGCCCGAGGAGAACGATGAAGCGGAGGACGTGGGCGAAGGTGGGGCGGCGTGATAGTAGGACATTGTGAGGTGGTGGGTTATTCGTTAAAATGCGATAAAAAAGTGGGCGCGTCGATGGCTAGCAAAAAAAAGCGGAGTCCAAAAGCAGTTAACGAAAGTTGACGAATTTAACGAAGGTGTGCGGTTAGCGAAAGCAAAGCAAAGTAGAAGGTGAATGTGGTGAAGGAAAATAAACAATCGTTGAGGGGGCAACACAGGCGACTTATATAAACCATCCGGAAACCAGATGGGGATCTTGCCGGGCGGCTTGCGATCCATCAGGCAACAACGGCGTGCCGCCATGATGGGTAACCGCGAGCAAATGATCTGCGTATCCGTTCAGCGCCTTCGTTCCCAAACAACAGTCGTCACCGGCGTACGATGGCCTGCAATTAATTAGGCCCTGTTCGGGATCCCCATCTACGACCTCAGGAAGCCTCAGGAAGCTACCTGAGTCCCGTGATCTCAGCTATCAATGTCACTCAATTGTCACTCGCTCCAGACCGGCTCCATCAAACTGCCAGCTCATCATTTGGCGGCGTTGTCCACTGGCCCGCCGCGCGTCCCGCCACCCCCCCGACACATTCCCGACACTCTCTTATTCTTCAAACCAATCATATGGGGACATCCCCGCAGAGCTCAGATCATATATAAACCAAGTTTTGTCCAAAAAATGTGCATGACGATTGAGAACAAGACCGGCGACAGCGCCGCCGTCGCCGACGGGCGCGCTTGACGGTGGTGGAGAACGTCTGATCAACGTCTGATCGGAGTTTCGCCCCGGCTCCTTGATGTGACGGTTTTGTGACCAACTGCCTGTACTACATCACAGGTAGCTACCTGTGGCGTAGATGGGGATCCCGAACAGGGCCTTACCCGTCCCCTACATTTTACCTTGGCATTTTCGGCTAGCATTTTGAGTTTCCGATTGAACGAGAGGTTCGCTCGAATGCTGGTTGGACTTCCACATATCGTGCCAAACAGAAGTTCTAGAAGCCCGGTACATCGAGACCGGACCTCAACAACAGACCACATTGTGCGCAACGGCGGCGCCATACATTTACTGCCTCCCGTCCACCTGCTTCTCCAAAAAGTTAAAACTAGAATAAGTTTTTCAATTACCGGCTTCGTTCACTCCGACACCATGTAAACAGTTTTACTGACGCTGATCCCACTGATCCGCGCCCGTCAATGTGCCCCGCGAATCGAAAGCATGGAAAATCCCCAGAACCTTTGATCCCCTTTGATCCCCCCTCCATGCCCATCAGGATGGATTGTGGCAGATGAGATGGCGTTGCGCCAGATAGGCGATCTCATCATACATGTCCTGTCACTGGCAGTTTTAAACATATGCTGTCCTGTACGTCACGAGCCGACCCGCCCCGTACGCGTGGCCAGCGCTACTTTTGTTTCAACTCAAGATAAATATGTTTGGGGTCTAGGTTTCGGATCCATGTTACGGTATGTATGCACACAGACATGTGCGCCCCTTGCTGACCCTCGTGCGGGTCGTTCAAAAGTAAATCTATTGTGGGCCCGGGACTGTTGACTTGCTTGGCTTCATTCAAAGCCAAAGTTACATCGCGCACGCACGCATGCAAATGCACGCCCGGATCTGTAGGATCGACAATCTTCTATCCGTGATCTTTGATCCCCGATCTTATCATGACTCCGTATGTATTCAATGCGAGTTCATCGAGTCCATCTCTTGTGGTAATCACCGATCCCGGATGGGCGCCTGGCCCCGCGAGCTGAGGTGTGGCTTTGGGCTGAGGTACCGCCCAGGCACCACGCATGCGTGGGTGCGTCGAATTCATTTACTCATGAGTTAGGTCCAAGTAGGTAGATTTTTAAAATTCAACTTCACATCGAATTTACTTTACGTTTCTTACAAGTCCGTGTGGTCTCCCGGCGGCCCATACTTCGATTATAAATATATCTGTGCAGCAGCGGTACATACGTACATATTTAGTACAGTAGTGCGGTACCTAGTCGCCCGAATTACCCGAGTCTGATTCTTTGAATGCGCTACATCATACGAGGTACGAGCAATTTTTGGCGCAGCGTCTGTTTATAGGAGACTACTGTAAATTTTATGTGGAATTCTCGCACGTCTGGCAAACTGAAACGAAACCCGAACTAGGGACCACTGCCGCCTGGGGTACTGACGATGAAACGAACAATTCGAACTTGATTCCAGACGGGACATTTCATGGGGGTTAGAACGTTCGAATCGGAAGGCACCCAGCGGTGGCGATCCATATGTAGTATGGCGGTACCTAGCCCCAGTCGCCGGAGTCTGATTCTTGGATGTACTACAACATACGGGGTATGAGTAATTTTGGGTCAGCGTCTTTTTATAGGAGGAGTAGAAATCCAAACTTTATGCAGAATTCCCGCACGTCTGCCTGCTCATCGCATTACCGGCAAACTGACACGAAACAACATCTTGGGTCCACTGCCGCATTGGTACCGCCGATGAAACGATTAATTCCAACGTGATTTCAAACAGGATGGCATTTTATGGTTATGGCTATGGCGGAGGGGTTGGGATGCTGGGTAGTGCATTGAATCGATAAAACAGGGAACCCCGAACCTGTGGGATTCCGTTGAATGCGAGGGAGCCGGGTTTACCTCTGAATCCGAATCAGTCGAGTTGAATTTCCGAGGATCTCCGGCGGAATGAGAAGTCGCGATCAAGGAGAGGAAAAAAGCGCAGGGAGTGCTGGCTTCAGACATGCAGACTGAGTCTACAACATCCATTCGTTTGACATGTTGCGTCGAGAGCTGACGTTGATTGAAATTGCAGTAGCCCAATATCGAATCACGTGAACTATACGCGGGTCAGGAAACACACCATCACTGACAGCAGCAGGGTGGAGACAGTCCTGAACTGGTGAAAAGAGATGAAGGGAAGCCGGGATCATAAATGAAACTTTGCAGAATTGAACTCCTAGACGATTCGAGTTATGCAAAGCCGTGCGCCCTTCTCCCCAGCGGAATCGATGGGCATGAGTGTTGTGGCGAAACGCGTCCGGATAGAACCGCCCACCGGAAGGGCAAACGAGAACTTTCTGACCAGCTCGCAGAGGATCACCTGCATCTCCAAGATCCTGAATCAATTACAATACGATTAACAGAAACCTTCGTGAATGAGTGCATGACTCACGCAAACCGCCAACTATGTCGAGCCAGCGTTAGTTCTAGTCGTTATTATTTATTTCTGGGACATACCCTATACATGTATGCGTGCCGCTCCCAAAGGCCAGACTAAAAAGTATCTCGTGAATCCGGACAACCGTAAAGCGGAGGAAATGGACCGACAGATTCGCGTAGGGGCCATACGCATCACCTTTGTAGGGCACACCCTCTACCCACCGGGAGGGCTTGAATTCGTGTGCGTCCGCACCCCACAGTGACTCCAACCTTTGTACCGAGTCAATCCAGAATAGATACCCCGCAAAGGGAGAGTACCAACCTATGGTTCGACGCGGTGGCGGATGTCACTATTTGGCCCTTACGAATAGAAATCGCCGTGATGTGTTCGCCGGTGGAAGTGATGATGCTCTCCCTCAACGGGATAATCGTATCCGAGACGGCGACGCGGTCCGCGAGCGCGCCTGCTGGATACATTCTCAGCACCTCCTGCAACAATCTCATGTCAAATTCGATTTCTTTGGCGCTCCATGACCATACCTTGATGAACGCATTCAACAGGGGCATATTATCGTATGCGACGTCGGAGTGGCTGCCACCGAGTGTCGAGTGGATCTCGGCGCGAAGTTGGTTTTGAAATTCCGCATGGCTCGCGAGCTCCAGTAGCCCGAGGGCCATTGTATTCGCCTAGGATCGAGTGTAAGGATTTCTCCAACAGTATACAACTGAATCAATACAGTTGTATCCTGTCCAGCGAGTAGGAGAATCGCGGTTTGCGCTACGACCTCCTCTTCGCTCAATGCCTTGCTTGTATCCTCAGGTTTAACTGGACGAGGAAACTAAGCCGATGCGAATAAAGAGAAAGAAAGATACTAACGAAGCATAGTGAAGATATCATCGTCCATTTCTAGCCCCTGCTGTGCTGCCTCCCTCTTTTCACGGACGACCCGTCTTCCAACCTGTTCCGCAAGATATTTGGCGCTGCGTAGCGTCTTGAACGCGGAGGTCGGGAGGCGGATTGCCGCACGCAGGAGCCAGGCTGGTAATCGTCCACAGATAGCATCGGCGATGAACTGTGCCGGAGATGGGTTTGATGAAAGGGCCCTAGTTACATTCGCAGTCACACCTCGTATTGTTTCGCGGATTTTTAATCACTTACACGACCCTGCCGTTGTTCCGGACGTATTCCTCGCCTAAATTTTGCGTCGAGTACCCCAAGACGGCTGCAACCGCTATTGAAGAAAAGTTTCATCGGAATGGAATGCACCACACCTTCGCTGGCTGCGTTCAAAGCAGCGACACTGAAAAGGGGAGATATGTTGATTGTTGGAGTGGAGGAGTTATCCAGTTGCTGTGCTATCTAGAAGGAGAGTAAAAAGTGTCGGAAAATAAATTCTTGCTCGCGCTCACCATATCCGCAGCACTGTCGAACAAATGCTGGTACTTGCGGACCGCGGCAGCAGTAAAGCCAGGATTCATCGCAGCCCGAAGCCGCTTGTGGGCCTGACCTATCAGAATTTCATTGGTCAGTACGATAGAGTCGACTGAGTGCGAAGAATGATAACGCGCCCTGGGCCACGATGACACTGCTATTGCTGTTCATCAGAAATAGCATGTTGTCGACGATCGAAGTGTATTTAAAATGAGGGCTGTCTTTGATAGACTGCAGCGCGAGCGGGTCAGACACGATCAGGCGGTCCTCCTGCGAAACGATGGTGAGAGTCCCACAGAGGTTCGAAGGTCGACTACTAACCCCAAAACACCCCTTCAGCCGGTACGCGGACCCATATAATTTCTGCCATCGAAATTCATAGTCGCCATATCGTTCGGGAAGCAACAACTGCAGCATATTGCCTAAAGGGAGAACAAAACGTTAGATAGAAAGGCTCGAACCGAAGTGCATTGGTGCTTACCAAAGATCCAGGATGGTGACGGTGGCCCCGCGACATTGCGGATACTGCTCGGTCGGCGAACAAGCACATATAACGCCAGGATTGCGACCAAACTCGCAGCGGCAGTCGCGTAGTTCAAGGCAAATCCGATGATGTTGGACATGTCAATGCGCTGGGTAGGGGACGGGCACAAACGTGGAGGGGACCTGCACTTTTTAAGGCTCAGACGCCTGGGGACCCATCAATTGCATCAACCCGTGCTATCCCCGTCGAGGTGATCTTTCACACCCTATATCGCTTATTTCCACATGTACACAGGCAAAGCTAGTTAATAATTTTACAGGAATCGGGCCGACTTTGTGGGAGGTCGGGTGAGGATTAGTCAAAGAGCGCGAATTCCGATAGCCGCCGAATGCACTATCAACATACAACAATCTGAACCACAGTTGCAAAATCAACACATAAGGAAAATGAACATGTCCCAACAAAGCAAAACGTCGAACGAGTCCAGCAGAAAATCCACAGAACTCCTACCTATACACCTCCCCATGCTCCAGCCAGTCGAGCGCCGTCCTTGCCTGCTCAATGACATCCCTGTCATCGTCCATCGCCGTGCCGCGTAACCCGCCCCCGGCGCCGCCCACATCCCGCACCGGGCTGCCAAATCCGCTGGTCCCAGCGCTGCACATCTGCCGGAGCGTGCTTGCCACACCCGCCTGCCCCAGGGCCCGCCGCCCCGCCGTGCTCGTGCGCGCGAGCTCGAGGACGGCGGACACGGCGGGGCGCCGTATGTGCGGCGCCCGGTCGGCGAGCACGCTCCGCAGCGCGGCAAGAAGGGCGGGGGCCGCAAGGAGGTGCGATTGGTAGGTGGCTGCTCCGTTGGAGAGGTTCGCGAGGACATATGTTGCCTGAATGGATGAATGGATAAATAACCGGCCACAATGACAAGAAACCGAAACAAAATGTTGAGAGAAGGGGAGACGAACATAATACGAACCTGGAGGACAACATCGTCGTCCTCGGCGCCGAGCGCCGTGGTGAGATGCCGGAGGAGCACGGTGGGGTTGAGCTCGCGGAAGATCATCTCGATCCCCGCCTCGTTCTCCGCGAGGTTGCGCACGAGATGGAATGCCTGCTCCTGCACCGCACCGTCCGCGTCTTCCAGTAGCCTTGAAACCCGAAAAAAAAATTGAATCAGTACATCTGATATAATGAATCAAGCAGCGACTCACGCAGCCAACCTTCCCCACCCCAAGCACTGCATGACATCTCGCTTCGTCTCCCCGCTCGTCTTGCTGAGCAGATTTTTAACAGCCCACAGCGAACTAAGCCGCAGCGTCGCGTCCCCGCCCGCAAGCAGCTGCACCAGCCGCGGCATCAGCCCAAGGTCCAGGTAGATCTACGTATCCATCAACTATAATCAACTGCCTACACACAAGCGCGAAACACTCACCGGTCGTAACGGCGAGAACTCGTTCACGATGTTGCACACCGCCGCGAGCGCCGCGGCGGTCACTCTCCGGTCCTCGCCCTCGCCCTCCTTCCCCTTGCCATCGCCGTCACCATCGCCGTCTCCTCCGCCTCCACTCCCCAGCTCCTTCTTCAAAAAAATCTGAAACACCGCCATCCCAAGCCCGCTATCCACAATATTTGTGCGGAGCACAGCAACCGCGCGACTCAGCGCGCGCACGCACTGGCATGCCGCGTAGCGCACACCTACATGTCGGCCTCCCAAGGCGGCGTGGATGAGGGGGAGGAGTCGCAGGTCGTCGGTGACGCTGCGGCGGATCGTGTTGTCGAACAGCGATAGGGCAGCAACGGCGGTGAGGGCGGCCTACACATCCGATGCGTTTTCATAAAGCGTTTTCCAGCGGATGAAAAAAATGTGAGCCAACATACCTCACGCAAGGACGAGACGCTCTCAGGCTCGTCGTCCTCCCAATCTGCCCGCGGTGCAAGGGGGGTGATATCTTGCAGCACCGCAGCGAGCTTGCCGAGACACCCGCGCTCAAAGGCAGAGAAAGAGAGCCCAGGGTGGTCGGTTACGAGGTAGTCTGCGACGCGCATGTATCAGTATAGCACCGAACCCAAAAACCGAACATACGTACACAAGATGAAGCACGCCTTGGTGCGGCTTTGAAGGGATTCGTTCGGGGCGGAGATGATGCGGTTAATGACATTCATGACCGTCCGGGCCGCCGTGTCATCCGCAGGTGGTATCGAGTGCACGGGGTGCGATGCCGATGCTGGGGAGGACGCACGGATGATGCTCGTTGCACTTACAGGCAAAGAATATTTTAGATTAGTTACCGGAAAATATTTTGAAAACCCTACCACAGACACGCCGCGAGTTGGGTATCCGTCGACCGTGATTTGGCGAGACTCAGTACGAACGAGAGCTGAGAGGGACCTGGTCCGCGGTAAGCAAGATCTAACGTGTCGGGCTCTGAACAAACCTTCGCGATCTTTACTGAGAGCAGCCGCGAGGACCGAGTTGTCCTTTGCGATTGTCGCGAGTGCCCATAAAGCCGCTTCTTGAAGCTTGCGGAAATTCAGTCAGAGCAAAAAAAAAGCGGCAACCTTACCTTGGAATCCTTGCTATGCGTCATGGCGGTGAGGGTACGGCATGCCCAGCCTCCTTGTCGATTGGGCGCATTGGCACTCGCGGCGGTCTTCTCCCACCCGCGTTTCGTCTTGACTTCCTTCTGCCTGTCCTCAGGTGGCAGCCAGGTCACCACGGCGGACCTGTGTTCCGCTGTCCGCACAGAGAACCCTAGGAGTTGTACGATGGAAATACGCGTTTGTGGAGCGTGGTCGACGAGGAGCGGCAGGTACAGATCAATCGAATCTGTCTGTATCCCAGATAAGTTCCCTACAAATCAATGATGGGCACATGGATGACCTCGAATAGATAGTCCAATGCCGCCTCTGCATCACTTTTTATGGCCGAACGTTCTTCCCGCAGGCCCCACTGTGAGGGCCCGACAGTGTCCGCGATTGCGATAGCCAACGCACGCAGCCCCCTCGCAAATGCCGAGCGCAACGCCGCCGAATCGTCCACCGTGAACTTGGATATGGCGTATAGAAATGCCCTGGGCGCATCGCAGCGCAACAGAGTCCCTAGAACGGCTTCTGATCCTAGAAAACAAGTCAATAAAGTGACAGGAGACTAACAGGCCTATCAACCGTAGGATATCGAAGCGATTACGTGAGCCGCCTCAATCCGCAGGTCCTCTTCCCGTGGATCCGTAGGTGGAGGATCGTTCAGACATTGCACGAGCCTGGTAATCGAAAATGAGAGGGGTATCCCGATTGTGGGCGCAATACCGCTCACGTTTGTATGAATACCTCGTCCTGAGCAAGCTGCACCTTTGCAGCTGGGTTCCCTATCACCGTGTTCTTGATGCTCTTTAGGCTGGAGAGAGATATAGGCGTGAATGTCATGGTGAGGAGGAACGTGGCACGCGTGCCGCCGCCGGCCCGGTACAGCCACAACGCCAAATCCTATTTTGGTGTTTTAACCGACTTGAAGCGCCAATAATAACACACGGAAAGAACAACAATCCAAAACTTTCCCTGCCGTGGAAAAAATACTCTGTGGACTCGCCTCTCTTGGAAATTCCAAGGAAAAAGCAACGATTTCACCGGGAGGAAACAAGAATAAGATACTTTCCCAAAAAGCACGATTGATAAAAACTCAACTTTTACCTCGAGGAAAAGGTCAAACCAATACAATCCGATTCAATACCCGTTTTGCCGTTGCTGACTTGCATGTCATGAGCAGGCTGGAAATTAGGGTCCTAGAATGTCTGCGGCGGGGCGGGGGCAGGCTATATATCTGGATGAATCCGCCAATATGTGCCCGCATACATGCGTCTCCCTGCTATCAAAGATTTCAACACATCTGAACATAATTTTTCTGTTTATAGTCGGCTAAATGAGAACAAAGGTGAATTGATGTGGCCGCCAATGTATGAAGACGCTGTAAATGGATCTTAGAACGTTATTGCAGTTTGCATATGAGTTGTGTTTGATCATCTATTCCATTTCAATTGTTTCTCGCTGGGGATAGAGGTTAAGCTACGTACCGCCGGTCTCCATGTGCGCTGAATCACTGTTATCTAAACATCAATAACACATCCAAGATTCAGCGAAATTGAATAAGAGTCGAAGGTAAAAACACGTGGTCAGAGCACCAGTTCCAGCTCAGCAGCCAGCTGAAATCAATCCAATGTGAAAACACGCTGCGGATGATCTGCACTTATAAGTATGACCTGGCAGTCCGATGGGACAAGGGTCTGTTTTCATAGAAAGAAACAACATTCAAGTGGCACGTATGGAAGTCTAAGTATTATTGGACACCGCCGCATTTGCAGCAAAATCTTTCACTGAGAATCGAGTCAGGTTCCATTCGAATGGGAGGAAGCATGTAATTCTCACTCTCAGCGCTCAAGTACAAATGACCGACTGGAGCACGATGCTGGTGCCAGTGTTGATAAGGACACATTCGCCAGCCACTTCGGAACCAAAGTTGAAGGACTCCCCGGTGCAATCGGCGCCCTCGAAGAAAACGACGTCTGCCGCGGTGGAATTCAAAATCTATGATGTACATAAGCATTGCCTCTTTTTCAATCATCGGCACTGACCTCGAAGGAGTGCTCCCCAGTGAAATCGAAACAAGTGCCGTCGCAAGGAACCACAGTTGAGATTCCATTGCAATCGCCACCGCTGAAGGCCTGGAAGTCCTGAGCAGTGACCTCGAGGGCCAGGACGACAGCAGCAAGGAGAGAGAGGGTGAAACGCATTGTGGAGGAAGGGAGAAGACTTGGTGGGTCCTTAGCATACCTTTTGTTCGTCGCTGGATTTATATCCCAGAGATTGGGAATTCATCACTAGATTTGAGCTGTGTTCTGGCGGAGAGAATCTCCCCCCATATGAGTCTCTTCCTTTGGGATTGGAGTACGGATCCGGGCGGGTGACTGGCCGTAGAAGCCAGGACATGCTTGATGGGAGCAAGTTCAACGGCATGCGGGCGGCGAGGAGATGCCGTGCATGTGAACTTGGCCTCCTTCCCTTCCAATAATCCGAGATGAGAGCTAATGTCAATTTCCCTGCTCTTGTTAGAGGCACTGGTAAGGCTCATTTCCCATGGCCGAGAATGAGATCTGTTTGATGAATACTTAGACACAAGACCCCGGGCCGCCCTTCCTACAGCCCTGGTCGATTCGAATTTTTTTATAGCATTCGCGACGCCCTGAACCAAAGGTGGATAAGAAGCGCCAATGGCTCCAGAATTATGGAACGTTATACCCGTCATGTACGGGTACCCTGGTACAGTACCTGCTTGTTCCTTATAGGGACCTCCTCCTTCTGCTGCTTTCTTTTCTTTTTGGGTTCCGTACGCTTTGAACCAAAGTGCAGGGCCGCGCTCCCAAATTACGGAACGCTATAACCTTAGAGTAATGATTTACCTCACTGCGTTCAGGCGGCCCCTCGGCAGATCCTGTCTGACATACGACGGCGCTGTCTCGGCACAGTCTGCCGCCATCACCCGCACAGCTCGGTCGTATGACGACGTAGCTCGGCAGGGCGCTTTTCCCTGTGCCGCCGGACCGTCTGAGCAGTGCCTGGTATACTTATCGGTAAACAACAGGTGCTGCAACCCTGAACACCCCCGGCTTACAAGTGGTCTCCGAGTCAAGTCGGACTACGGCCTTGAGTCTGATGGCCGATCCAATTTCAGATTCAGATGATGTAGCATTCTGCTACTTTTTTTAAAAAAAAAAACCGGTCCGGAATGCCACCGGTGTAGGCGATCCGAATCCACAGTGGTAGTAATTATAGTAACAAAATTCGATGGTTTAAGAGGAAAGCCAACGAAGTGTTTCGTTGTTCTTGTTCAAGCACTGAGACGGTGCTGACTTGGTGCTGACCAGTTTTGTCTCCAAAATTCTTCCTACAACTACTACGGATTGGATTTTTTTTCCCCGACAGGAAAAATGGGAATCAACTACGGCCGTAAGACTGGGATGACATATTTTCGACGGCAATACGTACGCCCTGGACCAAAACTGCACAAGACGGAGTTACGTAACTATATAGTACCGTCATGTATGGATGGATGGGTGATAATGATTTACCTTGGGCCGCTCGAGTGTACTTGACGTGTCCGTCTGTGCCCGTGGTTCAAATGTCCCGCGTGGTTTTGTGCAGTCAGTGAATGATTCTTGCCTTCGGAGTCGTGGCGACCCCGGAAGGCAAGTTGTAATGATCACCACTATGGCGGGCCGCGGAGACGAACTCCTTTTCCACACTTGGCACAAGACGTACGAATAGTACAACGCTGAGCGGCGCCGAGGCGCGGGGTGATCATGGTGGATCTTTCCTTGTTCTTTCCTCATGTCATGCTGCTACCGATCCGAATACTCGGCAGGATACCTTGTCGAGGCCCGCTTCTCGCCGTAGGCGGAGTCTGGTTCATTTCACACACAGAGTGCTCCTAAGAAAACTTCTCCCTAGGTCTGATCGTATGCAACACCCTTGAGGCACTCCTTGTCCTCATACAGTAGGACACCAGTATGAGGTTTGAGTGCATTGAAATCTCACAGTGAGAGACTAGGATTATTTACTATGCGTTCGAGGTTTTCGGGTTTTCAACACGCGGCAGCTCAACTCAGACCCTGTCGCTGCTTTCAGAAGGCCCCTCGGCGTATGGCTTTGGTTCCGACGGGGTCTGCCCCCATATGTCGATGACCCATGTAACTGGGGATAATGATTTAATTTGGCCGGGTTCCTAGTATACTTATAAGTACCAGTCGGACCGCTCGAGGGTTCTGTTTATAATTCCACAGCCTATTTTTAAATTTCCGTTTATAAACAGGCCGTATAAGCATATTTATAAACACTGGCCCGAGATACCCTGAAACCCAGTGTTTCAACGAAGTTTCGGCAAAATTTCGGTACCCCGGTTTCTGGAGGGATTTGAGGGACCAAAGCACGCTAAAACCGATTAGGAGCTCCGCCATGGCATCTGGAAATGTGGTAGAGTATGATCACTAGTCCAAATTCTGAGTCGACTTGCAGCCAACTTCCCGCTATAAAGCACTGCCACGTGGAATTAAAAACAGGCTCTCAGGCTCAGGGATATAAAAACTGGGTTTATAAATACCTGTTTATAAACCGGCATAAAAAACAGAGCCCTAGTGTAATTCACGTGTCCGTCTGTGCCCGTGGTTCAAATGTTCCGCGTGGTTTTACGCAGTCATTGAATGACTCTAGCCTTCGGAGTCGAGGCGACCCCGGAAGGCAAGTTGTAATGAGCGCCAGTGTGGCGGGAAGGAAATAACCTAATTTACGAGCACAAATGTGGCGGCCTATTGATGGTAGTTCCATTTGACAGTGCCAGGTACTCGGCAGTCTTTGATTGGGGGAGTACTAGTATGAAACCTGCTCCCCTGCCTGAATATATGTAAAAGGTCGAGGGGCAGGCTCGCTATCGTCGTGCAGTAGGAGGAGTGTTAACGAACCGACGCTCTTTGAGTGAATTATTGTAAGAGAGCCGCATTTATTTGGGAGACCTAGTTGGTTCCATGTCATTCATAAGCACTCGAAGTTTTCGGACTCTCAACGTGCAGACTCTGTCTGTCGTAAGCGTGTCCTGGCTTCTAGGGCCAATCAGCCGCCCGGATCCGTACTATACGTCCAATTCCAAAGGAAGACACTCATATGGGGGGAGATTCTCTCCGCCAGAACACAGCTCAAATCTAGCGATGAATTCCCATATGCCAATCTCTGGTATATAAATCCAGCGACGAATGAAAGGTATGCTAAGGACCCACCAAGTCTTCTCCCTTCCTCCATAATGCGTTTCACCCTCTCTCTCCTCGCTGCTGTCGTCCTGGCCCTCGAGGTCACTGCTCAGGACTTCCAGGCCTTCAGCGGCAACGACTGCGATGGAACCCCGGGCCTCGTGGTTGCTTGCGACGGCACTTGTTTCGATTTCACTGGAGAGCACTCCTTCGTGGTCAGTGCCGACGATTTCAAAGAAGAGGCAATGCTCATGTACATCATAGATTTCCAATGGCAACGCGGCAGATGTCGTTTTTTTCGAGGGCGCCGATTGCACCGGGGAGTCCTTCAACTTTGGCCCCGAAGTGGCTGGCGAATGCATCAATGTCAACACTGGCACCGAAATCCAGTCGTTCTTTTGCACTTGAGCGCTGAAAGTGAGAATTAGACCCCTCCCCTCCCGTTCTAATAGAACCTGACTCGAACCTCAGTGAAATAATTTGCTGTGAATGCGGCGGTGTACAATAAATACTTCGACTTCCATACGTGCCTCTTGAATGTTCGTTTTTGTACAAATATGCTTGCTTGACTTTTCTCGGCTCGTCCCTTGTGCTGTGTCGTACCCGAAGAATCCGCTCCAGGAGGATGTACCCCCAACGTCGAGAGTGCGTCGTGTCGCTAGCCAACGGCGAAAGGGGATAACCACGATATCTAAACCCAAGTCCACCTCATTCGACATGTACACGAACATTGTACCATCCTCCCTCAAACCATCGCGGGTATCATGATCTTCGCGATGGACCAGACGAGGCCACCCTACGAGCTGACCAGCCTGCTCGACGTCGCGCCTCCACTGAGAACAAGAATATTGCCAAACGTCGGGTCCGCTGCATCCAAGGTGATGACCGTGTTGGTGTACGTCTAGATGGCGGTCGTTCCGAAGCAACTGTTATCACACTCGGTACCGGTATCCCAGCCTGAAGTTATTGGATCAGATTCATGATGATCTAATGGGAGGAGGGAAAGGACGCACCGATCATGCACGGCCCTGAATTGGAGGCGAGTTGGGGACTACAACAAAAAAATACTCGTACCTCGTATGTTGTAGCTGGGGACACCGAATTATGAGCATCATACCCTAAGTAGAAATATGCAAGTCAAAATTCACGCACAGTTGCGATCACCTCCCCGGCGACATCTGCACCCCCGTTAGTTTGTTCGACTGCAAAGTGCTGCGGGTAAAGAAAATAATCATAATCAGCCTACGGCAGAATGCATGAGAAGCATTTACTAGTCAATCATGACAGTGTCGGTTCGTTTTGCGATGCCCGCGGCACTGTCGGTCTGCCCCGCCGCACCGAACACGGACGCACGGACGCACCACTTCCCCGTTGTGGCACCGCACCAGGTATTATCCGGCCAGGATTCGAGCGTCGACTGCAGGAGAATCAGTGCGCTGGGATAATGATGGCAGAAAAATACCATTTAACCTGGATGTGGTCGCCAGATCCGTTGCTCATGCCCTGAGAAAACACACCCAGCAGTTAGCAATAGTTCGGGTATGCTGTGATTCAAGGGGCGTCTCACTGGCCACAGAAAAGTTCACCCAGTTGTGGGTTCGACGCAGGTCCAGGAACTTGAACGAGCGTCGTTGTAGTGTGGATAACGTTTGTTTTGGCGGGTCCGAGGGAGAACGCGCTGGGAATGTTACTTGAAACGGCTTTAAATACCATCATGTACATGAAGCATACCCTCCCCAGGAATCGGCGAGAACGCCTGCGACGCTGAAGAGAGAGACGATAGCGACACTATAAGGGACAATACCGACGGACAGGTGAAGCGACCGCGGGTTTTAATGTAAATTTAAAATCGGACGCGGCCGAGGAAGATGAATCATCGAAACCTACGACATTTTCACTCATCGAGCGATACGGGGATCAAGATTTGACTCACTCGTAAGTACTTTCCCGATCCAGACAAATTCTGGGAGGAAAATCGGGCTCAGCCGAATCCGAATCCGAGAGAATCTCCATGACCTCGCGGCCCCCTTGATCCAGAGTGCGTGTTTTTACGGCTGGTACGACGCTCGGTTGCGCGGCCGACAGACGTGTCATCGACGCGTCATTTTCGAGTCTGACGCGCTCCGGCGGGACTGGGACCGGCGCGCTCGATGAACTGGCCAAGCGCGCTGATGTCGATCCACTCGTAGTCAAGGGAAGGTGTGTGTTGACTTGGCGTTGGCAGCGATATATGCCAGCTGGTAGATCTAGACAAGAAGCAGAACTGCTAGGCTGTCACTGTGTGAACACGTACTGAGCTAATTGTTCGCGACCCTATGAAATTACCCCGATCCTGCGCAGATTTCGGCGATAGTCCCCCATGCATATGCACCAGCGATAAAGTGACAGTCGATAAATATTCCGGTGAACCGGAGCTCCAATCGGCCATCGTGCCACGCATCTTTTGCAAGCACGGATCTTATCCAACAAGCCGATTCTAATTTTCTAAGCCAATTCTAAGGGAACTCTAGCGCACACGATCAGGCCCTTATAATGAAACTGCCTTTGCCTTGCCACAATTGGATTAATAAGGATGGACACGGGTTACTCCCTGGGCCGCGGGTGTGGGCGGGGGTGCGCGTCGCGATGTAGATCCGCGCTCAGAACCCGAACTGAACCTGAACCGAACGGCAAGTTCAGGTTCAGGAAATTGCTGAACCTGGACCGGGGGTTCGGGCACAACAATACAGGAATCTCCGAACCCCGAACCGGACGTGGCGTTCGGTTTCAGGTTCGGGATCGGTTCAGAACCGAACAGCGGAAACACTAACTTGAAGCAGGGCTACGGAGCGGACGTTACATGTCAATAATCCCCGCCGCGGGACGCGCTCGCGAAGAACGCACATATTAATCCGTCTTAGTCTTGCGAAGAAAAGGTATAAAAGCCACACCCCACCCCCACGAAAAGCCACTCCAAAACTCGAACTCGAACGACAACAAACTCATATCTTACCATCGTCATGAAATCAGCCACCGTCACGTTTGCTTCCCTCTTGGTCCTCGTAACGGGTGCCGCTGCGCGTAACTGTACTCAGGCCTGAACTACTGCGGCCGCATGCTTTTTGATATCGGTACGCACTACGTCTGCAGCTCAAAATACAGAGACACATTTTAATATCCGAACCACAGGCAAGTACCAGCCTCAAATTGACCAAGCGCTCGCCGATGCGCACCAGTCTGAGTCCGATGGTGGCGCAGATGACCTGTTCAGCTGCGTTGGCGGCCCCAACGGCGTCATCAGCTTCCTCCAGTTCTGTGATAATGGTTGTGACACCAAGCCCCACGGAGTCAGCGATGTCTGCAATTAGGAGGGCCAGAGATTTCGCGTATGGGACAGGGCAATAGGTTTAGTACGATGTTTTGCCCAGTCATGATAGTTCAGCAGTTGTGAACGAAATACTTTGCTTGAGAGAACAGCCAGCATGGCAATAGAAAGAGTGGATGTTTGATCAACCGGGTCTGGATCGATTCATATCGGGGCAGAGTCTAAGAAGCGTGGAAGATAACGAAAGGGTTGTGATTATGGCTGGCCTTTATCTTCAACCAGGAGCCGCCCCATTGGTGTCCGCAGTTCAATGATGTCCCGCGGCACAGCGACATAAATGAGATCAGCATCCCAGGAATTCGCAACAGTCGCTGAACTGCGGGTATGTACAACTGCCAGAATAGATGCACCAGTTCAAACACATTTGCTCAATGGGGATTGGAGAAACTGCTATTGAGGGCGCAGCCTCGAAAGTGCGCGGCCGCAGGGATTAGAAGAACAGCTGGACAGTGGAGAAGAAGAGGTTAGTTAAACCGGGGTCAAACCGAGAAGACGAGAATACACGCCCAAGATCTCGTCGTGTAGAAGGGGGGGAGTTTTCGGTTGTTTGCGCCCGATACACGGCGCAAAAATCAAAGGGTGCTGCACATCTGTTCTAGTAGGACACCGGATGATGCGGCACATTGTTATGTGCCGCACTTGAGTGAATGTGTGCCGCACTTGAACAGCGTGTGCCGTTCATCACCTGTGTACAACCGTTGCATCTGATACATCGTTCGCGAACTCCCGGGCCATGAAATTACCCCGATCCCTGCGCGGAATTCGGCGACAGTCTTCCGCTCTCCCACTGAGAAACGGGAGCCATAAAGTGACAGTCAAGTCGATAAATATTCGGGTGCGCCTAGTCTCTTATAAACAGACGCTACAACAAAAGATACTCGTACCTCGTGTGTTGTAGTCTGTCAGATCCCTGATCGGTGTCATTGGAAGTCGACGTTATTATGTAAGCTCAGATTTCTCGGCTCTCGTTCACACACTTAGGATGAATGTGAGGGATGTATTGTACCAAATTATCACTCAGGGGGTCAAAATGGACAACTTTCCCACTCAGGTTTTTCGCGGAAAAGCACAGGTGAAGAGGTCAAAATTTGATGACCCGTTGACCGGCCTTTCATTCCACGAGGATCAAAGACCCAAGACAAAAATACGAAGAGACAGATCTATTCAAAATGTGAATAAAACACATTTGGCCTCTTAGATCTTTGAATATAGGCAGCTGGAAGCGCCATAGAGCCCGAGATAAAATTCAAACTCCGCACTTTACGTAATAAGGTCGACTTCCAATGATCGGGCGCGGTTAAACTACAGACTAGGGTGTGCCGGACTCCGCGGCCATCGTGCCGCACATCTATTTTAAGCACTGATTTTAACCAACAAGCCAATTCTAAGAGATTCTAGTGCACACGATCAGGCCCTTATATAGATGAGACTGCCTTTACCTTGCCACAATCATATTATTAAATAGGAATGGACACCGGTTACACCTCGGGCCGCGGGAGTGGACGGGGGTGCGGGTTACGATTTCAATCCGCGCTCAATCCGTGTACCCGGGTTTTTGAGATCTTGGGTACGCGGCGACTTGATTCGGTTAAACGATTTGATAGCAGTATGCAGCCCAAAAGAGCACAAGCGCGTTTGGGCCCCGGACGACGCAGATAGCTTGGAAATAAAGTGTTGAGATTGCCGAGTAGTCTACATTTACCGCACGCACTGGAAATTCTGCGGGCACACCCGACGGGTTTTGGGACCCCGGGGTGCGTTGAGGGCCCGTGTGTAACCCGTGCGGATTTTCGACCGGACGGGTACAGGTAGGCCCCAAGGTATTACCCGTGTCCATCCTTAATTTAATTTTTATATGGTACGCACATTTGACCCATTTGGGACACAAATATATTGAGTTCGGGCGCTGGGACGAAAAAAAGGGAGGGAACACCAACATTTGCAGCAGGGCTACGGAGCGGACTCCGTTGCATGACAATAATCCCCGCCGCGGGACGCGCTCGCGAAGAACGCTCATATTAATCCGTCTTAGTCTTACCAAGAAAACGTATAAAAGCCACACCCCACTCCCAGGAAAATCCATTCCAAAACTCGAACTCGAACAACAACAAACTCATATCTCGATATATTACCATCCTCATGAAATCAGCCACCGTCGCGTTTACTTCACTCTTGGTCCTCGTAACGGGTGCCGCTGCGCGTAACTGTACTCCAGGCCTGAACTACTGCGGCCGCACGCTTCTTGAAATCGGTACGCACTGCGTCCTCAGCTCACAATACAGATACATATGTTAATATTCGAACCACAGGCAAGTACCAGCCTCAAATTGACCAGGCGCTCGCCGACGCGGGTCAGCCCGAGTCCGATGGTGGTGCAGATGACTTGTTCAGCTGTGTTGGCGGCCCCAACGGCGTCATCAGCTTCCTCCAGTTCTGTGATAATGGTTGCGTGACGGAGCCCACCGGAGTCAGCGATGTCTGCAATTAGGATGGCCCGAGATTTCGAGTATGGGACAATAGTTTCAGTGCGGTGTTTTGCCAAGTCATGATAGTTTTGTTATGTAAATCAAGCTCAGAAGGCTAGAGAAGTTGGAAGAGGATTTATGTCTTTGCAAACCATTGGTTGGATTATACACTCATTCTTCCGCGGAACACGGAGGATGTTCACGGGTGGTTCACTGTGGTTCACTTATTTTCTTTTCTCTTCCATCACTCCCATCACTCATACCCAACCACCTTCCTTTTTCGTCATCTCGATGTGATGATTTATTCGTTTCTTGCAAGCCTTACCATCACTGCGGTGGCCGATGGCTTTTTAGGAACAAAACACCTGGTCCAAACATGTCTTCCCGTTTGCCTGTATTTTCATAGTTGTCCGAAAGATAGTCCTAAAAATTCGCTTTCTCGGAAACATTTTCGACCCACAAATAAAAACCAAATTCAATCCTCTTTTGCATCGCAAATATTCGAGAAAAATACCCCATTTTCTGTTGCCTTTCTAGCAGCAGAAATATGTTGTGTTGGGTCCCAAACAGAAGGAGTACAATGGAAAAACACCTGTTTGGTGGTCGAAAAGGAGTCTGTTTCTTGGCTAAAAGGAGACCAAACATGTTGTGTTTTTCGTGGGATTTTGGGATGGAAAAATAGACTTTGCTTTTGATGCACAACATATATCCAAAAACGAATTGGTTTTGCGGGATCTTTGGGGCGGCGAGGAAAATATACCGAAACGGGAAGTCATGTTTGGACTACATGTTTTTGTCCCAAAAATCCATCGGCCACCGCAGTGCATCTCTCCGTTTCAACCCCTACACTGGGGGTCTGGTAAAAATGACGCGACAGGCGCGCATTGACGCGCACCGGCGCGGCACTGCCGCGGCATTAATGCGGCACTGACGCGGCATTGACGCGCATTGACGCGGCAGTGACGCGCTGGTTCTACCTCGTCCCAGAGTGTCCCCAAAACCTTGATTTCCACTCTGGGACATTTCAATAGCTACGCCACACCATTTAGACTCAAGACCTGGCAGGTCTCAACTCGGGTCAGTCATCCCAAATATTGCCTAAGCTACATACTTATCCTCGATCTTTCGTGCCTTGCCCGGAACCTTTGGCACATTTAGCCTCGAATGATGTTTCCAGAGAGCTGAAGAAACTGACCAGAGTGGTGGAGCCATTCAAAGAGTCTCAGACTCTCAGTACAAGCAATTACCTTCGTACAGCTAACTGTTGCATTAGTAATATCACATCAAAATTGAATCACTCTCCCAATTGTGAATTCCTCAGGGTTCAGACGTGATTATATAGGTGTGGAGTACAGTCAAAATTGTGTTTCTGCAGTGTACATCTTCAATTTTCTCCTGCACCGTTGTTTAAGTCCATTGGTGCATAATCCAACATTTAGTTTAGGCTTACTGTAAAGTCTGACTGTTGATGTTTTCTTGGACTGCAATGCCTTGCCATGGATTCGAAGAGGACTCCAATCAGGCCTTTGTTTAATGCATAGAAGAAACACAGATTGCTTTTAGCTGCAAATAGGTCCCTGGTAAGTCCCTGACAGCACAGATGCGAGGAAAGAGCTCACGGATTTTTGCCGCATTCACACGCCAGAATACGTTGAGACAACGGATTGACCCGCGAATCCCCATACACTACCTACTTACCTACCTACCTACCTTGAGACTGTGTTTCAACTGAGACTTTTACTTGTCCGAGACTGATTTTCTTGATGCTTCGCTCATCATATTGAGAGTACCGGCGAACCCCTCACACCTCGAACGTGGTGTTAAAAAGCGGCAATCAGTGCACCGCCCCCAGCTCTTTAGATAGGATTCCTCAAGTCATTAAACCTGTTAGCGTAAGGTTTATTGACTTCAATACATTATTTGGACCGAAAATCTCTAATCCCGAAATTTGGACTGTGCAATTTACAACCCTTCAAAAATCAGTGGGTTGTGGCTCTGAATTCTGTGGAGTTGGTCAACTATTTGCAATACAAGCCACTCCACGGGGTATTGGTTTGCATAGAATACAGTGCTGTCAGAAAAGGAAATCTAAAGCTCTTACCAAGTTTCACTTCAACGGTGCTGAAAATTCAGTGACTCGGTTCAGCGATTTCTCTGCTACTTCAAAATGGCAAAGGTCAACTGTTACTCATCTGCATGATTCCCATGTTGAACAGAGACACTATATTTCAAGAGACATGCAAAGAAGGAGCAGAAAAGATGGTTCCGACAGGCATATCCAGGCACATACATCGGATAGGTTTGAAAAAAAAACTCCAATTTCAACTTGCATCCAGCACCTCTGCCAACGTTGTAAGGTTGGGTCATTGGGCTCACATATACATCGAGATCCAACAACACTCAAATCAAATAATTTGTTGTGCTTGATCCAGAATTGTCTCTGTTCAAGTCTTGGAAATCATTGCTACGGAGAATCAAGCTTATAAAACAGTGCCTTTCCAATCCATTTCTAACCACTCAATATCCGAAACCTCAGGGAAAAATTGAATAGACCGAAGATTTCAGCAAGAACGTGTTGAGGAGTGCCGCCATTCTGTCTATTTTGAGTTAACCTCATTCGACGCACCAAATTACTGCTCTTAAGCTCCACTTCCGGCTTTTCCGTATCTCACATCCCATCTGTGGTCTGCAGCTTAATTAACATGAACTCGTGAAGCCTTACATGCAATGAAATGTACCACGGAACATCACTGGACTACCACTACATACGGCTCGATGTTGTGCATGCTCTGCTGGAAGTCATGAATCCAAAGTACTACGCTGGAAGTAAAAAAAAAATGCACCTTTATTGGATGCTACATCCTGCCCTCCACTGTCAATTAAATTTGCCTCAAAAGATATTGTCTCCATGCAGTGCCAAAGAAACCGTATATCAGCCTTCAATTAAGATATAATTCCTAAAGGTTCAGCTACCGCCTCGAAGAGGCCCAATCCAAGTCGTAACGTAGGCATATCATCAAACCAATCATTTCATTATAAATTCGGAAGCGACAGCGGGTATGGAGCCGAAGAATTGAATTGGTAGGCAAAATGTAGTGCTACGAAAAGACGCGTGTAAGTAGATACTTCTTTCGGTACTGTAGTTCTCTAAAGTGATGCTCTGACCGCATGAATGATCTGCGAAGCCATTACAATTGACCAGAAATTTAAAGTGGAAGTTCTACTATGGGGGTTGGTCTTCATTTCACCTTTGAACTATATTCTCTCAGTAGTTGAAGCGGACTACTGTGAATTCTTTGGGCTGGTATTGTCTTGATGTGCAGAAAGCTGGGAATTCAACCAACGATTGGGTGTCACCCACGCAATTGACGCGGTAATGCACCCAGGCAGCACCCTATGTTCCCTGTGGAATTATATGTCGGATCGGATGGTGAAGGTATCCGCCAAGATCGACATGTCACTTATTCTGCTCAGGTGTTTGGAAGATCTGAAGCTGGGAGAAGCAAAGTATGAAAGTATGTTTGACCCTCGCGAAATTTGAACTTCTGGCGTAAATGTGATGGACTACGGAAGATCCGAGTTGTATTTGAACTCATCGTTATTTTTCATAGCCTTTGATCCTACCATTGGCTCCTCCAAAGTTACATCCACTGCACATATATCGACTGTTGGTCAATATTTTTCATCCACCCGACTCAGACCCAATCTGTTTTATATCTGCCAAGGTCAGTCCACTTTTGTTTTTTGGTGGAATAGATCCTTGAATAAATGCATATGGGTGCTTATCAGACATGTAGAGTCGGAAACATCCAAATTCAATGAATAATGAGTGTGCCGCGTCAATCACGTGATTGACGTGGCCGTCAGTACAACTTTGGTTCAACTGCCATCCAAGCCAAGCAGTCCTGACATGGGACTGAGTTGTGGATATATACTGTAGTATATACTGTACACATTCCTCAATATGGCTAGAAGAGTCAAAAGATGAGATGATGGGGAGAAAGTAGTACCCGAGGACTTCCAAGTTGAAGTTCTACCCCAAGATTTGATAGGATGTATATTAGACACTGACTATAGAGGTACAGACATTGAATAGTACTGGGCGAGGTGCCGCGGCGCTGACGCGGACTGATGCGGCACTGACGCGCATTGACGCGCATTGACGCGGCATCAGCGCGGCATTGACGCGACATTGCCGCGCATTGCCGCGGCGTCTGACGCGGCGTCGGCGCGGCAATCCTATTGATAAACTGCGATTCTGTAAGTCCTGCAGTGCATTTGAATGTCCCTGCGCCCACCAAAAGTACTTTATTCGTTAATATGGGGCGAAAAGTTGATTCACCAAGGTAAATAATTTAATATCGACGCCCGGACAAGGGGTTAAACCATGGTTCAAGTATGTACATGCACTATTATCACTGTTCCGAGTGTCGTGCAAGCAATTTCATACCCTAGGAGCCTTGCTCAGCTTTCCTAAACATGCCGTGTCAATCGCGCGTCACGCCGCGTCACTGCCGCGTCACTGCCGCGTCAATGCGCGTCAGTGCGCGGCAGCCGCGTCAAAATCTCCAGTCCCCTACACTGGGGGCAAAGACCCACGCATGTCAAAGGGACATGCGTGGATCGAATGTCATTCGCATGCCGTTGTGACAGAATCACGCTGCCTTTGTTGGAATCCTCTTTGTAATTAAGTGGTTACAACTGATAATTAACTAACATCCAGTGAATATCCAATGGTATTTTTAAATACTTACCTTATATTTCCACAGTTCAGAACTTCTTTATGTACATACTGTTTGTGGAGAATTTGGTGCTGCAAGCCGCGGGTGAGCGGCAGATGCCATCAGAGCTATGACAGGTGATGTCGGGGCCGTGGAAGCCGGAACGATGCCTCGCGATGATGCGGAGTCCGGCTCGATCTTCCCGGCTGCGCACGCATACGTTGCGCCTGGTGCCGGCGTCACACAGCCCACCGCCTGGCGCCCATCCCATGCACCTTTTGGTAGTGCTTAGCAGGTTGATACATGGGCTTTGTCGGGCTGCAATAGTACCCCGACATTGCCTTTGTCGGTCCACGAACCCCCGTACTTTACATTCATCTCCTCTTTGACTGCTGGTGTCGTTGATGCGCCCCGAATCCCGCTGCATCCGTCACGGGTAACTCCGAGATCGCTGATCGCTTCTCAGACAAACACACCCTCACGCGCATGCTGTGATCATGAGTCGGATGCAATTGAGTCTTGGTGTAAGGAGCCAGTTTGCCTGCTACGCAAACTCCTGGGAGCCATTATTTATTTACCTCACTTGTCTGCTTCTAGGTACAGATTTTCACCATCTTATTTACAGTATGTAATGATATGCAGTATTTTTTAATTGATTTTTGACAAAACTGTCAAAACATGCACATTGTTCAAAGTCAGCAGGAGTGCCTGGCTAGGAAAACTGAGTGGCTGAGAGCTGGGAGTTTTATGGGCGAGTATGAGGCTGGGGTAGCGACAGAATGCTGATAGTGGCGGGACGTAAGCACCTGAGGTTCTGGGAAGTGATCAATGATCTCGGAGTTACCCGTTACGGATGTAGAGGCGCATCAACGACACCGGCCGTCAAAGAAGGGATGAAGACGATGTGCGGGTGGGCTGTGGACCAACAAAGGCGATGTCAGAGCATTGTTATAGCTCATCAGAGACCGTGTACGGGTGTAGGACTTTGCCGACAAAGACAACATGCACAACAAAGGAGCGGTAACGTGCTAAGCAGTGCCAAAAGGGGGGTCCGGCGTGGTTTGTGTGACGCCGGCACCGGGCGGGATAAATGAGAGCGCAGCAGGGAACAACAACTCAGCCGAACTCTGCATCATACCGGAATCCTTCCAGCTTGCACCGCCCCATCAGGCCATCACCTGCCATACCCCTGATGGCATCTGCCGCTCACCCGCGGCTTGCAGCACCAAATCCTTCACAAACAGTACATAAAGAAGTTCTGGACTGCGGAAATACAAGGTAAGTATTTAAAAATACCATTGGATATTCACTGAATGTTAGTTAATTATCAGTTGTAACTACTTACAGCCGTTTGCAGAGTTAATGGCACCAGCGATCATTTTGTAAATAAGAGCAAATTTGATCCCTCCCTCTTGTCGCGCTCATATCTTGCTCAAACCTTGACCGATTGACTCGGGAGTAGGCGCGTTTGAACGCGTTTCCAAAGGGCTATCGATCTGTATGCATCCCATCCTCCAAATACATGGTTTATTTTCACTCTAATTCGGCTCTGTCTCGTTGCAGGCCCCATCTTGAAACACTCGTTGTGGCTTCAATTCTTGCTCGATTCTGCTCGGAGTAGGTGCGTTAGAAAGCGTTTCTGTACCCCATTCTCACGGTACTAATCTTATGTTGCAGCTCACTCTTTCAACCGACCCATATTCTTGCTCTGGACGCTGTCCTGCCATTTTGCGCGCGCTGTTTTTTCGCTCGATTCTTCTTCAATTTCTTTCATCTCGGGTGCGTCAGGATGAAAGTATCCTTCCGAATGCAGCTTACAACGTTCTTTGTTTGCAGCACGTCACCACTCATTATGCCTACGCGATCTTCTGCACGCAAAATTGCTTCGTCTATCTCTACGCTTGCTGCTCGTGATCTTCTTGATGAGTCGGACGACGACTATGAGATGACTCTCATTGACCTGGACCCTCTTGGAGCGACCCCTGACGAGGACGAGTACGGCGAGAACGACGGGAACGACGGGAACGACGAGGATGATGAGGATGAGGATGAGAACGAAGACAGCGAGGAGGAGGAAAATCTGGAGAGTCTCACGAATCGGCGGGAGGTCAGTGACGATGAAGATGACGACGAGGAAGAGGATGATGAGGACGAGGTCGTTATTGTGCCGTTGAAGCGGAAGCGAGGCAAAGGGAAGAAAAGTAACGAAGAGAAAGCTCCTGGTGCGTCATCCATTTTCCATATGGAACACCCGCCTCATTATAATCCGGAACCTGCAGCCCAGCCCCGTCAAATCGAATACACCACCTCCATTTATACCTCCGAACAGCTCACAAAATCCAAGAGCTCGCGTGGGCCTCCCGAGTCCGATATCTTTTCTTTCATTAGCTCCGAGGCATGGTCTACTGTCAAATCCCGCATCCGCAAGAACATCCGGAGTGCCCTAAATCTCAATGGCTCTGTTGACCTTGACGACTACAGAATCTCATTCACAGTCCCTCGACAGGTCAAAGACCCGATAGTTCTCAATGATTCTACGAAATACGACCAACTCGTCAGTAACGCCCTCAAGATCAAAACACACCCTGCCGCGAAGATTCTTATTGAACCAAAAGCTGTACGTCGTTCAGCATCTAATCTGGATCGATCCTTATCATTCCTCAGGCTGCTAAGACTGCCGAGAAGGAAAACGAAGAGAAGACCGATGGCAAAAAGGGGGCCAAGAAAACGAAGGTTAGCTACTTCAATTCTCATGATTGTATGGCATCCTCACCACAACAAGGTCCCCAATGCTCGTGATATACTTCCCGGGAATGTTGCCCTCAATGACAAGATTGCAGCTATACGAGAGCGATGGAAGTGCCCGACGCAGGGTCGTCAGTGCGGCAGCGAACACTGTTTTGTTCGGCCCGATGAACCGGAGCATTATCCGCTAAGCCACGCTCAGTGCGAGAGCTGGGGAGCAGCGATGGTAGAGCTCTCATCTGTGATCTCGATCTCATAGTGCCTCACGGCTGATTTATATCCATTAGTTGAAGGGCGACGAGTTCGCGACCATCAACAAACCCCCAAACAACGAATTGTTCGATAAGCTTGATCCCCGTGCACTGGCTGCACGTTCCCCACTGCTGCAGCGTCGTCTCGAGCTCAATCAACAGAAGGCCACCGCCGCCGCACCGCAAATCAACATCAACTTCCCACCCGAGCTTGTCGGCCTATTCGGAAGACCTGCTGCTCCTCCTGAACCCGCCGTTGCTGTCGTTCCCGCGTTGATACCTAGAGCCCCACCTGCACCCCCTGACGTCGCCATGCTCATACCACCGGGCATTGCTGCCGGTCCAAGTCTTTCCGTTGAAGAATTCTGTGCGCAATACGAGCTGGATGACGACATCTGCACCCGAATCACGCAGTTCAAGTACAAGAAAACCGATTCGTTCCGTTATATCGCGCTTCACCAGCTGGAAAAGATGGAATTTATGGCCGGGGAGGTGGCGGAAATACAGGTTGCGATTGCAAAATGGAGTGTGCCGATAGTTTAGAATCCAAATGTAACGTTTCGTTCGCATAGCAATGTACAAAATCCTGCTGAACTAAAAGTACCCTGCGTGAATAAAATAGCCAATTGCGTCCGACTCAGTGATGACATTCATTGCCTCCATCATGTCGTAAATTAGAGCGTGTTCATTAGTGTCGGGTCCATACGAAAATAGATCGTTGTTGCGACGAATCCAAGCTTTGATCTTGGAAAATGCCTCTTCAATTGGATTCAAATCCGGGGAGTAGGGAGGCAGATATAAAATGCGAACACCTGGGAAAATGTGAGCTCGTTGTCGCAAAAAACAAAGCAAACACACCGACCAAATCGATCGCAGAGCTCGAGTATCTCGTGACCATGATGGATGCGAGCATTATCCATGACGAGAACACTGAGGGGCCCAGGATAAGGAGAGCACAGCGGGAGCTAAAGCTAAATGGGCACGAGGAAGCAGCAAAGAAACAAAAACCCACAACTTGTTGTTCAAGGAACTCCAAGTATTGGTCGCGATGCATTGATCCTTCGACAACCTTGCACGCTAACATCCCACGACATGTAAGAAAACCTGTCGCAGAGAGACGCCTGCCGCGCACAAGCTTCTGCCGCTTGTATGCACGCTTTCCTTTCCGGGATCTGCCATAATGTCGATTCGGAGTTTTGTCGTTTTTGGAGGTCTCGTCGAGAAATCCGAGAAAATGAGGTGGATACTGAGATGCCTCCCGAATGAAGTCCATACGAGTGGGTTCACTCCGCTCGGCGGCAATTGCTGTCAGAAGTACGCGTGACATCCCTGCGCGCTCGAGCTCACGAAAGATAGTTGTGAAATGGACAGAAATGAATCGGTTATGAGCGAGGAGGTCGAGAAGTTCATCCAGAAAGTAGTCAGGGTGGTGGCGAATCAGGCGTAGGAGGTAGTCAATGTCATCATAATGTAAAAGCCGGCGCCGTCCAGTGCGCTTGCATGGCTGTACGACGTCGCCCGTGGTTCGCCAAAGTCTAAGGACACGATAGAAGGTTCGCCTAGAGAAGCCCACGCAGTCAAGGATCTGCTTGAGCGATAGAATGTTTTGTTCGTATAGATTGATGGCTGCAATCTTGACGTCGCGGCTGATGGACCGGTTTCCCATTCGGAATGCAACTGTAAAGAGAGAGAGTATGAGATCTATGAAGAGGTTGGATCAGCTTTACGACACACCAGAAATCAAGGGAATCCGTGTAAAACTGAGTGATAATCGGACGCGACGATCTGACGCGTCTAGAGTGCGCACGAAGAGAGCGATACACGAGAGCAAGAAACTACCGTAGATGATGAGTTCCCTATGAACAGGGGCAAAAATGCCGTTCGAACGCGCCTATTTTCAGGCGAATCGGTCAAGAAACGGGCGAGAAACGAGCCAGACAATGCAAGCTGGAGCCGAATAAGGTCGAGAAAAGAACACGCAAATAGGAGGTGAGACCTTGATAGAATGAAAGCGGCTGCAAAACGTGTTCGAAAGCGCCTACTCCCGAGTCAATCGGTCAAGGTTTGAGCAAGATATGAGCGCGACAAGAGGGAGGGATCAAATTTGCTCTTATTTACAAAATGATCGCTGGTGCCATTAACTCTGCAAACGGCTGTAATTACAAAGAGGATTCCAACAAAGACAGCATGATTCCGTCACGACGACATGCGAATGACATTCGATCCACGCATGTCCCTTTGACATGCGTGGGTCTTTGCCCCCAGTGCTATGATATTTATGTATACCTACTATGTACATAACCCAGTGGATAAGTTGTGATTTTTGGAGCCATCAGCCATCTTGGTTGTCTCTTATAAACAGACGCAACAACAGTTGAATGGCTCGTACCTCGCATGTTGTACCATCTGGTGGCTGCATCGCAAAGTCGCTATTCACCCTTACACTTCTGGAGAACAAGGTTGAGCGTTACCACGGGACAAAGACACACAAAATATAATCAAGAAGCCCCCTCAATTCTCCATCCTCATTGTATCTCAACCTCCACAGCCGCCCGCCCCGCCCTATCCTTAAAAAACACGATGTCCCCCTCGTCCTCGACAAATGTGCATTGCGTGAAGGCGCGCCACAGTGCAATGAGCGCCGGCTTAACAAAAGAATTCTCAGCGGCATGATGAATTGGATCGGTGGATACTCCCCACACACCGTGTCGTCGTAGTTATAATACTCCCCCAGCACGGGCTTGATCGCGGCCGTCACCTCGGGGAGGTTATCTGTATCATACCATACGTAAATTCAGACCTTCGGGCATTTTAAACATGTGGTGGTACTGACAAAACGGCACGCTGCTGAAAAAGTGGTGCGCGACGTGGTCGGTGCCGATCTGCATATATAAGTCCAGCCTGATCAGTTCTCCTCGCCACTTGAGCAGGAGGAAGGAAGTACGGAGATCAATAGCAATTATATAGCACGCACATGATGCATAAAGAACCTCCCCGCCCAGCCAAACAGCGGCCTGTCGACCGTCGCGAGTGCCCCGCGCGTGAAGCTCCACGCACCGGCGCGGTAGTACGGGACGCCCGGGGAGGCGTGTTGGAGGTAGGTTATTGTCACGATCCTGTTCAATTTCAGCGCACAAAATTCGGACATTTGGTTCAGTCATATATTTACCAGTTGTGCGCGATCTGGATATTATGCATTACGTGTGGCTCACGAAGGGTAAATTCGAAAAGGACATACGAGCCATGGAAAGACGTAATACTTCCCCAACGCCGCCGCACCGTTCTCACGCGCATACAGCGCCAGCAAAAAGAGCATGCCGACGATGCAGAGGTTCGAGAGGATGATGGAGGCGCCTACTCCGTTGCGGTAAAGACCAGAAATATAGATGTAAGGAGGGGAAGAGGCGCACGCTGCTCCGGCCGGAAGAGCGCCGAGGAAGGTTTGTAGTGCTACCCAAATCGAGTAAATAAGTGGATGAGATAATGAGGGTCAGGAACAATTGCAACTCACACTCGTCCACGGGGGGTAGCGTTTGTTCCCCTTTCGATTATGGCTACCGTGTGTTGACTTTAAATTACCGAGGGGGAGCATAAAACACGTACATGAGGTACAGCTGGAAGCCGCTGGTTCCATGCATTGAAAGAGGATTTTAAGAATAGGGTAGTAAGAATAAGGTTGGGCAGTTCGACGTACAGGAATTGCCGCATGATGAGCTTGAAGAGCGTAAACGCGGGCGTCTCTCCGAGGGCGTGCATGTAGTCCGCGGGCTCCGCGCTCTTGGCGCTGGGGAGGCGCAGGTCGCTCCGCGTCGGTGCTGCAAATCATCTGTGATTAGCGTTGAATGGGAGGGAGGGGAGGAGATGGCGCACGCAGATATGTTTCGTCCCGGTCTAGGTGGTTCGTCGCTTTCTGCAAACCGTGGTCAATGAATACCAGGGAAAGCGGGATGAGAGGAGATTTAGATACGTGATGTGCCCGGTGAGTGGAGCGCCACGCGAAGAACGGTGTTAGGATGAAGGTGTGGAGCGCCAGCCCGAGAACGGCGTTGACGGACGCGTGGGGCGAGAGTGCGTCGTGGCCCGCCTGCCGGTGTGTCCGAATAAGTTAGCATAATAACACTGGGATCCAACAGCGTACCTCGTGTCCTGAGCATAATAAATGCTCCGTCAGAATTTGGAGGCGGTTGTAGGAATGAAAGGTGAATGTGCGTACCGAGACACCAAATCCCTGCAAACGCAAATCCCTGCCAGGCGCCGTACAGCGCCCACAGCACCGCGCGCACGACGACGCTCCCCGTCGTGGGGATTCGCGTCGCCAGAAGGAAGAAGAGGAGGGTCACTGCGCAGTGACGGACGATGTAGAACAAACTGCGCGCCGTCGAACGCTTGAAGAGGCGGCGCGGGACGGCGGCGTGCACGTCTTTGAGGGCGATACTAGGCGGGGTGAAGGGTTTATTAGCTGTGGGCATGCGGGAAGAATCCAAAAGATGAGCGAATATGTCATTACATAGTCGTGTTTAATGCGGACGCAAGTTATTAGCTAGCCAGGGGCTAGCTATCGTAACGTCAGAACAGGACCTTCGGTTGCTTTTTTCTTCCCATGGGAAGTCGATCAGAGGCAGCAGGAGCAGCTTATATGCAAGCTCGCAGGTCGTCTTCTGAAGACTAGGTTGGATCAACGCTCAAGCGAGAAATGTATTGAACTCAGGCGCGATGTGAGCAGTTTGCGGCCGTCATGATCAGGTATAACCACTTTGCTCAATCGTCTTGTTGTCTGAGAAGCGAAATTGAGAATGCGAGACGAATCACAACAGAAATAAAATTGGGCTTGGTTTTTCAGTGTCATATTTTGTATACGGAAGTCGGTTTCAATCTTCACGGCCTTAAGCCATTCCTGCAGTTACCCTGGCAGCCACAGCGCTCCGAGCACCCGACCGCGAGGGACGCGCATCCGCAGGACGAGCCAATGCGCCCGACGTCGACTTGGCACCCGCTCGTGCAGCTGCACCGCTTTGCGCCTGGATCGGCACCGCGGGGTGGCGTATACCGGCTCAGGCACTGCCCGTCTTCGCCCCTTCGCATCTGAAATCAAAAACGAGGGATACGAAAAAAAAATTGGGCCCACGCACCGGCCTCCACACCCACACATCACGGAACATGCTCGCCCGCTGCTCGCGCATCCGCACCCGCCGATCCCGCCCCCACGCAGCTGACACCGCCCGCGGCACTGGCAGGACTTGCGCCGCACGGACCACACGTACTCTGGCTCCGGCTCGAGCCCGCTGTCGACCGCCGCGGCCTCGTGCGCAGCAAGCTGGGGCGCCTGAGGGGTCCAAGTCGACACTGGCGGGGGCTCGGACGAGTAGACCCAGCCGTGCCGCTGGCTGCGAGCGATATCCGTTAGTGGGGTTGACGCGCACGAGAAATAAAAAGAACGAACTGGCACCCGAAGCACCTATGCGCGTAGGGCTCCCCGCTTCCGCGTGCGTCAGAGGCATCTCCGATGCACCGGCCCGTGGCGGGATCGAACGTCCACCCGCCCTCGCGCGTGATGCGCCCTTGCGCGTCGCGCACAATTGGACGCTGGAACTCGTAGAACGCCTGGGTTGTCCCGCATGAATCGCATTGTATGATAGCCATTTGGTAGCAGTATTTATTTTACGTTGTTTAACGCGGTTTTGTGCGAGGTTGGTGGGAGGAAGGAGAGGGTCGCGTTCTTTGGTTCTATTTGTACGTTCCGGCTCCGTCCGAAGTTTCCGGAGTTGGCCGCTTCACCACAAGTATAAATCATCAATCTCAACGCAGTCAATAAATTCTTCTGCAGAATGGGCACGCTAGGAGCTTGATCTGTATTCGGGAAGAGGTATACTCAATAGAGATTCAGTACAGACGCATCGCGTACCCGGTCCTCCCGCAATCCGTGAAACCATTCTGGTTTCCTCTGTAGTTCACAGGAAGTCGTATTGGATGATCAGTTGAATAAATGCAGCCTCCATGAGCATTTACCCCCAGTATTCTGTCTCGCCTACTCAGAGCCCTGACGGTTCCACTGGACAAGAAAAGAAATTGGTTGAACGTTCAAATCCAACATTACATGTAGTGGTGTCCAGCGAGACTTGAGAGAAAGCGACTACATGTATAATAAACCTGGCAGAGATTAAGGTAAGGAACGTGTACAGCATATCACGCCTCCCCCTTGCTCGCAAGCGGGTGCTCCCCGAAATTCCACAGCTGCCCAAACGCCATGCGCTCCGCCCCACGATCATTGATAAGCCCATACCGCAGCCGCACGCGCCCCGGGTCCTCGCCGGGCACCTCATCGAGCGCGGCGTTACGCGTCACCTCAATCATCGTCGTGAAGTTCGTGTCCACCGTGCTCTTGTTCGCCCAGATCGCGCGGAAGCCGACGAGCGCGGCGAGGAGCGCAGCAAAGGCGGCAGCGGCGTAGGGCGCCCAGAGGGTGCGCGGGTGATAGACGTAGATCGCGAGCGTTGCGGCCTCCACGCAGGGTGTGTGGGTTGCGGTATCGGAGACGTTCGCGGCCATGAGCCCGATGGTGAAGTTGGAGAGGAGGCTCGTGAGGAGGCCTGGGATGTCTGGGCTCGGGGTGAAGGTGCGCTCCGTCTCATTGGCGACGCCGAAGTTGCTCATGCCCACCATCTGCGGCGCAAGGCAAGGAATCAGTCGCGTGGAAATGATGGTAATAATAAAGAGGAATCCGCGCACGCACCGTGTTGTTGTTGATATTAAGTGTGAGCTCGGGCGACGAGCTATCGCTCGCGACGATCGATCCCGAGATCATATCCTCCAGCGCGACCATCACCGCCGCCGACAAGATCTCTGACCGCGTCACATCCGAGTTAGTGGGGTCCGAGAGCGGGTCGACCTGGAAGCCCAACAGCGACGGGTCGGTATTCAGTACACCCTCGATCACCACGTCCGCGAGTTGCACGCTCGCCGCCCCGGCCGAGGCGTGCTGAACGACCACGCTGTACGTCGCGTTCATCGCCGCGCAGGTGACGACGTTCACCGTGAACTCGCCGCTCTCCCCCGTCAGCCACCCAACGACGAGCTGGTCGCCGGCGCTCGTGCCGGGGTAGTAGGTCACGTTCCACAGCGTCGTCCCGCCGCTCTGCAGGAAGTTGTCGTCGCCTGTGTAGTTCCCCGCCACGGGCTGGTTGCACTCGAGGTATGGCGCGATGTAGGAGGTGGCGTAGGAGCAGAGGCTGGCGGAGGCAGCGCACGGCGAGGCGGGCGCGGTGTAGGTCCCACCGAGGAGCGTCGTCGTCGCCACCCGCCGCAGCGCCTGCGACGGCGAGAGGAAGGAACCTTTTTCGGTGTCGTGGATGATGCTGTACGACCCGAGGTTGTTTGCCGCGTACTGTGTTCGGGAACGCATCAGTCTCTTGCAGGCGACAGGGGAGAAGAGAAGCACGCACCTTGGAGGCGAGGTTGAGCGCGGGGACGCTGCATGTGGTGCTCGCGTTGACGAAAGTCGACCCTACGGTGAGGGCACCCGGCGTGAACACGGAGACGATCGGCACGAGCCACGATATCGCGGCGAGGAGGAGGAGAAACTGCGCCGAGAATAAGAGATCGACGGAGAGAAACTTCATGGGGTTGGTGAGCAGGCCGAAGCTAGCGTCAAGGCCCGCGACGGACAGCCCCAGCGGGCGGCGAGCGGTCTTCCATAGCGTCTCCACGTAGGCTTGGCCGATGCTGATCGCGAAGAAGAACTTGACGAGGAAGGCGAAGGACGTGCCGACGATATTGGACCATTTCTTCATGCGGCGTGGTGAACATCTCGCAATGAAGCGAAAGCAAACAAAAACTCGCACCTGGTCGTACACCTTGAGACCGTCGAGGACGGTCGTCGTCGCGATGGGTTTGCCATTGAGGGACGAGTAGTACGCATGGTGTCCCAGTGCAAATGCGACTCCCGCGACTAAGGCCCCGATCTGGGCGGGTGCATACGGTCAGTTTCAATAGGCATCTCGAGAGATACAGCGAAACGCACTATTGTAAGGGCGGGTACCCAGAGCTTTTTCCGAGATTGGGGAACATAGCGTGCAGCCGGTCGATTCCGCGCTGGGCGCTGGGGCGCCAAGCTCTCTGCTGACGAATCGGCAGCCTTGAGCGCCTGATGTTCTGTCGGGGTGCCCGCTGTGTGCTGCTCTGTGGCATAGGGATTAGGGAACCCTTGGTAGCCACTGGCGTAAGACATGGAAAAAAGGAAGGGGGAAATGAAATGGGTGCCATGAAACGCGGTTTATACGACGTTGTCGAGTGAACCCTAGATTTGTATGTTCGCGCTTATCTGTCAATCGTGGTCTTCGCTTGGAGGCGATGTCTTGCTTTTTGAAGTAAATTTTCGTTTCAAGCCAAGGGAGCCATTAACCATCTACACAGAAAAAGACATGGCCTATGTCGCCGGTCAAGACAACACAGGCATGGGCGAGAGAGCTGAGTGATTCTCAGGGATCATTATCATGATTCAAATTGCTCCCGGCAACAACCGATCACTGTTGTAAAGATTTGACGCCGGCTTGATGTCGGCCGAAGTCGCCGTTACAGTTACATGTAGCGCCGAGAGAATGCCAAAAGTTAGAATCAGGTTAGAATAAGAAAATAAAACCGTACGTTGAAACGAGTAGCTCGAAGGAAATTCTTTCGGTTTTGAACTCTTTGGTTTTGGCGGTAGGAGGGGTATCTTTGTGTATACCGAAGAGGCCTCAAGCTACTTACCTAATGATCTGAAATTTTGCGGTGATACTTTTACGATGTAAAACCATCCCCTGAGTATGTCCTTGTGGTAGTGGTAGTGTCTTCCAATGGTTAAGGTGGTGCGAAAACTGTGTAAAACTTCAACATTTTTGAGGTGTGAGCCTGAGAGGGATGCTCTGGTAAACTTTGATGAGTGTTCAATAACAGAGATATCCGAAATTGGTCCAGAAATGACCGAGAAATCCTTGTTTGTCCGAGTTCTATCTACATTTGTCCGGAGCGGTGATAAGGGATAGTACCTGCTCATTTTTGACTGTGAGAGAGCCGGACGAGAGTTTGCAGGGCACTTGCGCGACGGCGAGAAGCGTATGGCTGTTACTTTGAAGGCCGAGAAGATCGTCATGACAGAAAGCACTGTCACACGTTCCAAGAGAGTCATGGCGCCAGTATAGTTATTTATCACACCATCTTGGCGATAGGTTCGGAATTTCTGATAAGGGCTGTTGCTCTTTCCACCATAAAGAGCTTTGAATAAATAAATTTGGCCGCATAAGACGAGAACCGATTCTTCGTGATTAGGGCTTCATTACGCCAAGTACGTTATGACCTTCTAGAATCTGAGTCGATCCCGCCTCTCTCTCGGCTCATGACAGTGCCTAGATAGGCCCCCGGACACTACCTTTGAGCCCCGTCCGCTTTTTAAAAAAATTTCCAGCTGATTTACTCTATAAAATCCGCTCACAGGCCTCTGATTTACTCTATTTCGGACGGGGCTTTTAGTAAGAAATACCATTTTTGCGCTCCAGGTCCTATTTTTTTCGCTCCCAGCCTGCCGCAGGCGCTTTCCGGCTGCTCCCCGCGTCCTTCCACGCAGTGCTGAATCCAACTGTACATTTTAACTGTTTAATATCACCACCGGAATCCCCGACAGCTGTGCTTGCGCCCTATATGCGTTCAAAAAAATTTCTCGCGATTTACTCTATGGCGGACAGACACTGCCAGTTTGGAGGCTGATTTACTCTATATAGCGGACAGAGGTAGGCCCTTTTTTGGCCGCTGATTTACTCTATCCCGGACGGGGTTCAAAGGTAGTGTCCGGGGGCCTGCCTAGATGATCATCGAACCATCGCTTCCGTATCGGAACTCGTATTGCGCGGAAAATCTGACGGCACCATCCTCAACCATCCTGACTTCATGGAAAATTTTGTAACGGGTGGGGTCTAATATTTGATGTCAAGTTTAAATTATCGTAGCTGAGCGGCAAAATGGCGTACCAGGACATTTCAGCAGGGTTTCCCAGTACCCTGGTATGAAGGCTGCGCAATGTAGGACACCGGATGCACTCGGAAAGCCCTCAAAGGGGACTGTGAGTGGAGCCTGCTCGACGTGGACAACAGTCTCATCCATATGGACAATGAATTTCGACTCGGCGAGGAGTGGTAAATGCGACACGAATGTAACGGTGGGATCGATGCAAGCCAGTTGGCGGGGGTAGTGCGAAACGTGGATTGTATTGTGACTCTCTGACCACGGTCGAAGGGGAACTTCGGGGGGCTGTTCAATCCCACCTGGAGGGAGGATATCAATAAAAATGATGAGATTTGATGCGTGCGATGTGGAAGGGGACTTTGGGGCGGGAAATAACAGTTTTTGCACTGTTCAGGTCATTACAATTGGAAAGGTCCACAGGCGTGATACACGTACATTCTGGCCCATCTTTGGATTCTCTCAGTTGCTGGAGCCGACTCCCGACTTGTTTAGCCGTTCGATATTGGCCCGTCTTTTTCCAAATATGTTGTGAGACAAACTGATTGCGACGCGGGAAGCGGCCTAACATCAATGTCTCTCTGCATGCCGTGGGTTGATACTGCTGGAGTCCTGCGTTGTCGGTCGGTATCGTTCACTGCTTGAAACGGTCGAAGAAATTGCTTTACCTTCAAGGAGCGCTGCTTCCAGCTCCCGCGGCCAGATGGCCCCCCCACTCCCGAGCGTTCTCCAAATTCTTCGCTTGTCTAGCAAAGACCGGAGTGTGGTATTTCGTCGCGTGTCATGCGTAGGGAGCCACTCATCTTCGAGGTCCGCAGGTGCGGGTCGAACTGGAATGGGGGCGCTGAGAGGAATGGCGTTCAAATCCATGATGTGCATGGCGCAGAACGCCTCCTTACTTTATAGATGCAGAACCAAGAACAGGACAGGAAGAACGGAAACAGGCACAACAGAAGTCCCGCTCACGTTAATCTGTGAATTCCGAGGCTTGCCTAATGAGACCATCGAAATTTCAAGCAGCGCCGCGGCAGGGTCCAGGTATGCGAGCAGCTGTATTGTGGACAATGCAAGGATCGAAATGGTAAGTTCTAAATAAGTTGTACAAAAAGAAATACAAGTGAGCTTACAACCGATGTGGATACGTAGCGGAATGAGGCTAGGGCACGGCGTTGCTTGGGAGAAACCTCCGAGCTCACCGATGTAAGCTAGAAATAACTTGTAAGGTTAACGTTAGCCAACAATCTACCCATGCGGCGATCCGATATTATTGTGAGGTCGCCTGTATCCCCTGCCTGGGAAGTATGCGAACAAACTGCACAATCGTTGGCACAATCTAGATCGGTGTGTTTTTGTTGATCACGGAAAACCTAGGATATTTTACCTGAAAAGCCATAAGCATAATTGGACATGACACGGGAATGCTACAAATACTCGGCCGAATAGTACGGTGTATCACATGCCTCTCATGACAGTCCTCGGCCGCCGTCCCACGGAGATGCGTTGACGCCTGCGGTGGAGATAGACTAGCTATAGCTCCATATAGTGTTTGGCTGGTATGGTCAAGGTAGCCTCTGACAAGGTCTGAAATAGAGGGTTTCAGCGCTGCTAGCAGAGGCGAAGACTGGCTTTTAATCGAAAAAAAAGTCAGCCAAGCGAATGGACGGCCGATAGCACGGAATGAGAAAGGTGGTCCCATTAAATTATATACTGGGTATCCCAGAGGATCAACCTGCGCACCGGGCACTCACGTCAGGTCAGCATTACGTTCCATCGGAAAGAATATACTTACATTGCTTACAACATGAGGTGATCACCGTCTCATGAATCGTCAGTCGTAACCAGTTGCATTTCCGTCACTGGCCCGTCGGATGAGGCGGAGAACGCGGAGTACTTGTAAATAATTCATGTGCCCCATCCTTAACGCGTCTGATACAAATGGGTGAAGGTTTCTGCACCGCCGGTTTCCTTCGTTGATGTTGATCTCCTAATTTTCAAAGCGGTGACACGAATCGGTCCTGAGCAGATGTTATAAGGCCCTACAAGCCTCAAGCTATATCACCAAACCATGCAAACCCGCCCCTCTTTATCAGAAGCCTGGCAGGATTACAGTAAAGAAATCGTGGCGTCTCGTCGGTCTGCTTTAACCCGGCACTCGGCCACATCCAGCTCCGGAGACGCAGGTGCCTCGTAGCTTGCGTACCGTCTAGTAACGGAACGTAAGTATGAACAATTCTGATTCGGCGGAATTCGGTCCGAACCGCTCATCTGTGTCCTGTCATTGATGTCCAGAGAGAATCAAGGACTAACAGACAGGACAAATGTGTTGTGTGGCCTGGACCCAGCAACGAGCATGCAACGAGTCACTAGTATAATTAGCTGGCGACTTACTTAGATCCTTCCAGTCTTCTGTAGAGTCAGAAGTACAGACATCTAGGTCGGGATAAGGGGGTGATAAGGGAAGAGAATGCGCAAAGCGGGGTGAAGCAGGATTTGGTATTAGTAATGGGTCAAAAAGAGAATCCATCAACGGAAGTTGCGGAACACATTTCCGATTCCGATCAGATCGTGGTCCGAAAGTTCCGACTTGAGTTCAATGTCCCGGCAAACGCTCGCGACGGTTTCCCTGGCATCTTGGTGCACCGTACACCGACGAACGAAAAGGGAATGAAGGTCGGTTCATTTGCGCCCGGCTCGTCTAGTCTTTCGGGTCAGCAGAGACCTTACGACTCGTCACTCCTGAAATATATCCATACAGAGAAGAAGAAAGTATACTAGGTACATATGCAGCCAGGCGCTCCGTTATAGCACCTTCAAAAGAGGCTGACAAGGATGGGAGAACATAGTTTGTATTGAAGTACGAGATGCAGCGGCTCAATCGTATGCATCACGGGCAAACCCAGTCGATTAAACGCTTGAGATAGAGAGAAAGTTAATAGTTGGTGGAGTGAAAAAATGCTCTAGCAGGACTCGGATCCGGAAGAAAGATAACGTTGATTGCATAAAATAGACGGCAGTCCAGCGATAATTGAGAATTTGCATGTTGCAGATTACATAGAAATCTGATTCAATTCGGAACGGAGTAGAATGGCCCGGAGAAGAGCTACCCATAACTTTGCCGTACATTGATCACCTGGATATGCTTGAAAATCAAAAAGGACCAACAGACAGGACAAATGTGTTGTGTGCTGTGAACCTACACTGGGGCCAAAGAGTGATGCATGTCGAAACCACATGCGTATAATGCATGCGGCCCGCATAAGGTAAGGTGGCTTTATCCCTTTGCTAGTCGAGCTAGCACATGTTATAGGCATGTGGCGTTTACCATATGTAGGTAGGTCTTTACCCCTAGTGCCAGCAGCAAATCACTTATAATTAGCCGATGACTCACTTGGATCCTTCCTATCTTCTCCGGGATCAGAACTACAGACATCTATGTCGGGATAGGGGACGAGAGAGTGCGCAAAGCAAGGTAGAAACATGATTTGGCGATGCGGTCAGAAACGAAAAAGAGAATCCGTCAGCGGAACACATTCACGAATCCGATTCCGAATCAACCGTGGTACAAAAGTTCTGACTTACTTAAGTTCAACATCCCGGCAAGACGGTTTCCCTTGATTGTAACGTATTCAGTATACCCATGCACGAAAGGGGAATAAAGGTCAGTTGTTTTTCGCCCCTTCGTTCACCCTTACGAGTCAACATGAATCACTCTTCTGAAATATATCCCTGATCCAGAGAAGAAAGTACTATCAACATGATGCCCACTCTACACCGAACGAGATGCAACGTCATAGAACTGCATGCCCCCGCCGGCTTCTGGAGAACTATTTTAGTCGTTGTCAGTGATGATTCGGCATACTGTAAAAACAATCAACACCTACTGCTCTGGGTCTGGTCCATCGCGTATCCACCAAAAGCGGCGAAAACAACCTTCGCGCTCACATGGAACTTCTTCGCGGTCTGGCTTTCGGATGGCAGTACGAATTGAGTATACGCCTTTGGTAATTTTTAGTCGTTTCTTCTTCTCTCCGCTGACGGTGATGTGAATGACGAAATAATCTGAACAAGTTCAAAACAACCCGAGCGCCATCCAGAGCCGCACTATCCTTCGGCTCGCCCTGCATCCCGGCGATCGCTATGATGAGACGGGCGTAGATTATTTAATTTGACTGCGGAATAGCCGGCGAGACGCACCTGGCCCTAGGAAGGCGAACAGCTGCGGCTGCTGAACAAGGGGAATGTTGAGAACCAGTAGGATTGTGTACGCGCACAGGAAGCCGGAGGCGATCCCCATAGTAGCCTGTACACCCAAAAGTCAACATCGTCCACATGAGCTCTTGAGATTTGAGTGCGTTTGTCGTTTGTCATCGAGTGAGTCTTTCTTTTGCGTTTTGCCTCTTATGTATCAGGCAAGAAGCTCGATGGATGACGACACTCGTTCCGAGATCTCTCCGCGACGGGGTTCGCGGGAATGTCTCAGGCGTGATGGTGTTCCGTGCTCTGGTTGAGATCAACGGTCGGCGGAGTTGGAGGTTGAGCCTGGCTGGGTCCAGGCGGGGGAACGATAGTAGTCGTACCCGTCAGCATGAAGAAAAAAACACCTGCTTTAGCCTTCATCCTATGAAGCTGCTATCGGCTCCGTTTGCTGCTAGTGTAATCAAAGGAAATGTTTGAGATGGACCCATAATCTTTACCGGTCAAATTGCAATTCCGAGACCCACCCAGACAAAAGGATGGTGGGAATATCGCATTACGGAGGTGCTCGGTGCCGTCCATATCACCGACAAACCCGTGGGCAGAAGAACGGTATACAGGAAATATCTGAGCTCCGGTTTTCGCTGTCAGGCTGCGGGTTACTGTACTATTTCGACCAAATGTTCAGGTGACGGGTGACGGAGGGTTGTGAAATGAACAAATTCGGCATAGGTGACGGTGACAAACTGATTTTGCCGCCCGAATAGGCCAAATCTTTGATCCGGCAACTGCCGGAGGTCCATTTATGGGAATTTGGCATGATTGCCGAGAAATGAACACCTAGAAAAATGAACACCTTTTGTGACGGGTGACAAGGTGTGATCATTTGGACAGTATCTGCAGCTAACAGCTTCGTTATTATTAAGCCTTTTGAATTTGATTTGGCGAACACATCGCCGTCAAGCCCCGTAAAACAACGTAAGTGCGGTGAAAGCGTAAACGAGAGAACATACACGGGCCTGCTAAAGATCCCGCACTCTTACTCTGTCGGCCTCAAGAGTGTACACCGTGTGTATTTTAAATGAAGGTGTCCATCCGCAAGCAAGAACTGATAGTGGTCTAGGCTTGGCTTTGGGTGTCAATATCTACGTTATCCGCCTTGATAGCCTCAAGTCTTCAAGCTTCGAACAGTGCACCATAAAGCCAGTTCAACGTTTGTTCAACGTTGAATTTCATGGCCCGTTCGGCAGGTTCGGCATGAGACGCCGTGTGACCATCACTGATTTGGAATTTGAATTCCATGCGTTTGTCCGGATTCACGTCGAAGTAGCTCCGCTCCTCTTATTGCAACCTCAAACAGAGGTGTCTTGGGATACATTAATCCCAATAATGAGAAGAATGAGAAGCCATCTTTTTCGAGTCCCGTTCAGGATCGAGATTCGGTGAACATTGAGAGATCTAGAGCTCCAGCAAAAATCCGACGTAAAACCCATGCTGGCAAGCAAGCACATCCCACATTCAACATTGATTTTTACCTGCCTCCAAGGCAGATTCTGTCAAGGATTCTGTCACTGTAATGCCCACAGATCTGAAATGTACATCAGTAAGACCACATTTTACTTGTCGGCTTGTAGGCTTTTTTCACTTGTTGCCAAAAAATCAAAGCACAGAAATGATGCTTGGGTGTCAATGCACGCACTGAAAAAAAATATTATTTTCCGAACTTGTCGTTTTTCAGACATAGCTTGCGAGCTTGTCGGCTTGTCGGCTTTTTGAGCCCGTACAAGCTTGTACAAGCACCGGCAAGTAAAGTGTGAGAAGGCCGATGTATGTAGATGGCACATGTTTGCGTGACAGCCATCCGATGCTATTTTGCCGTGTCCAGATGTTCTCGGGCTTCCAGTCCAGACGGCCAAGGTAACATTGAACGCGTTTGTGGAGCATATGTACGATTCAGAACAAGTCAACGCTGGAGCACGTGTGCCCTGACCACGTGTCACAGCACCCGCGTCACTGATATCCGAAGCGCTCGGCATAGCGCTCTACCCCGCACCATGGACAGCGCATCCTACCGCTCGATCCACACGGCCCCGCCGCCCGTAAAGAGCCCATACAAGCCCGCAGATGCGCTCGAAGACCTTCCCTGCGTCACCTATGCCCTTGACCTCTTCCTCGCAAGCAAGATGCATGAGGCGGAGGATTACATGAACGAGAGCGACAAGAAAAAGTGCGTCTTCGAGAGCTAGGGAGATTTTGGGAAAATGAATGCTGGGTTGCTGACAAGCTGGGCAGGCAGCGGCTGTACTTTGCGACGGGTTATGGGCTTATTCAGTGCGTCAAGGGGCTGATGTCGTATGCCGACGAGGTGCGTCACTGGCCCACTGGGATTTACGAGGCTGACCGGGATGCGTATAGGACCTTCTCGACGCACTGGGGCACACGAAACAAGGCGTATTGATTGCCTCGCAGCACCGCAAGAAGGCGCCGTATTTCACCTCGCGCCTCGCAGGCTACGTGTGCGTGGCATTGCCCTCGGGTGATATCCGAGTCCTGAAATAGGATTTAGCGTGTCAAGCCTCAATACGACCGGTGTAGGCTTTGTTAAGACCATGACGGATGTAGAACGCCACGCTGAATTAGTCTATGCGGAGAGTTTGTTCGAAAAGGTGTGTGTCTGCCGACTCTCCGTTTATTTCGTTTATTCACCTTGGACATCTTAGGCCCTCCTTGGAATCGTCTACTCAGGGGACTGGCTTGCGTTCATCAAAGAGGCGTGAGTTGATTTTCTTACCTCGGCAACACCGGAGGCAAGGACCAAGGCACACGAAAGCCAGGTGCGTTGAACACACCTGGTAGCCACCCGTAACAAAGCCGACACAAGGCTTTTAGGTAGCCTAAGGGTGGGTTTTGTCCTTTTGAGGCGGAGGATAGAGCCCCCTTTTGTCTACCTATGAGCCCTTGTCAGCTGTCTGGCCAGGTGCTGACCAGGTGTGTCGAACACACCTGGCTTTCCCGTGCCTTGGTCTTCGTCCCCAGTGTTCAATAATTAACATGCAACAATTTGTTGCTCTTTCCACTTCCACTTTGTCATAAAACCCATATTCACTTGCATCCCTCAGCCTCAACATGCGGACAATCATCAGCATCTACCGCACGCTGTACAAGTACATCTGCGCGGTCGACGCGGAGTACGCCGCAGAGCTAGCCGCTTCCAAGGCGAACGGCAACGGCTCCGCACCCGCGCCTCAAGGCAAGGACAAATCCGCCTCCTTTCCGCCTGAGTCGCCCGCAATCGACGTGCACTTCCGCTCGGGCGTCTACCTCGGCGCGGGCATGAGTGCGCTCATCATCTCGCTCCTCCCTTCGCGCCTGCTGAGCGTCGTCGAGCTGTTCGGGTATGCGGCGGACCGCGGGGAGGCGCTCGAGATTCTCGGCCGTGCGGGCGGGTGGGGGCGCGTCTCCGCTGCGTCTGCCGCGCGCGCGGCGCGCGCCGCCAACGGGGAGGGCTCGGCGTTCAGTGCAGACGACGACTGGCACGCGCACGAGTACGACGACGAGGACACGCCGCCGGGGGTGTCGACGGCGCAGGAGGGTGTGCGCCGCGGGATATGTGATATGGCGCTGCTCATATTCCATCTCGTCATGGGCAGCTTTACGTTTGATGGCGTGGACGTGCCCATGGCGGCGCGGATCGTGAAGTGGAATTTGAAGCGTTATCCGGAGGGTGGGTGCATTCGTCCTTTTTCTAAAATCGAGCAGGCAAGCAGTTGCTGAATTGTTTTTTATTTTGTCGTCGACAGGCGTGTTCTTCCTCTTTGGCGCGGGCCGCCTGTCGCTCGCGCGCTCGCAGCCGCAGCGTGCTATAGAATACTACACCAAGGCCATGGCCGCGCAGAAGCAGTACCGCAACCTGCATCATATCTCATTTTGGGAAATGGCGGTCGCGAATCTGGCGCTTGCGGACGTCGCCGCGAGCCTCGAGTATTGGCGGTATTTGGAGAACGAGGCGACGGTGCGTGTCCTACCTATTTTTGACTTTCTTCCTCCGTGCGGGATAACGTACTGATGAGAGAAACTGTCAGTGGAGCAAGAGTATTTATTCTTATGGGATGGCAGTGTGCCTGCTCGCCAGCCAGAGCGCGAGCGACGATAAGGGCGAGGAGGTGAGAACAGAGGAGGCGAGGAAACTGATGGAAAAGGTGCCTACGCTGAGACAGAAGATCGCGGGCAAGAGTATACCACTCGAAGTTCGATTTCATCTTTCATTTATCTGACTGAATGCGACTAACATCTTTTTATTTCCGCGCACACAGAAATTCGTCGCCCGCAAGGCGCGCAAGTTCCTCGCGCAGGGCGGGCGCCTCATGCTCCCCGCGCTCGAGATCTCGTACGTCTTCTCCGCGATCGCGCACGCGCCGCGCGTCGTCGTCGAAACGCGCATGCTGCCGAGCGTCAGGGCGGCGCTCGCTGCGCTGGCGGCGCACAAGGAGGGCGAGCGCGCGCAGGGGTACTGGGACGATTACTGCCTTGCACGGTTTTTGGAGGGTGTGTGTCTGCGATATGTCGCGTTTCCCGTGCGTGCTCTAAGCTCTAGGACTGAATGACGGGCTGACTGGCTGAACTTGGAAGGACCCGGATGCGGTGCTCGACCCGGCGGAGGTCGTCGGTATGTCGCGGGACGAGGCGGCGCAGGGCGCGCGCGCGGCGTTCGAGGCAGTATTTACGAGTGGGCCGAAGATCGAGCTGGACCATCATTTGGTGTACCATTCGCGTGTGTCCTTTTTCTTTCGGATTTTCTCAGTGTGAGTAATGTTGACGTGTGGGATGTAGATTACGAGCTCGGGCGGCTGCTGGCGTGCTTGGGCGACGTGACGGAGGCGCGGCGGCATTTTGAGCTGGTGCTTTCTGGTGCGTACCGAGTCCGGTTTTGTTGGCTATGGCTGACATGACGATTTCCTACTTGTTCAGGGAAGTACCTAGAGGTGGGGCCCTCGGGAAAGAAGGTGCGTCCATATCCTTGACATTCTCAATCTTCTTGCCGGCTAACCATCCTTTATCGACACCAGGGCCGATACAGCATGGAGGTGTGTCCCATTGTTCCATTTTCCTCCTGGTCGTTGAACCATTTTTCTAGAATGCGCTCAACATGCGGACGAATGCGGCTGTGGAAGCTTTACATCAGAAACGGTTATAGATTTGTAGATGTTGCAGATTTATAGATACCCATACGTCGCGGCCTACAGTGTTAGGCTGTGGGCCGTTATAATTAAGGATTATTTAACTTGCTCTTTCCCTGGTCGGTGCGGCTGCCGAGTTTTCAGCGCTCTTCTCGATGGGGGTACGTTTGAGATCTTTATCAGTGGTGCAGACGGTTCAACTCACGATTCCGTCGCATTTCTACGGAGGAAAATGAAGACAAGGTCAGATAGAAGGACGGAGAAAACTTCCAATCTTCAGGTGCCTGGACGAACAAGGTCAGACAGACTTAGGCTAGGATCTACGAGCACAGCTTAGTACGAGTCGCCTCGGAGTTTGAAAATTATGATGGTATGTCCTGCGCACCTTCCAAAGCTCCCAATGAGGCCGTTATTTTTGCAGATACAAATTTAGATCAATATGAGGCGCTCTTATTTTTTTCGTGGATTTTACCGCAAGTAATGAAGGAGCTCTGAGCATTTCTTTTGGATGTTTTTGGGCGATAAATGATGGAGCTGATCGTTTAGCGGTTGCCAAGGCGTTTCAATTTCAAACTCCGAGGCGACTCGTGTTCGCCTGTACTCGTTAACTCCAGCCTCTCTAGTATACGTGATTCTGAACGACTGTCTTCAGATCATGCCTGGTAGACTAGAGAGGCTGAAACGAGCCTAAGACACTGTCCAATTAGGCCGAGCAACGGAAATAACTTACCGGAAGTTCAGGCAGGCTTTTCCCCTTTTCAACGGTGTGGGCCGTTTCGTTCTGTTCGAATCTTGCCAGACATTTCCAGGAGACGAGTTGCGTTGAAATTTTTATCGTTGTTGGGGCCTGACGCCATCGTCGAATATGTATCCTTGAGACTCGAGAGACGACTCTCCCTTGGCATGAATCGAGGGCAATCGAACACGTGGCATCAGGAATCCCATCAATGTTCGCGTCAGCGCTTGTTTCTCTTGTGTTTCTCTCTTCCATCGTGCGAAATTGGACAACCACTAGCGGATATCTCTGTGGCGAATACGGCTTTTTGTAACCTCATTTCCAAAAGGTGGGTTGTAAAGATTACTGACGGAAATCGCAAACATCATGCACGCGCCGCGCGCATGCTGCCGGGTGTCAGGGCGGCGCACAAGGAGGGCAAGCGCGCACAGGGGTACTGGGACGATTACTGCTTTGCGAGGTTTTGGGAGGATGTGTGTCTGCGATATGTCGCGTTTCCCGTGCGTGCTCTAAGCTCTGGGAATATATGATGGGCTGACTGGACCTGGAAGGACGCGAACACGGTGCTTAACCAGGCGGAGGTCGCCGGTACGCCGCGGGACGCGGCAGTAAGGATCGCGCAGGCGGCGTTCGAAACGGCTTGAGAGCGGGCTGAAGATCGAGCTGGACAATCATCATTTGGTGCCCCACTCGCGTACGTCCTTTTCTTTCGTATTTCTCAGTGTGAGTGATGTTGACGGGTGGGATGTAGATTACGAGCTCGGGCGACTGCTGACGTGCTTGGGCGACGTGAAAGAGGCGCGGCGGCATTGTGAGCTGGTCTGAGGCGTACTGAGTCCCGTTTTGTTGGCGATGGCTGACATGATGATTTACTACTTGCGTAGGAAAGTACCTAGAGGTGGGGCCTTCCGAGTCGGGGAAGAAGGTGCGTCTATCCTTGAGATTTTCAATTTTCTTACCAGACAACCATCCTTTACCGATACAGGGCCGATACAGCATGGAGGTGTGTCGTCCCCTTGGTTCCATTTTCCTTCTGATCGCTGAACCATTTTACCTGTACCAGAATGCGCTCCACATGCGGACGAATGCGGATGTGGAGACTTGACACCAGAAACGGCTATAGATTTGCAGATGTTACAGATTTACAGATACTCATACGTCGCGGAGGCTGTGGGCCGTTATAATTATGTAGGAATATTCATCTTCCTTGTTTCTGTTCTCCCTTGTCCGATCTTCAGCACACTTTTCAAACGGAGGTACGTCAGCTCCTATAATCTATTCCTTACTGCCCAGCTGTTTTTTTTTCAGGCGCCCAGCCATCGATCAGAGCTTCGAGCTGGAAACTCTCTAGGTAAACACGATATGACAGACACTCAGACTAGATATAACCACAGGAGCACGATTTCGAGGTAGGACTATTTGCGGGCCGCTCTGGCCCCTTTGTAAGAGCGCCTTCCGGAGTTCCCGTTCCCGTCAGGAGCATCGTCGGCTCCTCCGGCCCCTCCCTCCCCACCGCTCCCCCCCGCATCGTTCCCACTGCTCCCTCCCGCACCGCTCCCCCCACCTCCCCCTCCGGATCCATTCCCAGTGTCATTCCCTCCAGAGTCACCATTCTTCATTGCGTCCTCATCCTGCGCGTACTCGTCGGCCTGCATTGCGTCGTTGTCCTTTCTCTTCGAGTTTATCAGGAAAATTCTGTACGATTCCTCTGCGTCCTGTGCGAGATAATGAAAGTCAGAATACATCATCTATCATTGGCATTAAAGCGTTGATAAGACCAACGAGTACGCACACATCCGCAATAGTCCTTTGTCTTGGCGGCGTTGTCATACTCTTTGACGACGTTTTCGCCGGTGGTCTGTAGTGAATCTGGGGATGGGCCGCTGATTCGGTTGCCGGGCGCAGCGCCCCCTGCCGCCTTAGGGTTGGCCGTGTCAGCTGCCGCATTGGAGTCCTTTTGGTACAACAAGTGAGGAAACCCGATATTCGAATAGGATAGGAAGCGACGAACCGTGTCCTGGGCGACGGCCACATGGGCCATGAGGAGGGCGAGGAAGACGTGGGTGAGGTATTTCATCTCTTGGATTCTGTTGTAACGCTTTCTGGCGATGAGAGACTGACTAGGAAGCTGGCTGCAGGACTCGGACTGGGTGTGGATTTTATACCTCCCCCGCTAGTGCGAGTCGCAACAGGACCCCAAGGCGATGGCTTCCCGCGCAGCGACATCGACGCGTCTGTCAATGGTAGTCCGAAACGAAAGATGCGTCGACAAAGTACTGGGAGACGAATCGCTTCCGAGTCTGGTGGGTACCGCGTAGGGCGAGATCTTGACGCTACTGGAACTTAGCCTGAACAGTTCTCACAACCTCAAGTGAAGCAAGTTCGCCGCGATCGTCATGTCAATCCAGCGTTTTCCTTCCGCCGTCTCCGCGATTGACACAGGTAACTCAATGGTTCGGAAACTTGAGTTGGGCTCATCAGTCGGTTGCGAAACTTCTTAGCTTCGCACCTCTCGCTTGAAATTTTCAGCAGGGTTTTTTCTTCCTTGCGGTCTCGCTCTTTCCTCGGTCCACTGGAGCCGACCTCCGGCAAATTTAAACCAAGGGTTATCCGTGACAATTTCGACGCACAGGTGAGCATGCTGTCTACGTCGGCTTGCTGGAACTACTTAGGAAGACATTTTACGACGGTTCAACAAGTCGGATCATATCTGACTCGGATATTCCCGCCGAGGTCACGGAGGGTCACGGAGAGTTGAATTTGAAATTCAACCGTGACGACATCGATGGCGGGCTGATGGCGGTCGTCGCCATCTCTTCCTTCAACACTGATCTCGCCAATGGCCTCAGCGCCGCCCCCCGGCCTCCCCCCCAATATTGGGTCCATGTCAGCGCCCCATCCCTCTAATTTTCCGTCATGGTCCACCAACCTTCATCTCTCCCAGCACAAGCGCAACCCTCATCGGTTCCCTCTGTAATTTCTTCCTTTTCGGGACCCTTGTTATCCAAGTCTGTACGTCCCGGGCCCCGAGGATCTTCCTCCGCGCACGATTCATCTCTTCCACAGATGTGTACAATGTCTGCTTCCCCAAGGACAGGCCTGCAATTAAGCGTCTCGGTGAGCTTATCCCTTCTTCTATCCCTCAGTCTAACCACCCTTTCCTCGGCTCGCTCCACCCACCAGTGTACTTTGTGTTCTTGGCCATGGCGGTCTGTACGTGCCTAAATGCGGCCGACGTGTACTACTGGTACGCCGCGGGCTTTGGCGATCTCGAAAAGTTCGGAGAAGCGCGCTTCTCGCCGTTTTATACGCCCATCATGGGCTCCGTGATCGCGCTGATAGTGCAGCTGTTTTACTGCTATCGCATCAGCGTCTTTCGGTCGAACGCGGTTTGGTTCACGGCTGTTATTGCGTTGGTGAGTGGTCCTGTCCTCACATTGAGTTATCAGGGAACTGACCGAGGGACTGATCATAATGGAAGGCTTCGTTCGTGCAGGCGGTGGGCGGGATGGGGGGCGGGATAAAGGCCTACATCGCAGCGAATGAGCAGCACGATAAAGTGCGGACTGTCCTCGTTTACGTGCGTCCCCTTTTCCTTCACAAAGTGGTCACCACCCTGAAGAAATAAATGTCCCCCAGATGTGGCTCGTCGGCGACGCCGTCGCAGACATTCTCATTGCTATCACCATGACACACCTAGTATGCAATCCTACTGGCTTGAAATATTTCAAGAGCTAAGGGATGCCTACTTAGCTAACGAAGGCATCGGAGCTGCACACGCGTGAAGTTGTGCGTGGTGTTGTGCGCTTGGTGATTGAGACGAATGCTTTTTCGGGTGCGCTAACCCTATGCCTCGTCCCACATAATTATTCACATATCAACTCCAGCCTCGGTCGCCATCGTCGGCCTTATCCTATTCGCAGGCCTCCCCGTACGTTTCTACTCGCTGATTATACTCTTCGACTCTCTGAGCTATTCTTGCATTGCCTAGACGAAAGACTACTTCATTTGCCCGTGCGTCTCCCACAAGTCCCGTAGATATTCTCGCTGACCCATCACGTAGGACACTTGTCCTTCCCGGAGTGTGCGTTTCTCACACCGCCTTCCTCTCCCCTTCCGCTCTTCGTTCTCATCCTCACTTCCATGTCCAGCTACGCCAACACCCTCCTCGTCCTCCTCAACAACCGTGCCATGCGCGACTCCCATACCGATAACGACCATGTCCCCGACGGCACGACAGCGGGGGGCAGCGGCAACACACACCCCCAAGTTGGCGGCGGTGGCAGTGGGGGTGGGGGCGGAGACGTGCTGGACATCCGCCTCGGGCCCTTCGTTGCCGCGCCCAACCGGGATCACAACGCGGTGACGTGGGGGAGCACCAGTTTGGATTTGGACGAGGACGATGTGCGTTTCACTTTGTCTCTTTGCTCCATACCTGATCAGGAATTTAGGACCGGCAGGATAGGAAGTGGATGTGAAGGATCAAAGCCTTCCCTGTATGTAGCCGATATGTGTACCCCTCCCTGTCTCGACCTGCTTGACCAATGCTTGACTATCGAAATAATTTACCTTTCGCATCACTTGGGACCGTGTTCAGGTTGCTAGGCTAATTCACGTCGTCCGCCGTCCAGACTTCGCACAGAATGGAAGGTGATGGGGATGTCTGGGGATGTCTGTCTCACCCAGAGCAGTCCAGTCTACCGTTCAGAACTATTCCCCTTGACAAGTCAAGTTCGTGTTCGTACTCGACTTATACTTCGTTTTCGGGCTCGGTTTCGATTACGGCTTGGGCGCATGAAACGGCGGGGATGTGGGTGCTGAGAGGTCAGCCCCGGTTCCAATTCCCTCCGTTCTGCCTCGTTTAGAATAGTGGCAAGGACTTTTGGCTATTCGGCGAATGTTGAATCCTTTTTTCGACAATTCACCCGTCTTGATTGATTGGTCTGACGTCGAAGCCTTTCCGACACGCGAAATGGTAGTAGCCTCCTCTTCGTGTCTCAACCGAGGAATCCCTTCGGTGTTCGTCGGGAGGCTCACACCGCGGTGATTCATTCAAGTTTTCGAACGCGGCTAGATCGTGCAGAGTCGAACTTGTTGGATTCATTTGAAGTGGGTGAGACGGGACGCTTTCAGTCACTTCTCTCATCCTCATCCCCGACTTCGCACGCACACACGCAGTCAACATTGCCCTCTGCTCATTATCAACATGAAATTCCTCACCTTCGTTACTGCGGCCTTGACGACCTGTTGTCAACGGCTTGGCCGTCGAGACGCAGCTCAAGGTACCATACTACTCTTTTCCCCAGGCTTCGACCTCATGAGCTCACCCTTTGTCATAGAACCGAAACGCTGCACCAAATCCCGCCACTGGGATCTCTGAACGCGCAGATGATGATCCATTGGTAGAGAGACCATTTCTTGCGACCTTGCCGGACTGACAGCGTATACAGTCCAGCGCCACCGACTCCGACCCCCTCGCTCTTCTTTTACTGTTGGAGACCCTCGTACCGCTCGTGCAAAAATTGACTGCCGCCGGCGTGGGCGGTACCACTGGTGCCTTGGATGGGGCCGTGAGCGGGGCAACTGTGGATGGTGTCAAAGGTGCCCTAAGTGGTGCTCCTGACGTCAATACAGCCGACACAACCGGCGCGGTGCAAGACACTGCGGAAGGGCGCTAACGGGCTCTGACCTCGAGGATTGAAATCTAACCACTTGAGTTTGATTCGATACTGTCTGGTAGTGAGATAAACGGAGAAGAACGCTTGGACTACTTGATACATATTCACTTTTACACCTTTCTTTTTGATTCAGTTGCGTTTGATTATTGTCATGCGAACCACTTGAGTTTGATTCGATACTTGGAGGGAAATGGAAATGAACGCTTGGACTACTTGGTACATGCCCACTGATATACTGTTCTTTTCGATTCAGTTTCGTTTAATTATTGTCATGCGAACCATTTGAGTTTGACTCGATACTGTCTGTACTTGAGAGAAATGGAGATGAACGCCGGCGCAGTAACCGGAGAGGCTTAGGCCTCAGCATATTCTGCCTAAGCCGAGCTCTACAGAGGCACAAGGGAAGCTAGCGGGTTCCGAACCCGAACAGGGGTGGACTTCGCAGTAGAGAGTGATAAATGGATACTACTTGATTCTTATACCCCCGATAGCGAGATAGGCAATGAGTCCTCAGCCTGCAGGGTAATTCCAAAGTCAGCAAATATTCAGAATCCAAGTCATATAGTACATCCAGCACATAGTCCGACAAGACGCTCATGTACCATTCGCTTCCGAGTCATCGACACTTCTCCCCACCGTCGGGAACCTGATCGTCTCCAGATCCATCGTGTTCGGTTCGGCGGTATCGATCCCTGCACCGGCCGCCTCGTGCAGGTTGAGCATGAGCCGGCAGAGCAACGTCACAGAGAGGCTGGTCATGAGATTTCGTTAAGTTAGTGAACACACTCGACTAGCAGGGCGAGTAATTGGTATAAACTTACCTGGTTGTGAACCAAGAGAGGAACCCCGAGAGCAGGACCTGTGTGTTGAATGGATTTTTTTGAGTTAAGGCTGGATGGAAAGCAAGCCAGGAACGCACGTCGCCGAGCTGCGGAGGCTGGTTAGACATTCGGGAGCAGAGAGCGTCGGATGGAACGCGTTTCACGACGCACGCACATAAAACGTGGAGAGGTTCGCGAGGTTGGCCAGGACGATTATTCTGTGTTAATGATTCTCAATCAACGACTCGTTGCAAGTCCAAACGAAGACGCACCCGAAATACATGCCGCCTGATCCAATGAGAAATATCAACATTGGAATCGCGATGTGGATATCGGGGCAGCACAGGTAGACAAACGCACCGTCAGTAACCATCCGCTCGATGAGCGTCCCCGTGTACCTTGGCGACGTGCGCCGTTGGATGTATGCGCGCCGGACGGTCAGCGCGAAGACGAGCGTGTCGCAGACGAGTCTGGATGAATTGCCTATAAGGTAACTGCGCAGAAGCAAGGAAAAGTGCACGTACTGAGCCTCCCAGGCCCCTGCCAATCCTGCGAGTTGCGGGATATAAGTCGTGGGGATTGACTGAAGGGTGAAAGGAGTACACTCACGGAATGCCCTGGAGGGGCGAGATAATCCAATGAGTGAAAATGAGAAGCGATGGATGATCATGAAACGACTCACGACGAGCGCGGGATCGCTGTATGGCATCCGCTTATCCCGGGCGCGGAGAGCATCTGCGGGTGTCCGTACTTGACGATCGCCCACTAGAACAAACGGCCGTCAGCGCGCATAGATTAATTCAAGATTGGATGCGGAACTTACTAGAGCAAGTGATGCGCTGAGTCCGCCCGCGGCGAGCAAACAGCTGAGGATCCAGACGTTGAGCCCGTACATGGCAAAGACGCGGAGGCCGAGCGTGCCTGATAAGTAAGCGTGAATCATGTTTTTTAGAGTCGAAATAGGTGAGCGAGGAGTTTGATGGCGGACGCACACTCGACGAGAACTTCTTGGATGACGAGGAGGACCTCCCATGCAAGTTGCATTTTGACGCAGCTGTTCATGTCAGTTTTTGTTTGATCAGGAAGAAAAATTGGAATATGGGAGCGCACCTCTGTCAATTACAATGCGATTTGAATGGATGGGATAGTCGGAGAGGGGAATGCAGACACACCTCGTGCCCCAAATTGCCGAAATAGAACACGGATATCGTGATGCTCGCTGCGAGCCCTGCGTACCGGACAGCGAGGAACCAGCAGGTGCTCGGCCGCAGTCTGGACGACCAGACGTACTTGACCTCCGTTCCGAACGTCAGGAGGTGATCGTATATGAGGATAACTTAACCAAGAGATGAGACAGCCGCGCCTACACAAGCACAGACCCATGGCCACGTACCGAGTCCAGCGACGAAGAACGAGCGGTATATTCGACTAGGTCCGAGTCTCAGCGTAAACTGTATGTTGATCGAGATATAGGGAACTTGAGCACGCACTGGTCCGACGCGAATGTAGCGTAATCGAGGTCGGTCGAGTCCCCTAATTCACCGGAAGGTAATGCTGACATGGCGGGGAGCGGGGAGACAGCGGTTGAAGGTGACAGTTCCGCAACTCGCGGATGATAAAAATACGCTGTACGTGCCGCAGATCCTTGCAATTTCCGCACCTTACATTAGGTCCAACAGCGCCCGGTGGAGCACTAGGACTAAAGTGGTCCGATAGCAAAGATGTGTTGGAAATCCAGTACCGGTTTTCTGGCGAGTTTCGCACCCTCTGGTATAAGCGAGCAGGAATCAGCGTTTATTTGTGCGGCCGGGACCCCAGGAGTACTTTTTTTACAGAGGATTGGGTTTGTCACCGCACCAGCGGAATTAGAGCCAGTGCTTCCGGGAGTTGCCAGTGGGAACGACAAAACCCCGAGATTGGTGCGACTGTATCCGAGTCAAGTCATGAGGCCGTCAGGATTGATCAGGATGCTGGCCAGAGAGTCAGAGAGATATGTATCCCTAAATCATTCGTAGCGATCGGTCCGATTCAAGCTGAGTACAGAGCGACTCCTACCGCTCAGGCTTGCATTCCAAGCGCCTGGACTGAGAAATAGAGCTTTGGAGTACATAACGATTTCGGATATCCGATGGCTGAGGCGGGCACATGTAAGCCAGGTAAGGGTTTCAGTCTAAAAGCTACTGGAGCAGCATGCGAGGGACCAGTTCCGTCGGATTTGGAAGAAAGGAAGCGCTGGCTCAGTGGCTGTGGCCACGGCAATCGCTCAATCAACAATTGATGGATGATGGGCCGCGGCCGGCCTGGTTGAGTTTTCCCTGAACGTTGACATTGACACCGACTTGACTTGCCAGGAGACAGTCTAACTTAAGGAGAGTCGTTGCGTTTCATTTCCTATTTCGCCGGCATATGTATACATTCCCAGATCCAAACAAGGACCACTGGAGTTGTACATAGTATGCACTGATCCAATCTCCTCTCCTGCTTCAACATGAAATTTTTATATATAAAAAAAGTCTAAAGAATACGAAGGCCCTCCGGGCATGTCCTGGTACCTTTTGCCAGAACCAGTTCCCTTGAAAAGCCATAAAAGGAGCATTATACGTGGGCCCATATGCTGTTCAAGTTGGTGCTTTATTATCCGAACTTTATTTTACAACTGGGTGACTTCCCGTAAGATAAAAATATTCCAGCGCAATTTCTGAGGGTGCCACTGATACGATCAAAGAGAAAAGATATTCACGCTGTCTGGGTTCCTGCAACTAAAATAATATATTTACTTCTTGATAAAGTGGAAAAATCAGCCATACGAGCATTTGCTTGCACCAGGGTCATCTCTGATTTAAAAGACCATAACCACGAGGAGCGGTGGTACTACAAAGAGGGCTCAAGAGGGATCACTCTAAAAAAATGATTTGACGTCAATTTTGAGGGGGGAAACAGTGAATGTGACTGGGGTTTGAGCAGGGATCAATGTAGGGTAATGAGGGTAGAGTTGTAACATTGAAGGATCTGTTGTATACGAACGGTGCGCTTTGCAAGTGAGGACGGAGAGTTCGTGATGGGAGTGACAGAAGGTGACGATCAGTAATGTCATGCCTAAACGGGATATTCCACGATACGAAAGTCTATTCGAGGGGGGTGGACCCCCCGAATAGTGTGAAGCCGGCGGGCTTCAGCTGGATGAACTTCTGGCGAGCTGATGTTCCAGAAAGGCGAACGCCGTCAGCGTTCGCGAACCGCGTCGAAAGACAGCGGAAACCAGCCATAAGGCTGTAACTTGTAACTCTAGCTGAGAGAACCTATCACCCGGGTTCGGGCTCCTGTAACCTGGAGAGGTGGGCAGAGATGGATGCCCAGCCGTAGTGAGCGATCAGGTTCCGTCGCACATACACCCAAGTCCGTTGTGGAACTCAGTGTACGAAGTGTGCAGTAAAGATTGATTAATTATGTAAGCGCCGAAGGGCGCAGATATACAAGGGTAAATTAACTAGGTACAGTCCATAGATTATATACAACGGTATCACAGTGCCCCCCACTGTACTAGGGAAGATTACCCTCGGCCTTATCAAATTTTCGTTTAATATAGTCCCGCGTCCACTTGTCGGGCCTTTGCTTCTTCTTGCGCTGTCGGGGATGCGGCCGCTCGCTGATTCTCTCCTGCAGCCCAGAAGGAGCTGATGTGCTGGGTCCGGCAACTGGAGAGGGCGCGCGATCCGACACAGACTGAGTCGCGTCGGTCATCCTCTCGAGTAGCCGAGGTGCGCGGTTATCCTCCGGCTCGGGACTATGGGTACCAGACCGAGAGCGTCGAGACGATCGACGAGAAGATTGAGCGCGTGATCGAGATTGCGACCGAGAACGAGGACGACGATCCAATGAACGGCTACGTTTGGGGCGCTTGCGACGAACGGGAGATGGAGAACGACGATGCGGAGAGCGAGAATGACGACGCGGGGAACGAGGACGACGACGAGGGGAACGAGAACGACGGCGCGGGGAACGGGAACGTCGACACGGAGAGGGAGAGTGGTATGGCCGGTAAGGGCTAAGATTTCGCCGCTTCGGCGACCACGACCTGCTTGAACGAGCAGGAACCCATCGATCATACGTTCTCGGTGCACGTCTCGGCGATCTAGAGCGATCACGTCGATGACCGTCTTCTTGTCGCGAAGGGGGCGTGTTGGCGGCGGCGGGAACCTTCGATACTGGGGGAACGAGCGGAGTCTGGTTACGAGGACCGGTAGGAATAGGCCGGGGAACAGGTGCAAGTGGCTCAGCATTCTCCCCCGCCTTCATAATTCCAGGCCACGTTAGCATGGTTCTGTACTCGTGCTCCGATAAGAATCGGCTCTCCCGAATCTCTACCTCCGTTCCGACGACTCCGCGAAGCTTCAATGCGTCTTCTTTACTTCGCATCCTGACTATGTAGTCGACTCGTGGTTTCCGTTCGAACCGATGCAACTCCCGCCAAACGCATCCTTCCACGGCCTTGCTCACCGCATTCAGCCAGCCGACCATTCTGACGATTTCGAAGGTTCCCGGCATCTGTGGAAAGAGGACGTAGGGAGTGAGAAGAATTTGCTCCAAGCTTGGGAAGGTCGGTGCTGGCAACGCGCGCTGTTTAGTTTCCGCGGCTGTTTCTTTCTTGGTATCAACCACCAGCCTTGCTGGAGCGACGGGGTCAACCTGCATCTCCTCGTTGTCAGATTCAGGCCCAAGTGAAAGGGCGTCTTCCGCGGATTGAGCATCCGTCGTAAACCGTGCCATGAACTCTTGAGGCTTGGGTTTTTTCTCTCGCTTCCCCACGTCCTTTGCTTCCACTGTCTCTGTGATGTACATCCACGAAGAGAACGCTTCAACTACTGCCTCGCCGTGAAACGATCGGACGTACGACATCCGAGGGGCTGGACGACCGAATTCTTCGCCCGAGAAATATCCTTCGATAGGCTCGCACTGGGTAACAAGGTACAGTCGTCGCGCGTTTCGGCGGTCGTACCAGCAAGTTTCATTGGATTGAAGAGCGCGATCAGGATGGACCTCGTCGTGCACCATTGCCCAGTCATGGGTCGCTCCGCGTCGAGTTTCTACGAAAGTTCTCCACTTGGAATGAGGCGGCGCCCCGATAATCGGGGGCGGCCGCAACCAGGACGGAAATCCAGGTGCGATTTCCACCTCGTGAAAGTAATCGCCTTGTCGAGCTTCCCCTTCTCGTTTTGTCAATTCCAGATCAGGGTAAAACCAGCTCCGTGGAAGATGATCACTCGGTTTGAGCTTCATTTGCCACCGGGAAGCGGAACGCTCGCGGTCGATTGCGGAGCGAGTTGGCAGGGGAAGCTTCAGCTTCGGAGGCTCGACGCTAAGGGTGTAGACTCCTCCATTTGTCGATAACGCCACTCTATCGTACTCATACGCAGACGGATCCGAGTAGCGATCGAGCAGCGTGCCTGTCATCGTATCCTCCAGCACCACTTCTCCTCGAGGCTCGTTGCGATCGAGAACATGGACAACAAAGCAAGGTACTCGCATTCGTGTCAGGAAGATGAGGCCCTCCTCCTCGGTAATCCCATTGATCCATACGCCCACATAGTTCTCGAAGGCTTCCAGGATGGGTTCCTTTCGCATATCCTCGACTCTGGGGATTCGCCCTGACCAGAAATGGGCGGCCGCAAGCCACGCTCGTTTTTCCCGCATTCCACGTTGAAAGGTAACCACCCGATCAATGGCCGTCTCGTATATTTCGATTTTGGGCAGCTCCGCCATCTGGTCGTTCCAAGGAATCCGCGGACGATTGCTCCACATAGTGCGCCGACTGTGCTCCACTCCCGAGCAGAGACGCATCTGTTCGTCCAGGTCCTTATTGGTTTCCGTTAGGCGTTTGCAATAGTCTCGAGACAGATGACCAAAGTATTCGGCATCAGGTTCCGACCTCCAGTGACGACAGGCGTCTTCGTAGTCCGGCCCGTCTACATTCCTTTGGATACATCCCAACCAGAACCGAGTGGGGTCATAGACCTGCGGCGCATACATAGGGTCGTGAACTCCCCATCCGCCGTTGTACCGCCGATGAGTGAAGTCGTCCGCGGGTTGAGATACAGGCCCAGGAGATCTCCCAGGAAAGTACGCGTTCTGCAAAGAATTGGGACTCCATAGCTCGACTCGTTGCCTTCCGATTATAACTTCACGCCCGTGATAGCGTTCTATTTTCGGCACCTGGAAACTCAAGACATCATCCACGATGGGCGTCCAAGTTTGAGAGCTGTAGCCGTAGAAGCTAAGCAATCGGCGAGTAGAGAAGACTCGAGTATCTTTAGCAGGGAATGTTTCGATATCCTCCATCGGGTCGAGGGAGTTGGCGATGTCCATAGGCGAAGCGAACCAGCGGGGTCTCAGCCGTTTCGTATGGGAACCGGGTCTCGTGTTCGGACAACCGGAATCTGAGCAGAAAACCGCCCGTAAAGGGGGAACCGAGTCTCGCGTTCGGACGATCGGAATCTGCTCGATAACCCACTCTAAGGCTTATATCCCTGGATCAACCGGTGTTCAATTCGGAATTACGACGGCGGTTAGATGGGCGGCGTAGGCAGATGGAGGTCGTGATAAAAGGAGAGAAAGGAGAAAAGGGGGGAAAACAAGAGCAAACAGTCTCGCGGTCACGAGATGGAAGAACACGCCCATCTCAATTCTTCGTCAACCCTTTCATGACCTTGTAATCACGGCGAATCTCGGGCGCATTACGCAAGTCGTATTCGGACACCCAAGAATCTTCCGAGGGATCGTACCCTCTCCAGCGCACCAAGTACATTCGCCGGTTTCCATCCCTTTTCTTCGTAAGGCGATGACCTAAGATCGCTTCGACTTCGTATTCTTCAGTGACATTGAGCAGATCTCGGGTAGAAGGAAGGGTTGAACGAGGCCCGAACTTCGGGTCGGAAGGGTGATATTTCCGAAGGTGCGCGAGGTTTATCACCGGGTGCATGGGATAGTTGTCGGGGAGTCGGAGTCGATAAACAAGAGGATTGACCTTTTCCATAACTTCAAAGGGTCCGATCGTTCGTTGGACGAGCTTATGACCCGTTCCTTGAACGTCAACTAGTTTCAAAGTATGAGGATTGACGAGTACTTGATCCCCCGGCTTGAACTCCTCAACGGGCCGTCGACCTTTATTGTAAGCGCGAGCTTGACGCTCTTGAGCAAGCGCTAACGCGTCCCGAGCGTATCGACGATGAGCCTCCATGACAGCGATATAATCTTCCGCCTTTTGACTAGCAAGGAAAGGGCGTTGAGCGGGATCTTCCTCCGGCACGAGAAATCCAGAAGCGATTCTTGGATGGTATCCTAGCAGCAAAAAATTCGGAGAATAGCTTGTAGAGCTATGGACCGAGGAATTATAAGCGTGAGCAATCACGCTCAACCATCGAGCCCAAGAGGAACGATCGGAAGCAACGTAGGCACGAAGCATTTGCTCAATGGTCGCATTGAGAACCTCAGTCTGTCCATCCGTTTGAGGGTGATGCGCAGAGGACAAGGCCATCGCACTTCCGTAGTACTCCACCACTGAACGCCAAAAGGCAGTCGACCATCGCTTGTCTCGGTCGGCAATGATCCGCTCAGGAAGACCGTACACGTTGACAACCCTATCCACGAAATGTTTTGCGAAACCCTCCTGCGATAAATCGTTGAAGGTGGGAATTATAAGCGCATACTTCGTAAGTTTGTCGACGATAACTAGAATAGCAGTATACCCTTCTTCTCCTGAGGGCGGTAGTCCGGTGATGAGATCCAGAGAAACTGTCGCGAAAGGTCGGGCAGGTATATGCGACGGGCGTAATCCGCCCATCTGAGCGCGACGGTCCACTTTAGTCTTCTGACAGACGTCGCAAGTCATCACGAAGGCTTCGGCGTCTTGATTCATGCGAGGCCAAAAGAACAACTCCCGGAGTCGAGCGATCAGTCGTCGAGATCCCGCATGGGCTCCTTCGGGAGGAGAGTCATGAATCCAACTAAGGATAAATGGCACCTTCTCTCGAGGTACGCAAAGCCGGGCGTTCCAATCCGCGTCGAGGAAGTATAGCAAACCGCTGCTTCCCTTCTGGAATCTTGAAGGAGTGAGCAAAGTCTCTGGGTTGGCCGCTACGTCGGAATAGTGTTTCCGGAAGTACGAATCTTTAGGATACGCATCGGCGAAGCTCTTAAGGACCGCGGGGTTGGCGGATACCAGCAAGTGGGATTTCTTGTCCCAATCATCGTCTAACGGCTCTTCCGAGGGCTTAACTCCAACCGGGTATGTCCAATGATCACCGTTTGGGAAGGGAAGGTCGTCGGTAGCTGGCTCGAGGGGAAGAACACGCTCCTCCAACGCTGGTTCTTCCGACTTCTTGGCCTGACGACGAGTTTGCACCGGGAACGCCTCCTTCGAGACCACGTCTTCCCACCACATGGCCATGAACGCTGCTTTCTTCGCTGGGGCGAATGTGCCTCGATCCTCGGCACCCTGAGCTCGGGCTTGTTTATCCTCATCTGGAACAATAGACGGGAGATCATCCCGAATCGGAGAGACTTGTGGTGGAACCCGAGGTAAACGGGACAGCGGATCTACATTCGAATGAATGCGACCTGCGCGATGAACCACCTTAAGTCCCGGATATGCAGCGTATACCGCCCCCCACGCCGCAAGCCTCCGATTCGCATTCTCGTAAACCCGCGCCCATTGCAAGGCCGCATGATCTGTAACCAAGATCACCGTTTCCCCTTCGATGAAAGGTTGGAACCTAACCAGCGCCTCCTTAGCACCCAGTGCTTCGCGTTCGGTGGCGCTGTAATTACGTTCCGCGGGGCAAAGAGTTCGACTCCAGTAAGCGATTACTCGCTCAACGTGGACAATTGTGTCCTCGAATTCTCCGGCCCATTTGTCATTCACCGGCAGCTCCTCCACGTCCTTCGAGAGCGTGACAAACAGCCGAGGAACAGGCAGCCCGGCTTTCCACGCCCCCCAAAGTCGGTCGTATACTGCAGTCCCCTTGAGATCTCGTATTTGAATCGGCTGTATTTGTTGAAGGCTCGACCCCAAAGCGAAGTCGGAAGCGTCGGTGTATAACCGGTAAGGTCGCCCTTGAATCGGATGTCCTAGGACTGGCGCACCCGCCAGCGCGTCCTTGGCTTGCTGAAACGCGATCTCGTGCTCGGCTCTCCAATCGAACCTCACTCCTTTCTTTAGTAGACCGAATAAAGGCGCCGCGATGTAGGCGTAGTAGGGAATGTACGACGAGAAATAAACGCACATTCCCAAGAATTTCTGAAGATCAGAAATATGCCTGGGTCGCGCGAGTTCTTGGATCGCCGCAACTTTTTCTCGATGAGTCGACAACCCCAACCTGGAAACCTTTTGTCCCAGAAGAAGAATGGAAGAATAACCGACGAAGCATTTCGCGGGCGAAAGAGTTATGCCGGCTTTAGATATAGCGCTTAACACTTGGTCGAGGTGTCCCAAATGTTCTTCCCAACTTCTTGAAAACACGACGATGTCATCGATATAGACCAGAGCGAATAACCAGAGGTAAGGAGCCAATACTCCTTGCATTACTCTCTGAAAGATGGAGGGCCCGTTACGCAAGCCAAACGGCATTCTTCGAAATTGCCATAAACCCCGATGAGACCGGAACGCTGTCTTTTCTTTCGCGTCATCCGCCATTTCAAGTTGGGTGAAGCCTGCTAACGCATCGAACGAGGATAACACCTGGGAACCACTCAACGCTTGCAATATTTCCGATTGCCGCGGAATGGGGAATTCGTCTGGAACGGTGCGTTCATTTAACTTGCGATAATCAACGCACAGCCGAGGTTTTCCATTTCGATACACCACAATACATGGGAAACCCCAAGGACTCGTCGACGGTTCTATCACTTCAGCTTCGAACCAAGAATCTATTTGTTTGTCGATGACTTCTCGTTTCGCTGGCGAGGCTCCGTACATTGGCATGGAAATCGGCAGAGTGTCCGGTTTCAAGGCAATAGGAACTTTGGTGTCGACGTGCCCCAGTCGACCACCAACTCCGAAAGCCGCTGCATTCCTCTTTAGGACCTCCTCTAATCGAGGCTTAATGTCTTGAGGAATGTCCGGCCCCCAGTTAACCAAAGAAGTGACTTCCACGTTAGGAGGACTCTCCTCTGGAACGGCAGTGACCTTGGGTCCCCAGTTCTCATCGTCTTCCAACTTGTCGTCGTCGTTTTCTTCCTTGAAACCCTTCTCTTCCTTGAAATCGATTTCCCTCAGCGCACTTATAGTTTGCCGCACTGCTTCGGCCGCGGCAGCGAATCGTTCTCGTTCCTCTTCACTCTTAGGAGTATCGGCGAAAGATTCTGGATCGACGAGATGCCCGACTACTTCTCCTTTTTTGATGTACCATGGCCGTTTGCTCGGATTAGCAATCGGAATGTAGGGGGAGCTAGTATTAATCCAGGTGGTAGGAGCAGCCAGAACAGAGGCGTCGTCAGTGGCAATGACCATCTTTTCGACTAGCCAGTTGTCACGTCCGGTGAATGGTCCTTCTACTCGGATGTTATGTACGGATTCGGCCGTAATGAGAGTGTCTTCAACAGCGAGAACTTCCAACGGGCCCTTGGTATCGAGGGAGGCGCGGCGCCGTTCCCTACGACCCGCGCGTCGTCGGAGAAAACTGCGGGATTTGACCGCGTTAACTCGCCGTACCTCGAAACCTAGATCAACTCGTTGAGCTGAGGATCCAGGGATTACTCGTTCTCCCCGTCCAATTCGCACATCACAATGACCGCTGGAATACCGAGTGATTCCTAGTTCGTAGGCTGTTTGGAAATCTTCGCCCAAGAGAAGCGGCACCCTCATGTCCCGAACGACGTAGGCTTCTACTTCGAAGCTCACCAGAACACCGTCTGCCGCGAGAGCATACATGGTAAATCTGGTGTAACCTAACACCTTGGCTTCGCCAGTCAACGCATATAGCTTCATGCGTAACCCCTCCTTCGGCTTCGGGAGACCCACGAGGGAATTAAAGAACTCCTCCGACATCAGAGTAATGTCGGCTCCAGAATCGAGACGACCTTTGGTAGCTGGCGCGCTCGGATCGCCGATGTGAACCTTGAGATGTAACGCGCTAACTCCTAGCGAAGCGAGTCCGGGAGGAAGAGAGCGAGCTTTAAAAGCTTTGATTACGCGAACGCCATGCAAAGATTCGAGCGGCGGAGAGTCGACCTTTTCATCGCGAACTGCTGGTTCGGGGTCTGGAGTTGGGATAAAAGTTGAAGAGGCGGAGGTGGGAGTAGCTTCTTTTTTAATCCGAGCATTCTTGAATCGTAATATTCGGCGTGGAATTACCACGGTGGTTTCGTCCGCTTTATTTTTCTCCTTTCTCCGTTTAAGCGAATCGAAATAATTCCGTCGCCGAGCATTCCGATTTTCCTCTAATGACCGCGGTTTAACGTGCAATGCAGACGCTCCCGTGAACTGGGCATCTAGCATAAAGCCTTCTTTGTGGAAGATTCCATTCTCGGAATTCTCGGACGACTCAGATGATTCACGCGAATAAGCGGAAACAGTAGGATTCGACTCGCTAAACATGGCTAACCACTCCTTAAGATCCTCCGACTCTTCTACAATATCTACATCGACCTCGATCGTGTGCGCGTCCCTCAAAGCCAGCCAACGCCCGTACTGAGGGCAGTCCCGAGCTAGATGGTTCATGCTCGTGCATACGTAGCAACCACGGCCATTCGTAGGGGGCCGATCACTATGCACATCGTCTCGCTTGACGAAGAGGTGCGAGTTATTAGCCTTGCCCCCCGAATCGGGACGCGTGCTGCTCCCCGCCGCTGCATTCGGCGTAGACCGACTCCGTCCAGCATTTCCCTTCGAAAACCTGTACCCAGAGGATACAAAGGCCGACCGCCCATCTTCCTCTTCTCCCGGCTTCTCCGATCCGCGCTCCGAGCTTACATCCACCGCATGAGCTCCACGACGAGGATAGTACGCAAGATTATCGAGTTTCTTGGCCTGAAGCCAATTGCCCATCAATGTCTTGCAGTACCGACGGATAGCGGCAGCTAAGGAGAATATATCGGGGTACCTCTCCGAATTGATAGTGCCGGCCCAGACATCGGGCGCGTTTCGAAGAAGACGATCGACCACCGCGGGACCATCTTCTTGGTCAGGGAAGAGGAACATGTGTGAACGAATGCGTCTCTGCAAGTAATCCAAGGGCCACTCGTTGTCGTGTCCTTTCTGTCGGAATTTCATCTCTTCCCACTCGCGCATGCGCTCCTGCACCCAATTCTCGTTGAGGAAATGGACTTGAATGGCTCTGAGCAACGTCTCCCAACTCTGACTGACGTAGTTCCGGAACGTGAGTGTCTGAGTGCTCCACCACATCGCCGCGCGATCCGTGAATTTAAGAGGAGCAATGGCGCCGAGGTCTACGACCATCTGAGGGGAAAGACGAACTAATTCCGCGATCTTGCAGAGGTACTCGATCGCCGTTCCGCCGTGTCCGTCCCATTCCGGAACGAGCTGAATGTTCAGCTTGCGATTGAGCTGCCATTCGGCAATCCAACCGGAATTCCCGTCACCTCCTGGTCCTCCGCCTCCATTTCCACCTCCACCTCCTCCGTTTCCTCCTCCATTTCCTCCGCCACCTCCGCCTGATCCTCCGTTCCCTCCGCCTGGTCCTTCGTTCCCTCCGCCTCCTCCATTTCCTCCGCCTCCGCTGCCTCCGTTTCCGTTCGTTCCATTTCCTCCGTTCCCAGCTCCATTACCACTCGGTTCTTGTGGGTTTCCACCCGGAGCTTTGCCCTTGAAGATATAGGAAGTCCAGTTCCGGGCAGCAGGATAAGCGTTCAGATCGCCTTGGTCCGCGGCATTGACATTCGCAGTTTTAGCAACGCCTTGATCCGCCGCAGCGGCCGCCGCTTGTAGCCCTGCCGCCGCTGGAACTGGTCCTCTAACTTCCGAGAGCGTGGCCCCTTGAGCGAAAACCTCTCGCGGATAGACCGAGACAGTAGCTTGATCAGGAGGATTGGCGCCTGGCAGTTGCCAAGAAGTCGCGATACGGCCGACTCCAGGCATAACCGACACAGAACTGGGTATTGCACGCGAAAGCGAAGGTGGAACGTCTGCGAAGCGAAGTTGAGGGCGAACAGCACCTCTATCTTCAGCTGAGACGGGCAAAACCGCTCCAGGAGCGGGATTACTTGCTGCGGCTCCCGTCTCCTGTGTCGGAGAGCCAACCACCGATGAGGGAAGTTGAATTCCCATCGCTGCTGCTGCCGCCCGGTCCCTCACTTTATAGAAGATCGAACGTCCTCCCAACTCGGATCGTTTGACTAAATCTTGTCGTCCCGCAGAATCGTAGAGATCCACAGCTTGGGCGTAATCGGGGCGAGCCAGCAACTTCGCTAACTCGATTACTGGCTCGTCTCTGCCGAACTCGGACCGTACAGAACTGCGCGTCGAGTCCACCGAGCTAACGAGATCCAAGGCTTCTAGGCCGAAGACTCGTTTGATAGAGTTGAGATGAAGGGCGGCATGTTTCATGGCTTTAGTCAAGCGAAACTGCATGGTGGCGAACGTCAAGATGATGGTGGACGGGCTGAAATTCTCCTCCATAAGACGGAGAAGCTTCCACTCGGGGTCGACGAGGAAACGGTCTCGATGAGGACGCTTGATGAACTCGAATATTCCTTCAAGGACTTGAGTGAGGGCTAAGACGATATGCCCCATCCGCTCGAGTAAATATTTGCCAAGCGAATAAACCGGCATGTTGTCGGCATCCTCTGTCCCGTACGCCCAGAGATCGGATACAGAGACCTTGATAGTCGAAAACTCCTCGATGGCCTCTTCAAGAGTCACCCAAAAATACAGGCGATGCACGGTCGTACAGCGGATGATGACATCGCGAAACGCCATAGTTTCCTCGGCCGTTTTTCCGGGCAATAGACCGTCAACTACTCCGTACTCGAGGAGAGGGTCGTCATCCTTCATCGGATCGTAGGCGGGATGATAACGGTTGAGCGACTCGCTGAGGGACTCGTTATAGAGTTCAATATCTCTGGTCAGCGAGATGAATATACGGGGCGGCTGTCGATTCCCAGAGATCGCCTGCGAGATGCTACTGTTGTCGCCCACGGGACGTCTGGCGAGCAATTGCGAAAGGTAGGATCGCTTGGAGTGACCAGACGAGTGCTCCGAGGGCGGAGGATTGGCCACGGAGTGGAGCGAAGGCGCATCCGTCGAGATGCCGCTTATGTCGACAGTAGGATTGGGGGGTCCTTTAGCGGCAATCGTATCAACTTCTGGACGACCAGGTTGATAGAGAATGTTAGTTCCAGCCGCGCCAGCGTTAATATAAGCGTCGTAGAGACTCTTGCTGGGGACCCCTCCACCAACCCAAGTGGGAATCTCGATTCCTTCGTTGCTTTTGAGGGTGCGAACTCCCTGGGCAAGTTCACCAGTTGTTGGCAACGAAGTGTTTCCACTCGCAGCCGCTGGAACCGACTCCTGTCCAGGAGCGTCGGGAGTCTTGATGGGAGCAGAGCCCTCGGAATCATTCCTCGGAGGCGACTTCTCCTTAGCCTTACCCTTAGGCTCATCCTCCGGTTGCGAAGCACCAGCTGAAGCGGTCTTCGAGACTCGCCTAGCGCCGGAACCACCGCCCGTGGCAGTGGGATAGTAAGGGAGGGGAGGAGTCGGAGTTATACCCGCAGCGCGAAGCTGCGAGCGGGTAGCGGGGCGGTCTCCCTCGTCAGGGACTTCCTCAACCGTAGCTCTTTTGGAAGAACCGCCTTTGGGGCGGGGAATGCTGGTGGGCGGTTTATCGGACATGAGTGGGGCGATAAGGAGACCTCCTTGCGTGATAACTATATAGGTAGAGTTTAGGAGAAAAATCACGCGTCTCCATGATGATCGAGAATGGCGCTCGATCATCGCGAGGCACGGTTCCATTTCAATCTGGTTAACGCGTAAACACGGAGGTCTCTGGTCAACTCGTACGCGGTGGTACAATTTCCAGAGACTAAATTGAAATGAGTAGTGGACCTCTCATGGTCGAATTTAATCGACAAGTGGTATTCCTTTTTCTATCTTGAATTGTGAAACGCTCGGAAGCAAAGGCGTCGCGTGGATGAAATAAGGCGCCAGGTGGAATGATCCCATCGGGGCCTTTGCGACGAGCACACACAACCGCGCCAACGTCTATGAAAGTTATAGACGGATTATAGCGGGAACCCGTAAGGGGAATCCGAGAACTCCAATAGGGTTTGAGGCTGTCGGCGCGTGTTAAAAGGAATGAAGAACTTCAGCTCGTTTGAATGAAGTTCCCAGTTTGTCCACCACTGTGAAGCCGGCGGGCTTCAGCTGGATGAACTTCTGGCGAGCTGATGTTCCAGAAAGGCGAACGCCGTCAGCGTTCGCGAACCGCGTCGAAAGACAGCGGAAACCAGCCATAAGGCTGTAACTTGTAACTCTAGCTGAGAGAACCTATCACCCGGGTTCGGGCTCCTGTAACCTGGAGAGGTGGGCAGAGATGGATGCCCAGCCGTAGTGAGCGATCAGGTTCCGTCGCACATACACCCAAGTCCGTTGTGGAACTCAGTGTACGAAGTGTGCAGTAAAGATTGATTAATTATGTAAGCGCCGAAGGGCGCAGATATACAAGGGTAAATTAACTAGGTACAGTCCATAGATTATATACAACGGTATCACAAATAGATTCAACATATCTCGAGTGATGGGAGAATAAATCGCAGACGTTTTGGGGTGATACGATTGATGGGGTCCTGGCAGTTGACGTCGCATCACGTCGGCAAGTGCAAAAAATATTCCTGGGCAATATTTAATTGTTACGGGAAGTCACCCACTTTGTGCAAAACTTTTTTTCGGAGGGGTGTAAATATATATTTCATGCTCAAGAATATATATTTTGGCCGACTGGTCAAACTATTTTACCTCAGCTGTCCAAACTTTTTTTGCCGGTTTCTGTCAAACTATTTCTTGACTAATTACTAGCATGAACCCGTGCTCCGCACGGAAAGCAACTACAGGATAAGCATCCAAACAAAAATCTGAGAGCTAAATGCACTAAACGTACCAGGGAAGCTTCAAAGCTGTTAAACTTGGAATTCCCGAATCCCTGGCAAAGACACTCGTCACCAACCTTCGGTTGGTTCCTCGTGTCTCTCATCCTGGCTACATCAATTTTCCCTTGTTCTCATTTACAAAATGTTCTCGTCAATCAGAGAGCTCGAATAAATTAGGTAGATCTCATGAAACTTGCTATCTTTGAATCCAACTTGCCCACTACTTGTTGTCACCGACTCTTCCATTAGGGTAGCTTAGTCAAGAGCTTAGCAATTATCTTGTTACCTTCATGCACCCGTGGAAAGGTAGCAGCAAACTTAGTAGACGTTCATGTATCCAGAAAGCTTGAAAGCGTACTTTTCCCTGCTTCGGACGTAGAGTTTGCTTGAGTGCCGAATATGTCCGATGTTTGTCCGTGCTTGGACAAACGCAGAGACATTCCTGATTGGCTGGAAAGCCTTACACGTGACGGATGTCTTTTGTATAAGTAGACTAGCTCAAGCCCGTGAATAAATTCACGGGTGTTGGTAATTTGAAAGAAATTTATTGAGTTGGTTTTGAGTCATTTCATGCTCTTAGACCTTTTTTCCCCTTGACTTACCCCTTTTGCTCCTCCTCAACTCCTCCTCCCTGTCTTTGAGCTCTTGCCATGAGCCTGTCCCATGCCCATGAATAAATTTAATTTACGGGCATGCGCAAGTTGAACTAAGTGAGTTACAGCTGACTCTGTCTTAACCCATACCCCTCGGTGGATGGCCTAGGGTATGGGTTATTGCAGAGTATGGGCTTCGACGGAGGTCACGTGAAATAAACTTGCAAAATCAGCATATATATTCAAGGTCAATTTATGTACTCTAGAGGGCTGTGGTGTGAAAATCGTTTTATCTCTCATTTAAGGACTAAATGGTATGCAAATCCTACCGGATTGAAGATATTACCGATCAATTTGATGACTTCATGCCCGTATATGGCGCAAAATCAACTCAGAATGGAAGTTTGGGCACTTTTCAGCACAATTTTGACCCCCCCAGAATGCAAATTGACATCTTATCACTCACCACACCCAAATTTTGGACCATAAATTCACAGAAACAGGGGTAAATTATGGGTTTTTGCCCCAAAAAATGTATGGAGTATGGGATAGTACAAAGTTATGGGATTTTATTATGGGACCGACACGGTGGACACCAAAAACCTATGGGGTTTCACAGAGTATGGGTTATGAGGGGTATGGGTTAAGACAGAGTCGACTGTATTAGCAAGGTTATTAGAGGACTGCCCTCAGGCTGCAAACAACATTTTTGTCTCAGAGGCCTCTTCTTTTCAGCATTACCTTTCCTCTGGTCCTGACCCTTGCCATTGCTATATGCATGTCCAGTTACTCCTCACCACTGCTTTTCGGCAAGTTCAAGCATCAGCATTGCAAAGTGTACTGCTCACAGCTTCTTTGGGCCCGGCTCAGCCCGGCCGCGGCACGGTTCATCTGCCGGGGCTCTTCTCGGCTCGGCCTTGGCTCGGCATGAGCATGACCGTGGGATTTAGAATCTTCTTTGATGTTCGTTATTCCTGGTACCGATTAGGTTCCAGGTCTCCATGCGATATATAAAAACTCCCGATCACTGCTCGATCATGCTTTTTCGTTTGCCGCTGTTTGACTTCGATTATGTCTGTTAGCAAAATACACCGCCTCATGTCATCCGTGCTACAGCTTAGGGGTTTCTTGTCTACTGATTTCTAGTTAACATTTACTCTGTATCCTTCTCGCATACTTCCAATGTCTCAGACCGACTCCGGGTCCTCTAACTGTCCATCTCGTTCTCAAACCATCATCCATGACATCCACTCTCCTCAAAAGCTGTGGCGACCTGGCAGTATCGAAAAAATACAAGATGAAGATCCTCTGGCGGTGCGACTGACAACACCCCATGAAGTTACTTCTATGCCCTCGCCTCATCACCAGCGCCCCGCCAGTAAGTCAACAATCCCCATGATATTCATTTTTGCTCAGGAACAACAGTCCCGAACTATGAGGGTTCCTTTGTATAAATATTAATTTGCGTGCGCAAAAGAGTATTTGGCGCGCGAAAGAGGATACAGCGCGCCAAAGAAGCTCAATTTGGTAATTAAAGGTGAAGGCGTCAGCCTCGGCATACTACCTCCAAGTCCTACATGACCATTCACTCTCCCTGATGTACAGTGAGTTCCCGCTTGAAGGGCCGACTGGGCGCTCAGCGCAGTTGCGTTACGGCGTACGCCGGAGCCCATCATTTGGTGGCAAGTTTAGACGTCGGACACATCTCCCGCTCTCGGCTACCCCTCCATCCACACGTACGTCCCTCATAAACGGCCGCAGGCGGCAGGTTGAGTGGCGGCGAAGTGGCAACGTTCAACTTACACTCAAGGATCAAAGCCTGAGGGTGATGTGATCAAAGGTGCCGTTGATGTGCCCACCGCCTGATAAAAAGTGTACCACCCCAGACTGCTTGGGATTCAAAATACTCGTTGTGATGCGTAGGTCTCCAAATTACTCAGAGTTATTGGATGTTAATTGAATTATATCACAGCCTGTCTTATCTTTACTTCTGCATCCAATCGGTATCTATCTCATCTTTCCTATCTTATCTTACTCGACGTACCTTTGCACACCGGTACTTACCACTGGCAAAGAGCTTATCTAGTAGTGGGCGGGTATGGTTGACAACGTTGAAGGTGAGTACCTACTTATATCACAAAATCCGGCTGACACTCTTTCGCGCGCTGGGCTTCTTTCGCGCGTGCCAAATATTCTTTCGCGCGCGCAAATTAATTTTTGTACAAAGGAACCCTCATAGCTCAACCTCGTGCGTTCAGCCCTCAAAGCTTTTCTTTTAACTGATCACTCCCAAAATTGCCAGAACGACCTCTTCTCAACCCATCTCCAGTGCACAGTCCCGCAATTTCGACACCGTTCACTGAGAATATATCCTCATCATGCACATCCGTTCCCCACACTTCACGTGAGTGGTCCTTTCGAACCATGCAACGTCTCTCAACCATAACATAGCTCTAGATCTGACACTCGACACCCGTAACAATAAATTCTGTTCTCCGCGCATTCACAACTGTGACAGGTTCACCGCCTCTTCTTGTACAATCGTCCATTGTTCAAAGTTCTCCGTCGTTGCCCCACCTATTTGCTCCGTGCCCGCCGCCCGTTTGGAATTGTGGATAGCGAAATATCAGACAGTACACTAAGTGTAAAGCATCTAACTCGGTATTATGCCTTTGTCAAAGTTATGGTCGCTAACTCTACGCCACTGTGCGATGTAGATGCGGTTGCCTTTTCTTTCTTCGATTTAGCACGAAAACCTGCGATATTTTCAAGCTTCAAATGCTCCCAGCTCTTTCAGCTTGCTACGCCTCATGGGCGATAAATCGCGTTTCTGTCGACTTTCACGTAGCTCGTAGCCACAAATGCATACAAACTTGTCCTGGGTGGAACTCCACACTCTTGTTTGCCAAAATTCCTTCGCCTTCTCCTGTGCGCGGTGGTTTGTCACAAGTCTTCGATATTCAATACTCCAATCAATATGCCTTGTCGCATCTGCCCGAAAGTACAACTTCCACATTCAAACTGAATCAGCAGTACCGCCTTCTGGCCTCTGGGAGCTTCGCTGACATGCACTGTATATACGTTCAATCTGAAACAATTCGCAGCATCTGTCATTGCACAGACATTGCTAAGTTCGTGTCGTCGTACCTGTCTCTCAACAAGACACAGCGAGAACAACTTGTGGCTCACCATGGCCTGTCCACTTCGCTCAAGAAGCCGAATCTTCTATGGGCCCTCAGGACACACACAACACATGTTGTGTTGGAACCACAGTACTAGTACACGCTGTGTTCCATTCCGGTGGTGAGTGTGCCCGAAGCTGAGAAATATGAGTACTGATTGTAACAGGTTCGGTCCATTGAAGGGATGAATATTTAGAAGGTGGTGGGTGCAAATATGCGGAGGGTCCATACGTAGAATTACTTGTATCTAGCCAACGGATTCCTGTGATTCCCAGGTATCAAGATAGCGAGTCCAGGACCGGGCCGAGGTACCAGGGATGCCCGGAGGGCCTATTGAATACCACCCCATTCTATTATATAGATAGATTATTAGCTTAGGTCCGGCTTCAGCAGCGTTCCCGGAGTGCCGAGGCAGATCCAGCCGCCCGGTGCTACTTGCGTGCCGCGGCATACATATACTACCCGCCGCCTCGGCACACATCGGCTTTGTTTTGGCAGTGTCCTAATGTTTCTCTAAGTAGAAGGCACATGGACATATACAAGGTCACTGCATTGAAGGAAAGTGGTAGATGAGATATATTGCAGCTTGGAAAATGTGCGCCGACAAGGCCCGTAGGCACATGGTATGTAGTACAGGTTGTTCCGAATCATCAGACAGTGTTCGGAACTTGTTCCGAACATTTTCCGAACAGTGTTTGCCAACTTGACGAACGGCGGAAGTCTCAATTTTGATCGCTGCAGCATTTGCAGCCCCTTTCCGGGCTTCGCTCATGCGCTCCTCCCCCCGCGAACGCCACGCCGGCTCAGCGGCTGAGCCCGCGGAGCCGCTCGTGAGGTCGTAGGTACGGAATGCCGGCGCCACGAAGTGGGGTTGGTCAAGTAGTTCTCGAGCCACGCGACGTTGACGACATCGAGATGGTTAGTTGGCTCGTCGTGCAAAAGAATGACCGCCCGGAAGAGCAAGGCGCGGGCAAGGGCGAGCTTCATCTTCCATCCACCGGACAAGCTGCCGATCGCCTGTTCCTGGCGCTCGTCGTTGAATCCGATGGACGCGAGGGTCTAAAGAACGTGGTGTTGTGCTTGGCCTCGCAATCGATTGCCTGGACGAGGAGTCAGACGGGAAAACGGGTGGAGCGAAGAGAAGAGACGAACCAGGTAACGGGTGTGGTACGTGTCATAAGACTCGAGGTATTTGGTAGCCCATCCCGCGGCGGGAGTAGCGCGAGCAGCAAGGGCGTGGTGACGACGGACGTGAGAGAGAGAGAGGGCAGAGGCGGAAGCGACGACGAGAGCGAGGGGCACGAGGAAGACGATGACCTGTGCGGCGGTGTGGTTGCAGCGCGGGCTCGAAAGGAGGTGCGCGAGGGTGGCGCCGGAGCCGTGGACAAGCGCGTACTGCTGGCCCGAAGGGTCCCAGTGTGTGCGCGACTCGAGCACGCCGAAGAGCGCGGCGGCGGCCTTGTCGAGCGTGTCGTCGTCGTGCGTCGCCTGCACCATCTCGTGGTATGTCGGCGCAAAGTCGGTCTTCTCCCGAGGCGTGGTAGCAGCTGTGAAGCGGACAAAGCGCGCGAGGCTAGACTGGAAGGGGGAGCTGACGGGCCAGAGGGCGGCGTGCAGGAGCGTGGCGGCGAGGAAGGCGACGATTCCGACGACGAAGAGCAGCGAGAGGGCCGAGGCGGCAGCAATGGGGACTGGGAGCGCTGTCGACAATGTTCTCCTTCGCTAACCTCCTCGTCGCGCTCCTCCTGCGCGCGAAGTCACCCGCGAGGATCCTCGAGCTGGCGTGCGACCTCTTCCTCCCTGATGCCGATGCCGCCTGCCCCGGAGATCCCGTGGCCGCGTCGGCCGTGCTGATCGCGCAGCTGGTGATTGACGCGTACCTCTGCCTCGTTGCGGACTCGGATGTGGATGTGGGCACGGACGTGGACGCGGACGCGCGGCTTGTGGACCTCTGCACCACGTGTATAGCGCACATCAAGGCCAGGGTCGAGTCGGAGGGCAGCACGAGCCGCCTCATAGCGGCGCTCCGCACGATTGAGGCCCCTGTGGCGCGGTTTCCTTCTATTGAGAGGGAGGGTGAGAACGGCCGTTGGATGAGTGCGGCGCTGGCGAAGTTGTTACCGTTAGCAGGCGTAGGCGACACGGAGGAAACGTGAGGGCGGATATGTGTAACCCGAAACAAGCGCTGCGGTTTTTCGACACGGGAGGCGGCGGCGGTGGGACCTTATGATTTGCCACGATGTCGTGTCGCGAGCACACGGACCCGCGTCGCAGAGGCGGATGCCAGCGAGTGAGTGAGAATTTGCGCAAGACACTCGCTCCATCTAAAGCGCACGTCCACCTGAGAGCGAGTGTGGGTGGGCTTGATCTAAGGAGGGTGAGTTCTGGAAAATGGATGAGTATACTTAAATCAAAGGGGGAGAAGCCTCGGACGAACCGCTGGGGAGGGGCGACGAAAACGGGAGGAAGAAGGGAAGGAGTCGGGTTTGATTGCCTTGCAACGTCGGGGAGAAGGTGCGCTTGAAGTGACGGGTCAAGGAGGGCACGAACAAACACGCCGTAGCATAACAGAAGCACACAAAGATGAACACGTAGGCGCCCTCGAGCTCGTCGCCTACGTTGTCCGACATGGCTTGCACGACGCCCGACCTCCTTGGTCATTGAACGCCACTCCCCCCGAGCGCCGTGCGTTAGTCAGCCCGACCTCCGAAGACCGACACCTCCAAAATATAATTCCAAGAATGCCTAAAATAAATAGTTGGAACCGGTTGAACGCAGATAAAATAGTTTGACCAGTCGGCCAAAAAATATTCTTGAGCATGAAATATATATATATTCACCCTCCGGAGAAAAAGTTTTTCACAAAGTTGTAAAATAAAGTTTGGATAATAAAGCACCAACTTGAACAGCATAGGCCCGTGGCTCAAGGTTCGCTCCGTCAACGCTCACGCGTTGACCAGCTCACATTGAGCCCAGGATGGCAGCATCCATTCATATTAGCAAGGGGTGGCTGAATCAAAACTGCTGGACCATGACTACCGAAAACCGCCTGGCCAGGACCCCGGATACTTAAAGACCCACCACCAGTCGCCAATCAGTCGGTCCGCTGATCCATACGCCCAACGCGGTAAACGATTGATGGCAAAATCGTCTGCTCGGCGGCGCTCGCCCATCCTACTCACATTTCCCGTCTGAAATGCCATTCCATATCATAAAACCTCTCAGTACGGTCATAAGAACACATATCGTGCTTCCTATGGTCAAAAAATTGAAAGGGCTTTGACACAGAACACCAGGGGGCATCTACACGGGTCACTGCAATGCTGTGGATGAAGTGAGCTCTCACAAAATGGCTTAGAAGCAAGTGTACTAGTATATGTATGTTCTGGATGTGCTCGGGGAACAATGAATGCTGCAATTAGGCTTAACTTCAATTCTTGTGTATTTCGGACGCGTTGTTGCCGGATATTTGCCGAATATTGACGTGTGACTCACGTGTTTCGGCAGATTCCGGTGCAACACAAACCTCACAAAAAACGCATTACACTTTGGTATTTGCATTTTCAAAAATGATATTCGGAATCTAGAGGGCAAACTTCACAATCTCTGCCTTTTAAACCCACCAAATCCAGTTGAAATGGACGAGATATGAAAAACCCAGTCGAAATGGGTGTGAAAACCGCTTTCGCAGGACCCCGGATACCTGATCAGCTACCACCAGTGGGTAGTCATGTTCCATCATTACGGTTTTCGCCACCCCTTGCATATTAGTGTTAAAAGCTCACAACAATACAGGAATTTATTTTACGATTATTTATTTTATTCGGATCAAGACGGAAACGGAGATAATTTAAGGGGAGTTTATACGCCATAATTATTTATTTTCGACTCGGATCAACCGGATGTGATTCGACAATTCGTCTTTCAGACCTGGTCCCTAAATCGGTACCAGGAATACCGTTTCGATCAGTACTCAATTGCAAGCATCCCTCTCAATGGCTGGTCTCGAATTCTCGGAGTTAAACCGATCTGCGTCAAATTAATCAAACCCGGCACCCATAATTCAGAATCGCGCTCTCCGATTCAACTCTGAATTTCTGGTCCATTCAGCTGTGAAAAGCTGTATATTTTCCACCTCCAAAAGGCGTGCGCGTCGACAGGTGCCAAGGCCCAGGCGCCTAATTAATTTTGTTTGGCGTGATAGCGATCTTGCAGGCTGCCACTCCGTCTCCTAACTCCCGACACGTTTGGTAATATGTACCATCCCTTTAAATTCTACCATGCTGGTACCTGCCCATTCTTTCCCCCCACTTCCCCACCATGCTTGCTTTCATCTCGCTCGTCGCGTTCGCAGTCCCAGCAGGTGGGATTGGCTCGGTGTCTCGGATGCGGCACAGCACAACTGACTCTGTGTCCAGCATTCGCGGCGTCGACGCCGACGAGAAATTTGGCCCCGCGCCAATCTTTGACGCCTACCGCCGGATGCGTCAGCGCCTGCACCCCGCTTGGACATGCATTGGAGGTACGCTCGCTCAATTCTTCTTCAAAGATCTCGTTCGCCTAACGCGCTTTCCCAGGCCGCGGACGCGGACACTTCCCTCGGTGCACTCTGCACGTCCGCGATCGTGAATGACTACGCGTCGTGCTACGATTGCCTCGTCGCGTCTGATACCGTCACGCAAGAGGACGCGCAGGCGGCTGTTGACGGTGCGTCTTCTCTTCTCCATTTCCCATTTTTTTTACAAATCGTGCTACCAGACTACGCCCAGGGATGCACGGAGGAGGGGTTCTCCGTAAGCAGCGCGACGGTCTCCGGGAACTCGAGTGGTGGTGGTAGCGGCGGGTCAGACACAAACACGGCTGCCGGGTCCTCTACCACGAGTGCGAGCACCGGCTCTTCCTCCGGCAGCGACACCGGCTCGTCGAGCGGCGATACTGGGTCTACCTCCTCTGGCTCTAGCGGTAAAAGTTCAACGTCGGGCAAAGGCTCGACGAGCGGGAGTGGGTTCAAATTGAATGCCGCGATGAGGACTTCACATCTCGAAGGAAGCGCATTGTTCCTCGCTGTGCTCGCCGTTTTGATAATGCGGAATTTATGAATGTGATGAATTTGTAGGCACGTATGGTGGTGGTTGGATTTAGCAACTCATCTGATCGACTAATACTCCTTCGCTTGCATTACTCGATGATCGCTGGGATTCGGAATACCCGATAGAAACCAATAGACCAATGTTTCACATCGACGGTCTTGTAGACAGACCTGGGTGAATAATAATAATGCCTGGACACGAAGTGGACCTGGAGATTTTCGTGCACTGCCTTTCATGCCCTGCCTCGCAAGGGCCGGTCTCTTTTTACTTCGCTCCAACTTTGCTCCTCAAAATTTTAAGACAATAGTTACAGTTTGGGTCGAGCCTCGGCCGGTTCCTGTCTCCGGGCCGGCGAGCCGGCGTCTTTTGTTTCTTGCATCAACAATGAACGGCGGACCTGATCCGAACATAGGTTTTCCAGCACAAGTGATTTGGCATGAAGCTCGGCTCACGTCGGTACATTTGCCGCTCTTTCCCAAAGGGAATTGCCGTGCCTAGCCGTGATTCCATCATATATGCCGTCAACTGCCGCATCTTACCACTTTCACTTTGAGGGAAGGTTACGCTGGGGTTGATTGTGGGTTCTGGCTAGGTCCCCAGATCCTCAGAAAAGGGGCTGAAAACTTATGCAAATTAGCTATGAATACCAGCATCAAATACGGCAGTTTGATGCCGAGTAGCCGAGCTTTGCTTGCCAACAAGAATCTAAGTTAGGGACTCGGAAAATTGAGGGAGTTACAAATTACTGATTATCTCAACAACTTCTAGGACGATTTCTGACTCGGAGAACCATCAAGGACAAGCTTGCTCTAGTGCTACGTTGTCGACTTTCATGACCAAGCACACATCATCTCGGCCGAAATGTAATTCTGGTTGGAAAGGGGATGGCGCCAGAAATTGAGTATAGTCAAGGCGGACACAAACTGGGGGTGTAAAGGCTCCCCCCCGGAGGCCAACTTCACGGAAGACTAATAACAATGCACCTAGATTGGTCGACTTGCGGCACCCGTATCGGCATTATCAAGCGCCTGTCCATTAGGCGCCTGGTATGTGATTTTCATTTTTTTCTTTCTTTCTCTGGGTGGTGCAACGTCCCGTTGGGCTACAGACCCGGGTTTGATCCCGCTCGATCAATTGCGGGTGGCTTATTTTTGAGTGACCACTTCGAGTCAGCTTGTTCCGTTTCACAGTATCTGCCATTGTTCGGGCCGACGTACATGAACCGTGATTTCCAGGGCTTGAGTTTTGTATAGCGGCCAGTCAAATCTGTCCAGATGATCTGTACACTGCCAAAAATCCCGTCGAATTGAGATGATATCCCGTCCGATCGGCAAATGTATCCACAACATTTAGATCCTCGAATATCAAGATACCGTGGCGCTATCGGTGACGCATATGACAGCTCAACTTTACGAGGTCCAAGATTTAAAGGGGCTGGAACGATTATAGGCCGTCACTGGGACTTCAGTCTGAGTGGATCACGGCAAATATACGTGCCCCGAACGTTTAAGATAGATCCAATTCAGTTTAGAGATCAAGCAGAATCCGAAGGCAAGATAATCAGACGAGTCGTGGGGATGACCAGAAAGCAGGCGTGTGTATGTACGGTGAGAACAGCTGAGAACGTCTGCAGTTTTTATAAGATAACACCAACCGTACTATGCGCCATACTTGCATTGATCCTGTTCCGTTTTGGGATTTGATTTTAAGCCAGTGCTACCCTTCATAACTTACACTATGTTCTTGAGGCCCCGAGGCACTGGCTCGACTGTTTCCATGATGTGGGCTACAAAATCCCAGGTTGGTATTTTGTTACGCGGGATTATGTTGAACAATCTATTCATCGCTCACGCACCCCGCCGGTAAGGGCCCTACTTGATACAAAATTATCTGACGGTGATTCAAATTGTATCCCACAGCAGGGTCCGCACATGGAATCAATCTCGTATGTCCTGCCGCATGGCCCAGCCAAACTGAGATCCAGTCTCTTCCGTTTTGATCAGGACAGCCATGATGTTCAGGCTGCTGAGAAGATCCGTCCGAATGCTGACCTATCTCTTGACCTTCGGTAAAACAAACAAAAATCCTTATGTATCAATTTCGATGAGATGAAGCATGGACATGTCCGAAGTAAGGAAATCGTGTACGATTATGGTACCGGATGGTTACCAGGTCATCCCTTCCAACTTTGAAGATGAGATACTCAGACCCTCCTGAGCGCCGCGTTGACAAGGTCCACGGACGATTGTTCTGCATTTCCACGCACGGCGATGATCTGCTCCCGCGCAGAAGTGATTATCAATATCACTTCGGTGCTGAGCATGCTGAGCTCCTCCATCGTCAGCGGCTCCTCGCGGGTACAGACGCTGATGTACGCTTCCGTTGCCTGTTCGCGCAATAGATCGCTCCGCTCGCAGAGCATAATTCGCTCGAAGGGATCGAGGTCTTCGGCCTTTAATAAGTTTTCGAGTGCGATTTTCTTGATATTGTCCATCTCCCAGCGGTCGGCGAGCCGCAGGATGGCGCGCCAGGTACTCTTCGGGGCATCGTACGCCGTGACTGCTCTGGGAAACGTTGTATGTGAGGCCACTGAGCGGCTGGGAAGAAATATGATTCATACGGATTATAATATAGCCAAAGAAGCTGCTCGAAGTCCTTGCTGCTCACCCCATCGAGATGGAATATTGGCTCCGGACCATTCGGCGCAATTTCGAAATGCATCATATCTCGGAGGACCGGCGAGTCTCGGTGGAGGAAGTACTCGTGTACCCGAAATAGAACGTTTTCTACCTGGAAGATACTCAGCTGGTGAGCAAAGGTAAGGGCGGCGACTGACCTCGAAAATGAGCATCCCATGATCACGGAGAAAGTAGTGTGTACTTTGGACGCTGGCTTTAGCCTCCGTATTCATAGGGCTCTCTGGTAGGAGTATGAGGAATGCGGAGAAGATCCTAGGGAAGACGAGAGACGCTGGGGCGGCTTAAGAGCCTCAGACCGCGATGATCGTGGCGCGAGTCATCTTCAGGATGGGATGCAACTCCCATGATCATCAAGCTGGGTACGGACCCTCGAAGATATCGGGAGGGACCTTCCAGAAGGCGAAAGAGAGAAAGATACACATCTAGCTGGTGACGATCCAGTCAGTGCCAGCAGCGAGCGAGTCCCAAGGGCTGATGAGAACATTGATATCTTTGCAATCTCCGAGCGAATCGTGAAAAGACAAGGACAGAGTCATTTGGCCCGACTTGCGCTCAAGATTTTCTCGGTTTCCGAGGCCTTGATGTGCCGAAACCGCCTCCAGGTACCTTGTTCGGCCCGACATGCATGCCAAGAGTGAGCGATGAAAGTGGTGGAGATTGAAAAACGGACCTCAACTGGTACAACTTCGAAAATGAAGATGCCAATGAATCCAAGTAGTGGATTTTGCAAGCGTTAGCATTAGAGGGTGGGAAGATGAGAGGTACCCACACGCATGCTAAGAATGGTGGCGATGAAAGAGGCGGAGATTGAAACGGAGCCCAACTGGGGCAACTCCGAAAATGGAGATGCCGATGAATGAATCGAAGTAGTGGATTTTGGATGTCCTTTTTGGAAGCGTTAGCAGTAGAGGGCTGGAAGATGAGAAGGTACCCAGTTCGGCCCGACACCCAGTCTAAGACACAACAAGCGAGGGACGAGCCCTCAGCTGTTGTAGCGTCTGTTTATAAGAGACTAATTCTAAGATGAAGTGGCGGAGATTGAAACAGAGCCCAACTGGTACCACTCCGGGCATGGAGATGCCGATGAATCGAAGTAATGGATTTTGCAAGCGTTAGCATTAGAGGGTCGGAAGATGAGAAGACATGACGACCATCGTTGTTCAAATGCGATATCTACTGGATGGCCACTGTGTCAATTGTTCGTTGGCCCAAACGCCCTTGAGGCGCTAAATTTGCTCTAAGTCTGGACGTTTGACGCCGAGTTGGTGGTCACTTGGGAAAGATACCACGTCGGAATCGAGATTTTCCCGGAATTGGTTAACTTAGCCTTCATGGACGATCTAGAGAAGTGTACCAACGTCAGAGAAGGGCCGACTCAACCTTGGCCGGACCCCGCGATTACCTTACAAATGTACCTGGAGAGACCATCGCGACGAACTTGGTGCGAGCGTTCGGAATTGACCCATGAAATGCGAGCGATAGAGCTGGATCTTATGATGGATGCTCCCTCTTCGGCGATTGTCGGAGATTGATGGCGCTGAAACACCGACAAAGCCGACTGCATCCGCGGCTGTCAAGCAACGTGTGCCCTGGGTGGACTGTCTTCCTTACCCTGTATCTCCCTCATCTCCACTCTTTTCCGGAAGCATCGCCTTCTCCAACAAGAATCTCGCAAGCGACTGGATGATCACTAGTCATAGCTACGAGCTCCTCTCGGGCCTCAATTAGGATTCTCCCGGCACATTTTTGCATACAGGACTCGTAGAACTCGTAGAGAAGAATATTTGGCCCATGGATACGACCTCCGAAACAGATACTAACGTTTCGGCCACACACCTAATGCTGGCAAGGTCTGGTTTAGGACTTAGAGTCGGTCCGAGCCTGAACTGAACTAGACCGAATGCAGCGTTCGGGTTCAAGGTTCGGACAATCGCTGAACTTGAACCTCAGATCGAGTTCGGCGTTCACCTTCTGGCAGCCTATAGGATTAGCTGAACGCGGTTTGACCGCCTCGTCAAAGATTCGACACTCGGTGTCTGGCTTGTGGAGGCTGGGGAAAGGTACGTGGGCGGATTTTATTCATTGATCTATCATCTATCCAGTTTATCATCGCGAATCAGCTCGCTCTCCATATCCGATTCCTCTATACCCTGCGCCAATTCTAAGCTCGTTCAAGGTTCGGACCGTGTCCATAAATGAAAACTTTTCGAGTCAGTATCTCAATCGAATCGAATGCTTTTGGGACTACGCGTTGCTGGCCGAGAGGTACGGCGATAACTGTACACCACCGTAGTATATTCTATGAGGATGTCCCTCCCTTGCATTTTACTGACTACTGTAAATCGAAACAGGCTCGTCCTTGGACACCCAGATGCAACGAGGCACGATATCCTGCTCTTGATGAATAAGCAGCAATTTTGCCTAGATTGCACAGCGGCGCTTCCTTCTTTTTCGACGGATGGGTATCAACCGAGCTCGAAGCCTCTGGCGAATGGTCAATGGTCATACCAGAACCTCCCAAAGTAAGCAATAAACATTCGGTTTACATGTATGCTGCGCGACCAAACTGCAGAAGTGTCTATGGTGTGGCCAACCTGCCGCGTCGTTCCAAATATCCCTGCGGGCGATACGGTATTTCCTTCATCTGATTTTTCTTTTGCTTTGCCGACACCTTGTTTTTAGCCCGCTCCATAGCAGTTGCCGAGATGCAGATATGATCAAGGCTGCCCGGATGATCACTGCCGGGCTCCGAATCTCCGAAGATCAATCATTCTAAGAGGCGGCTACCGGGAGCAATCCCTTTGTTACTGTAACCAACACTCATGTCGTCGAAACAGCACTCGGTGGAAGGGAAGAGTCCGATGAGCGAATATGCTATGCATATATCACAACAATCAAGTAACCCTCACACCCAAGCCATTCTTTCGGCTATTTCCTCTTCCAACGTCGCCCTCTTGGACTCACTCTTCGCGAAAACCCAGTCTGACCCGGAAACCTACCCCAGTCCCGCCCGAGAACAGATGATTGGAATCGCAGCTTATGATAATCAGCCGCTCGCACTCTCGCACCTCCTCCAGCTGCCGCCCGTATCGCGCGACGACGTGACGCCGCAGCTGCTAAGCGCGTGCGCGGAGCACATCGAGTGCTACAGGGCTCTCGTCACTGTGCATCCCCATGCGCTCGCGTATGAGCTCGGACACACCGGGGACGCGTTCGGATTCGCCGTCCTCCGCGGCGACTGCGAATTCATGCGCGTCGCCGCGAACGAGCCGGCTTGGAAGATCGACCCTAACGTGTGCCAAGTGTACCACGAATCGGTGTTGCTGTGGGCGACGGGCTGCGACGAGCGCGTGCTGCGGTGTCTTTTGACGGAGTGTGGGGAGGTCAGGGTGCGGGGGACAGACGCGATTAGGTCTGTGATCAAGAAACGCCGGATGGATAATCTCCGTTGTCTGCTGGAGCATGCGCAGGAGGGGACGAAGGCCGTCGTGGATGGATGGCCTTTACCGCAGGATCCGTATCCCTGGCAGCCAGAGCAGAGGAAGGAACAGGGATGGGACGTGCCCAACTTACATTATGCTGCTGCGTTGGGGAATGTTGATGCAATGCGCATTCTGTTGGAAGCTGGGGCAGACCCAGATCTCGAGGACGGAAGCGGAAGAAAGGCTGATATCTCAGCGGTGCGATGGAAAGGAGAAATTCCGAACGTTACGGATGGGGACGTCGAGTCTAGGGTATGTAAATGTACAATAATGTGATTTCTACGATATTATTACACTGGGAATCACGTCCAAATACACTTTTTGACAGTCCGTCTGCCTAACCTACGAATCCCTGCACGCTACCTCAAACAGCCTGTCGCATCAAAGTGCCCGTGCTACTCCTCTCGCTCTCAGTCGTTTTTTCCGGCATACGGCTGGGGTCGCCGCGACCCAAGCAGGCGCCCCGGATGCGCGAAGTTGATGGTGAAGATGGCGAGGACGACCATCCCCCCGTCGAGCACATTGAAATAGACTTCAGTGTGGATGATGCGCCCGTGCCAACCCCCCGCGAGCTCGACGATGCGGTATATCGCCCGGATGGAGAGCACAAGCGTGGAGAAGGCGAGGGCGGCGATCATGGTTTTGAGTTTGGGGTCGAGAAGACCGCGGTCGTTCGGTCCTGTGGTGCGCACGGGGAGGTCCTTGCTGTACCGCCGGAGGAAGTCGATTGCAAGCGCGGAGTAGGCGAGGACGGCCACTGAATAAGGAAACAAGACATGGTGAATAAATGGGTACTCATAGTAGCAAACCAATGCACACCAAATTGAAATACAATCCCGGCGAGCATGATATTGGCGCCCTGCGTCAATGTCAACGGGTACGATAAAATGACATAGAGATGGACGAACGAGGTTGGCAGCGGAGCGGGTGTTGGCAGCCGATGCGATCCCTCCGCCGGCTCCTTGTATGACGAGTGCAAAGATATCCTGAGACATATACCCCATGAATATTTTATCTAGCGTTGGGGAGAACCAAGCGTGCTTACACAAGAGACGAAAATGACAGAGTCTGATGAATGAAGTGAGCGTTGACCGAGTGTAATACTTTAAAAAACATACACCAGATGGGAGTGAGTCGCGAATAGCATGTACCGAGGCGCGTTACAATCCAGGACACCAGAATGAAATTGACTGCGATCAGGGGGGTCGGAGAGAGGATGGTTGCGGTGATCTGCATCATGAAGGGGTCGCTGAGGCTCGGCGAAAAGCTGCTCCAGAGCCTCCCGCTCCAGCCCACGAGCTCGCCCATGCCGCAGAGGAACGCCGTGAGAAGTAGCCACCACATACGATAGTAGATTGCTTGTCCGAGGTGAAGAACTGGAGGCATGGTCAGCCAATGATCTCGCCACAAAAAAAAGTGGAAAGTACTGAACTGGTGCTGATGCCAAACAGAACGACGAAGATTATAGCAACATACTCGTGGGGGAGGTATCCATATTGTGAATCCGCCACTGCCATCGACCCCGAACGAGGAAAAAACGCTGAAAAAAGATAAGCACTCAGAGGGAGAACCTGCGCTGGGACGAACTTGAAGACATGATGAAGGGAAAGCGAAAGGGGAGAATGCTGAATACTCTCTTTCGACCAAGCTCTTTTACATGGCATTCCAAACATGTAACCGCACTGCCGCAGTGGGCCGCAGTGGGCCGCAGTGATCGCAGTAAATTCATGCCAACGAAAAGATAAACACAGCTTTGATGCGATGCTGTGCTGGCTCACCAGGATTCAAGTCGCTGCAGTCCGCCACTCGTAGGAAGGTTGAAGGAAAGAGAGGCCGCACGACTTTCATCTTTCACCCTCTGGCTGCACACGTTCGGACAAGGACAGGCTCTCGTCGAGAAACAGGCGACGAGCACGTTGGTATCAACGGCCGGATTTGGGTTTCGAGTCCGCATCTTGTCAAACTTCGACACCATATGTGAAGGGATACGGATGCGCAGCGATATTGCTTTGAACGGCGGATTCAACCCGATGGATCAGCGACAAAAAAAAAGAGGAATTCTCGAGGGACGGACCACGAGTGAGTGATCGAGAGAGGGCGCGATGCTCAAGATTCACGGCAGGTAGGTGCTTGTTCCTGGACTTTTGTCAAGTGCATTTCGGGTCCGAGACTCGGAGTCGACATTCTCTCAGCTCAAGTTTGCAAATAGTACCCATGGGCCCTCCCGCCGGCTTCAAGGCTTCAAGTGATGCTAAGTACGGTCAAGGACATCGCGATTTTGGCACTTTGCTTGTGGATGCTTGTACAGGCTTGTACAAGCTTGTATGCATACAAGACCAGAAAGGGCCGCAGGAAGCTTTTGAGTTTTGTCCCCACAAACGATTGCCTTATATGGTTACATCAAAACGTGACCTCCGGGGCTCCGGAGACTTTGTGAGCAGTTGTTTGGACACATTCGTTCGGATCGTTCGTTTCTCTACCACCACCACGACGACGACGCCGCCGACTGCCCACTATTATCCACCGGATGTGGGGGCCCTTCCCTTTTCTCTCCTGTACTGGTTCCCTTGAGAGGCTCCTCCGCGGTCTGTATGCTTCCTACCTTTTGGTATGTGGCAACTTAGGCATGCCACCAACATGCCACCCAAAGTTTTGTGATCTCCCTGACCCCCTTTCACTCCACTGTCCCTCAGTTTGCACTCTAGACTTGTCTGTGATACCAATGACACATTTTTGATGCGTTAGAACACGTCTCGAACGGCTCATCTTGAGTCGTGCCACCTGTGTACAAAATAGCACAAATTTATATCATTTGCATGATTACATTTGAATCACATCGACATATCCTATCCTCCCAAGAACCTGTGTGCAAACATTCTTCTGCAATGTAATTGACCTCCCTGCCATCGCGCAAGACGGCACAGACGACACAGACGACACATCTGTTCTGGCCTCATTAGGAAACTCAAGACAATGCGCCGGAGCCTCCGGAGGTCACATGCTAAAGTTACTATATGCAGAATGATCTGTGGGGACAAAAGTAGCGATCTCCCGCAGGACGCCAGACCGCAGGACATGTCCTAAAACCCACAAGACCTCAAAAAAAGAAAAATTCTGACCCATCCTATTGTGGTCTGGGGACCATTTCCGTGAACTTTTTTTTTTCACAAACAGAACTTTAGTTCTGTGATTGTGTTCTAGAGGACCGAAAATGTCGCCTATATTAGCATGTGACTAGGGCATCATTGGATCAATCAGCAAGGCCATACACTGACGCTCGCCATCCGATACAGTGTCGCGCTCTTTTCAAGTGAACTCGATCTTTGCGCGATCCTTGAAATGTCTGGGCCTGAAAACTTTCGCACTGATGCTGCATGCAAACGCCCCCTTGAACCAGATTTTACCACTCCGGTATTTGCCCCTTCGAAACGGCTACACAGATTGTCCCAACTCAACGAGCAGACAGTACGTTGTGTTGAATCTCTTGCAATGATTTATCCTAAACATTACAAGAACAAATGTCTCTCCCTCAGTACTCCCATTACCTGACTAACAACCAAAAAACTCGCACCCTACGCCACATGCTTGACAACTCGGATTCAACTTCACCGCGCATAACTCACAAAGCCGATCTTTGAATGCAGCCATAATTCACCTGGAGAGCTGCGCAACGATTTCTGCTTCATATGTCATGTTATCGAGGATCAAGTGCGGCGAAGATGACCTCCGCGGTCTCGCCATTCTCGGTAACATAAACAAGAATATTCGAACCCACGCACCGCAGGAAGTGAGAAACGAAGAATCACGGCTGAAGGACCTTGCTGCTGCTACACTGGAATTTGGAAAGGGCGAAGAACGATCTGAAATGGTATTTAGACTTGACTAGAGACGGCTTTGACTAGAAGATGTAACAATCTTAGGAACAATGTATTAAGAAATGTACACCATAGTTATTATGCGAACTCACAATAAATTTCCGTAGTCTAATATTCTGTTTGTGCCCCGCCGCTCGCCGGCCAACTACTTTCATCCACACCAGACAAAAAGACGAAAAGGTCACAAGACTTTTGCCATTTCGCTGATGGAGCCTGTGGGCCACACATAACGCGCCTACCTATCAATTTCATGGCACGATGTTCGAAGAGGACCGGACAGTGCAGACCCAGACAGCTTCAAGTTGCAGACAACTTTGGAAGAGAGGCGCGGTGGCGGTGCGCGCTCTTTGTGCATGCATTGTTCCTACGGGCCGCCATCACCGGAATCAAAAGTTTTGAACTTTGCGCGTATGATATTAAAATGGCTGCATGGTCATCTACTCCTCGTAGATACTGTAAGCAGGCATTGAATTTATAACACGGCCAAGAATAAGCTCTCCTTTTCGCACACCTAGGCCGGAAACAGGAAACACCGCCTGATCCGAACTCCGCTTCCACATTATTAATAAGACTCTCAGAACTTGCTTCCTCTCTTCAAGATCCACTGGACCCCTCCTAAGCAAGCCCGTCTGCATATCCCTCTGCAAAGACCGTGCTCCGTCGGAATTTACTAAGGCCCTGCCCACCTCCCTCATGACGAATTCGAAAGCAAATACTCCCCGTCTCAGATAAAAAAACATGAGGTTTGAGATGGAAAGGGTGCGGGAAAACATTCCAGAAAAACAATTCTGATCTCGTTACCAGTGATTTGCGAGGAACACCCATGAGGAGCCGATCCAGGCACGGTCCCCACTCTGACTCCCCGAAACATGGTGGTTGTAATTGTAGAAACCAGGGTACGTGTTTGAATCCGGCGAAATTTTGCGTGTGATATCTTACAGCTGAGAAGCACGACGAAGAACTGGCAGAGGTAAGCAGACTGAATGGACAAGATACTAGCTTCCTTTCAACTCACTAATTCCACAGTTCCTCCGCGATCGAGGACTGCAGAAAATCATGAGCGACTGGATGAACGTTATCGGCCTCGCAGAGAGCTGTTATTTTACTGAAAAGATGATCATTAGAGTCGAGAAATAGGATTGCAATGGCGCCGTTGGGAAGGTAGGCGATGATTCGTATTGTTGCAGTAATGCCCCTTATATGGCTCACACGGCCGTTGGATATAACAGTCTCCAGCCGAACAATAGCAGGATAGATCACGCGCTCTGTCAACTGGAATGTATTCCAAGTACAAGTTGTACTGTCGTTCAAACACCGATTTTGCCTGCGCTTCATGCATCCACCATCCACCCACTGCCCGAATGCTCATGAGTTAACTCATCATGCAGTCCACGAAGAGGTCCGAGCAGTGGAAACCTACAGTTGGTGTGGGAACCTCCCGTCTTCGAAGGCATGTTTTCAGATTGCATTTTTAGGCTTCTTAAAAAAACCAGAACCCTGGTGCTGCATAACACCTGCCAAGAAGCTCTGAGCTCGAAGTCCAGTCGTGTCTGTCACGGGTACTGCTTTCATCATAAATACCTGACTGTCTGCATTCCTTCGAGGTCCCCCCCGCCCCTTCAAGACGACGAATATGTCCTTCCACACAGACCGCGGACGCGTTGTCGGTATCTACAAGGCGCCTGCGCACCTCTCGCGGGACGAATTCGAAAGCAAATGCCAAGCCTGGGTCGATGCCCTTCTGGCCCTCCCCATCGCCAAGAACCTGATCAAATTTGAAATGGTGCGTGTAGGAAAGCGCGGAAGGCCGAATGAAGAGGAACTGATCTTTTTCCAGTCATTTGCAACGGACACCTTTGAAGAGTCAATTCAAGCATTGAATGTCGGAACTCACCAAAGCATGGTAGTTTTGATCGTGGAAGCCAGGGTAAGTGAATCCGAAGGAAGTGTTTCCATGCAAGCCTTGTCTAACAACCGGCTATAGAGCGACGAACAGGTGGAAGAGGCGAGTCGCAGTTTTCCGTCTCAGTTTGAAATGCTCACTGGCATACGCGATCCCGGCCTGGAGAAAGTCATGAAGGAATGGATGGAGACCCTCGGTCTTGCAGACAGCTGGTCTTTCCACGCAAAAGTGATCACCAAACTCGAAAAATTCGATTGAAATACTTCGAAGTCAACGATGTTCCCTCAATTCACAGCTCCTATGAATAATTTTTCTGCCTGACCCACGAATATACTGGATCCAACTCGGTATCGGACGGAATGTATGAACGAGGTCAATTGCGGGAATTAAAAGGCGGCTACGCTTCGTCCGACTAGCCACTTACGACGCAGAATTCATCCATGCAAGGTTTCTTGCAACAACATACTATTCCTCGACGCGTCCATGTTGTCTGCTTGACTGGAACCTGCGTCATTATTAATGTAAGGCACATCAGGAAAACCGTAGCCGAGATGTACCTATGAGCACTATGAGGCCCTATGGAGCACTGCATAGTTTTGCATAGTGCCTCATAGGTACATTACAGCCACAGGTTTCTACATAGTACTGTATAGTACTGCATAGTACTGTATAGTACTGCATAGTACTGCACAGGCATTTTGGTTTTCCTGATGCACGGTCGAGGCCGAGTGGGCTGGAAATTCCAGAAAATCGATGGAAGTTAGAGTCTAGGACGGACGTCGTTAGTAAGACTACAGTGAGATTCGCTCAAATTTGTACCGGCCGAATCCTAGGATCGGCTAGGCAGCCCGGGGGGGATATATTATACTCGCGTGGTCCAAATGCCTGAACGACGAGTTTACTGAAGACAAATATGACGGGTGGTTATCGTTACAGATATCTACACAAAGTCAACAGAACACACATAGTGGTAATGACTGTAAAAAAAGGCGCGCTGTGGCAGTGCGGTGCTGATTGGCACCGGAACGTTCCGCGCCATCTTGTCTTCGACCACCATGATGATGAACATAGCATACGCTGAACACACGCGCCGTATCTCTGAGCTGCTTCTCTGCCCCCTTCCTCAGTACGGAAAGGACTCTATGACTGTAACGGAAATGACTCCTTCAAATGATTCTTTCCGCTGGCGGCGCTGCGTTCTCCGGCTGTCGATATCTCGTCCACTGAACCGTTCCGCAGCTTTTACTGCACAAGGGACCTCATACGATTCACGCACACTACTTTCATGACACATAGCCTGCACATCGATTACGCCCTTTGCCGTTTTACCTTTCATAATACGATCTTTCAAGTTCCGAATGGATAATCGAAGAAGTGGTAAGTATGAAGGGGATATGGCACGACTGCCAGGAAGAATTAAAATCTCATTTGCAGCTCTTCAAAGCTACATCCCAAGATAGATGATCCCCCTCGTTCAACTCGCTTTCCTTCCCCTCGTTTTTGCTACTGTCCAAGGTCAAAAAGTCGGGCTCACCAAGCGTCCGCCTGCGACCAAAAGTCGAGAGTCCGATGCCTTGAAGACCGGCGTCGCAACTGGTGGAAAGGTCTACACAGTCCCTCTCAGTACGCCCGCGAGGAGTCGACCCCGCATTTGACCTGACGCGATCTCAGCCTTCACGGACGGGCTGTACACCACTCAGATGTCGCTCGGCACCCCGCCTCAGACATTCAAGGTGAAGCATTACTCCGCCGTATACCCGTTTCCTTACGTTGGATTCGGATTTTAGGTCCTACTAGATACTGGGTGCATACCTTTACCGATGATAGCTGTCAGCGCAACTGCTATGAGTGCGCGCCTGTGTTGCGTGTTGCGTTACGCACGAGCGAGCTCTGACGGTTCGGGCTGGACAGGTACTCCGTTCCTCCGGAAGTATTACTCGATGTATGATCTTGGGCAGGGCGCGGGCGCGATTGGGTTCGCGCAGGCGAAGTAATCATCTTGGATCGTCGTGTGGCGACGCTGGGCATTTAAAAAGCAGGCAAATTCTAGGGCATTTTTTTATACAAAGCGCTACTATGGACCGAGTTTGAGGCATCAGTTCGTTGCCAGCTTTCCCGACTTTTCAACTCACGTCTCAGCAAATGTGGAGTGAAGTGTACCTTGACGGTTTGGATACTAATCAGTCCGCACATTCTTCAATCTATTGTTCTTTCCTTCAAAGCTCCAAGGCCTCGTCTCGATTTCGGCAGACCCTCGCATCGATGTCGGGATCATAGTCCGGCACGTTCGCATCGAAATACATATTCTCCTTCCAAGTCCTGCGAGTTGGATGCAACTTCAAAATTTTGGATTATGTTGCAGATGCAACATCAACTGGATGCAAATTTCCTCGGAAGCAAACTTTTCTAGCGAGCAATTGTTGTTGGCAACAAGTATGTACCTGCCGTTGGTACTCGGACCCATCAATGGCTCACCTTTCCTTTTCTTTTACCCGCGCTTGTCGCGAGCCAGAGGAGGCGAGCTGAAGACACTTTCCACGCGGTGCATTTGTGCCTGACATTCACGGCTTCAAACCCGGCCGCGGTGGACTTTGCACCAGTCGGCCCTCTTGATCCGAGGCCCCTGATCAAATTCGGAGGGATGCCGCATGCGCGCGCGCCCGGCTTCAGCGAGACACGCAAATTATTTTCAATGTCTTACCGAAAACGAAAAAGGACGCTTGAAATAAGAGAGGGTGGGCTGCAAAATCGGGAAGATTCGAAGGTTATGCAACGCTAGAAAGCATTCGAGCAGGGACAAATCGACTCACGCTAGTCTAAATATGCTTATAGTGGATCCCATCGAGGTATGGCTGTGGGCAGCGGACAGTGGGCAGTAAGAATCAAATCAGTGAGAACTTCCTTGACGAGGCACGTACTCCTCGCGCCAAGTCTAACATGAACATCACTCTCGGCCCAGGTGAAGTTGTTCAGTCACCTAAAATGTCAATGGCCGTCTCGAGGTTTTTTTCTCCTTCTGAGAACGAGAGCCACTGTATTATCGAGGTTTCATCTTCAAGCCAAAGTGGGAAACAGTCGAATTAAAGGTTGCAGCCGTCTCAAGTTGTAACTGCTACTTAGAAGTCGCCTCTCATAAAATATCGGAGGGAAGTTGTGTTGACTCTGAAGTTGTCTCACAACTCGGCCCCGAAATCACAGATGCCTCCGAACACGTAAATACCTTTGATACAATATGCATATGTCTCCATCTGCCATACTAGGCGAAACCACACCGCGCAAAAATCAACAGCGTGTTTTTCAGAGCCCGGGTCTAGTAGTTTAATTTAGGTTCGCAACAACGTATCCATATTCATTCATATTCAACAGCTCCGGACTACTATATTCGAACTGAGGGTTTGAATACGTGTATCTGGCGTTTTCTCCTCCCGGCCGTCTTCTCGATCTTTGCAGAGGTCCAACGGCAAGTCGAAGATGAATATCGAACACAACACAAGTCCTTCTGGACATACATAGATCATTTGAACGCGTTTCGGCGTATGGAAGAATACTCCGCTTCTGTTTTCGTGTCCAAATCAAAGTCCAAGTCCAATTCTACCCCAAAACCTAAAACCTAAACCTTGCTAAATTATAATACAATCCTGCCGTACGTTGCAATTGGATCGTCGGTGACAAAAGTGGGGTGAGTATCATATAATTGTGTGCATGTGCATTTTTTGATACGGACACCGATCCCCGCGCGCGGATGCGTAGCACCAGCCCCAGTCCCAGTCACTGCGTTCAGACGGCTCGGCGGCACACGTAAATGGGCCCTGCCGAGCTACGTCGCTGTACGACGGAGCTATGCCGAGTGATGGCGGCAGGCGGTGCCGAGGCCCCTCGGCACACCTCCGCCGTATGGTGACGTAGCTCCGACGGCGTCTGCCGCGGGGCCGCCTGAACGCAGTGAGTCCCAGTCCCCGGCCCCGAAATTCATTTTGTTCCTATGTAACGCTCTCTCCATCTCCGTCTCCGTCTTCCAAGCCGGATTCTCTTCGCTTCCAAGCCGGACCCCGGAAGAAGACGAAGAGACGAAGAGACGAACGAAAAGACGAACGACGAGACGAAGAGACGAAGAGACGAAGTAGACAGAGGAAGACGAAGGAGGAAGAACATCACGGGTACTCCGGCAGCCGATCGTCGAGCAGCGCGTGCGTGCCGCGGATGTTGATGAATGACCACTGTACGCGCGTGTCAGCATGCTGCTCATCCTTTTCCTCCTGCTCCTCGAGAGCGGAATTGATTCTAGATCTAGAAGGCATGCACCTCGACGAAAAACGGGCCCCCACCAACAAGATACAAAGCGAGCGTGTTGAGCTCGGTCCAGAAGGGGCGCAGGCCCGCGGCTTCGAGGGTGGACCAGAAGGCGGAGAGGGCGCCGAGGGTTGATATGTCTTTGCGGTGGGGTGAGTTGACGCTTTACGTAAATGGAGAAAGGGGAGGGGAGAGGGGGGGGAGGAGAAAAGGGAGGTGAGGTGAGGGGAGGGGGGAGGGAGGGGAAGAGGGAGGTGAGGTGAGGCAGGGGAAGAGAGGCAGGGAGGGGAGGGGGGGGGAGGGAGGTGAGGTGAGGGACGGGAAAAGAGAGGAAAATGAAAAGGGAAAGGGGAAAACGAAAAGGGGCGGAAAACGAAAAACGAGAAACGAAAACGGGAAACGGGAAACGGCAAATGTAAATCGAAGGAGGAAGAGGAAGAGGAAGAGGGAGGTGACGAGGGGGGAAAATGGGAAAACGGAAAACGAAAATGAAAACGAACACGAAAAGGAAAACGGGAAGGGACGCGACTTACCAGGGCTCGCGGGGCTCGCGATGTGCACCTCGAGCTGGAGCTGCCCGAACGGGAGCGGGCGTCCCTCGAACGCGGCGAGGATCGCGGCGAGCGCGGCGAACTCGGAGCCTTCGATGTCGATCTGGGGGGTGGGCGTGCGTCAGGTGGGTTGATTCAGTTCAGCGAAAGAAAGAAAGGGAGGAAGGAAGGGAGGAAGGAAGGAAGGAAGACACACCTTCAATATATCGACGAAATCGTGCCCGAGCTCCGCCATGATGCCCTGCAGGGAGTACTCCTTCGGCGTCCCGGCGTGGTTGTCGACGGCGCCGATCTTATAGGGGAAGAAGTGCGCGCGGGGGGCGAGGGCGGCGTCGGCGCGCAGCTCGGGGCCCCAGGAGGTGACGGTGTAGTCGAAGCCTGTTTGGGTCGCAGTTAGCTTGTATAATATATGATATACAGGAGGAAGGAGGGAGGAGGGAAAAGGATGGAAGGAGGCGCACCGTAGACCTGGCAGCCCGCGGACTGGCGGAGGACCGCCTGCTCGAAGGAGGACTGCTGGTCGACGCCCATGGAGTACACGACGCAGGGGCGCGGGGGGTTTTGTGCAGCATGCGTCGCGCGCTCGAGGCCGCAGACCCACTTGCCGCCGTCGCCGAGGGAGCCTGTGGGTTGGGGTTAGCGTTGCGTTCCGGGGGAGTAGAGGTGATGTGGGGCAATTGAGAAGAACTCACCGACGCGAGTCACGGGAAACGGGCACGAGAACGCAGGGATGAAAAAGTCCCAGAGCATGTACGACGTCACGCTCGTCGGGGGCGTGAATCTAGGAGCGCTGTAAATGATCGAGCGCAGAGAAGAGTCGAAGGCAAACGCACGCAGGCATCCCGGGGCCCCCGACGCGTTCTATGGCGGCCTTGCGCTCGAGCACGTAGGCCTGGTAACGCCGCTCGTTCGCGTCTAGCGTGAGACTGAGGCGGCTCCGCGGCGGTGGGTGTGCTGGCTCTTCTTGCAAGTGGGCGCGAGGGTCGCTTAGACTGTAACGGGCGATAGAGTAGAGGGCGCCGAGGAAGAGAAGGGCTGGCAAGAGGTGCCATGGACTTAGGCGCGGCATTGGGGAATTGCGATGGGGGGGAAAGGGAACTGCCAACAATCGTTGGCGAATCCCACGAACGGAAGGGCCAAGCCGCGATGGCCGTCACCCCGCTACACGGTCATGTGCTTTGGTGTCACTTCACGCGAACAGTGAACGCGTTGGTCCACAATATTTTTAGACTCTGCCTCAGTTGTTTCTTTACCTTGACACGTAGGAGCCACTTGGATTTCACCTTTCGTTGCTCAATTTCAGCGCTTCGGCGCCTTCGGGCCCGCACCCTGGTCGCATCCAAGTTGCGTTCCGATTCGCGCCGCACATCTGAGCTAGGAATCAACGATCGTGCGGAAGCCAAGCAAGCAACCTCAAGGATTAGGTTATTCCATTTAACAACCCCCCTTGTTGAAAACAACCCGGGTTGTTGGATCAAAAAACAACCGCTGCTATTTCAAACCTGCTAAAACAGTGTTGAGTCGATGGGTAGAACTCCCATCAAAGATCTATCCCCATTTGGACCCTATTCGGCTCCCGACTGGGGCGGCGCGCGCCACCGCGCGGCAGGGGGCGCCCAGTAGCGCTATCGGTAAAATACACTGGTACTGTGGTCTACTATTTGGCCTTTGATGGCCATGTCGGCAACATGTTCTGGCCATCAAATCGGCTGCGGGCTAATGAACGACGCATTTTCAATGCGCCTTCGTCGTGCGGTGAGGTGACGTGTTTCTCTGTTGACTCTCACTTGAATACCATCTCTCTACTGCCTTCAATACTATGGATATAAAACCCGAGGACAGAACAGTGCTCCGAGCCAGTGCAATCAAAGCCGAAACTGAAGTACCTGAAAACCCCCACCGGACAGTGCGGGTAGCTGCCGCCAGTGCGAGCATCCCTTCGAAAAAATCTATCTACCCTCCCCACGTCGAGCTCAAGTTGCTTCATTCATTAGCGTGCAGCCGACTTGAATCTTGATGGCCAGAACATGTTGCCGACATGGCCATCAAAGGCCAAATAGTAGACCACAGTACCAGTGTATCTTACCGATAGCGCTACTGGGCGCCCCCTGCCGCGCGGTATGTCGTGGATGGGAAAGAACAAGATAGAACACATTCCTGTATCTTTGCCTATTTCAAGCTGCTAATACATAGATCCTGGAAAAAATGAGAAAAACATGTCACTGTGGAGATTCTGGAATTTTCCTTTTCAAGGTGAAATGTCATGCATGTCATGGCGGAAGTTGGATTTGTTGGCCACACGTTGGTCGAAAACGTAAATCTAGCAGCGGTGAATTCGAGCCCAGTAAACCAAGAGAACTGTTTACAGTAGTTTTGATGTCCAAAACATAAATTTTCAATTTCTCATCTCCTGTTTCTTTAAATTTGGCCTCCGTCGATGGACCTTCAAAAAACCGTACGAACACGAGAAAAAAAAGACGAAAGGGGCGCTTGTATGCCGCAAAATAGAGTTTAAATATTTGTTCATGACATTTGCTTGTTGTCCTTTTATTTTATTTTATTTTGTCTGTATACTCGAACAGAGTCGTCAGTGCGTCAACCCCAGAGAGCATACAGCAGTTTCTCAGCCAGAATTTGACCTTGGAAATTTCGAGAGAGACGCCTCCAGGTGTCGGCAACACTGTCGGCATCCCGCCACTTAACCTTTCCGACTGATCGGAGTTCTACCATCTCACTATGAACTCCTGCTAAAATATGATAGCTTGAACTGACATTTTAAATGCACCTAACGGCATCGTTGCCGGAGCTCGCCAATCGGGATTGAAGTACAAAACGAGCAGTCTGAGTGTCTACACATCTTGACCTTTGCGACATTTAAATGTTAATCGAATATTATGATACATTCCTAGACCCTCTACCATTGGCTGCAGTGTTAGGCGCCGGAAGGCGCTACGCACCTCAACCATTCATACTCCGAAGTGCGGTGCTGTCACCGCACTACACCATCATTATAACATCTAGACGATCACACATTTGTAACAGTATATAAACTTACACGTAGGCATGTGGGCGGTATCTTTTACCCACCCACATCCTACGCTGCATCCTGCTCTAATATATTAGAACCTGGACCAGTTTAGCTTTGGTGCATCATAAGATAACCCCAAACCCTTTATACTTTTTTAAACTCCATCGGCTCCTTTCAATAAAGGAGCGCATCTATATTTTTTTGCAAGAGATATACTACTACAAGCTCTCTATTCTATTATGGATAGCCAAGCTCCCGACGCTCTCTCGAGTGTCTCCGCAGTTGGTACACAGTACTACTCTGCGCCCGTAACCGTTGGGCCAGGCCCCAGCGGTGCCCGTAGATCTTCATCCGATGACGTGGCAACGGCCGTGAGCCCGGACAGAGTCCAGCGACTCACCATCCACCTCGACGAGCGAGGTGTGCCCTACCTCCTTGACGGAGATGGGAATCAAGTCGCTGCCGGCGACAGCATCTCCATACAACACTTTGTGCGAGATAGGTCAGCCTCTACCGAGGCTGGCGACGATGCCGACGGCGTGCCCATGCACCACTCGGCGCTCTTCCCCGATCAGCGTCAACAATCCGCTGAGCCATCCTCCGAGTCCGGTGTATCCGACTCAATCCCCACGGGAGCCCCCCGTGAAGGACTGTCCGCTATTGAGAGCCCCGCGAACTTACCGACCCTTGGCCTTGGTATCGATCCAATGGAAACCACGGTCGAGGATGTCCGCCGACTCAACGCCGTCCGCGGGCATCTCGGTGCCGCCAATGCCAGATTGCTGGCTACGACTGCGATTGTCGCAGAACAACAAGCGACTACCGAGGAGTTGCAGGAATCCATCTACTCCACTAGGGTAGAAGTACTATCGAGACTGGATTCCCTTCGAAATGAAGTAACTTCTCAGCGCGCTCGAATAAGCCGATGTTTGGACGATAACTTACGAGTGCTTCAAGAGACTGGGGCCTCTAGTTCCCAGATCAACGACATATTGAATATGATCCGAGAGAATGGCGGATCTCCTCGTCAAGACCGACAAGTACCTCCGCACCTCGACGCCCCGACATCGACCCCAAGTGTGGTTGTTCCCGAATCTGTTCAGACCGCAGCCAACGCGGTTATCTCTCCTCGCGCGGCCAGCGAGAGTTCTGACTCATTTCTCAAACGTGCGGGTGCCACTTTGAGAACTAAGAATCAAACCTTATCGGCTTTCCCTCTACCCACCGCGGGGGTCGCGACTAATCCTGTCGAGACAAAGCCGTCAGCACCAACCCCAGCCGTGGTCCCTAAATTCACCCTGCTGAACGAGGCCAAGGCAACCGGACGATTTGAAATGCCGTTAGACCACCGGAAGCTCGCCACAGACAGTGGGAACGTTCGAATCGAACGTATGATGAACACCACACAGCCCTCTGTACGACGAGTTCAGATGACGAGCGCCAGTAATGCCCGAGGGGTACCTGCTGGGATGAACAACTCCATATCTGGCTACCATGCTGGTGCACATGCCGAGGACGTGGTCGAGGAATTCACAAGCGAGATGGAGGAAGTCATCCGCCAAACCATCGATCGCCGAGTCGGGATGAAGATTGAGCTCCCTCCCGGCGTACGCCCCCCGAAGGTCGATAACCCAACACGGTTTCGCGGCCAGGACAGTCACGACTATTTCATGACGTTCCTGGAGAAGCTATTAGGTTGGATGAGAGCTGGTTGCTTTTGCGGACCAGAACTAGACGATTACCGCATTGTTTTACTACAAGGAGTATTGGACGACGACGCACACCGCTGGTTCGTCACCGAAGTCGATAATCCCCGGTTAGCCGGATACTGCAATTTGGACTTCGCTGACGTGGTCTGCGCCCTTTATCGGCGGTACGTCAAGTCGGCTACCGCTCAACGAGCTACCCGAGAATTCGACGCCGTTGAATGGAATCCGACGAAGGGGCCTGAAGATCTATACTCGTCGCTGATAACTCGCGGGCAGAGTATGATCGAAATGCCATCCCAGTTTGTATTCAAAACCCGCTTCCTCAAAGCCCTTCCTCTCTGGATCAGCAAGGAAATGCGGCTACGAAGAGGACTCACTATTGAATTCTCTCCACTGGAATCTCTCCGCTCGCACGCGCGGCAGATCTGGGAAACGGACCAAGGGATCAAAGACGAAGAGGCCCATGCCAGCTCTTCAGCCCGCCCGGACAATTCTAACCCGAGGTTCCAACGGGAGCGCCGTACCCCCAAGGCCACGGAGACAAACCCGCGGAACGACACGCGGAACGACCGCCCGTCTCGACCGCCCACTCGCGACAGCAGGCCCAACCCAGGACCGACTTCCCAAGAAAGGCCTGGCAAGAAGGTCTGCTTCTCCTGCGGAGGAGACCATTACGCCCGCGACAAGATCTGCCCGAATTATTCGGAGCAGCGTCCAGGACGAGATGCCCGTGTAGCTGCACAGCGAGTGCGTGAGAGTTACTCCGATGAAGAATCGGAGGAATATGGATACGAAGACGCACTGTCACTATCAGACAACGACAACGACCATGACCCAAACTCGGCCCCCGATTTGGATAACTTGATCGCGGATTCGCGCGAGGAAGAAGTTCACCTCCACGCCATGCGCGAACAACCCGTCCGACTGCAATACTATTCGATGAGGATAGAACCGGATGAGCACGAACCCCAAGATGACGAAAACCCTGCACCTTTCGGGAATTACAACCCGGGACCGATTTGTGTAGTCTGCAATGAATGTGAGCTTGTACGACGACAAGTGGCCGCCACCCCGGAAAACGGGCTCGTATCGGACCGAGAATATACCGTGTGTGCTCACCTCGCTCTAGCCGGGCTTGACCCGAGTAGGGTAAATCTACCCGACTCACCAGCCTCCGAAAGCACCTTGCTGCGTGAAGAGGCAACTTCAGACAATGAAATACCCAGGAATTGGCTCGGAGATCCCGACCTTCCCCCTGGGGTATTGATAGACCTTGAGGAGCCTTCATTCGCGCGTAGCGCACTGGACGAGGTACGGGACCATGATGCCGCCCGAGTACGTGACGGGCACCCAGCGCTTACCCCGCTGGAGTTTTACATCAACCTTAACTGGGTCCGACATTACCGGTACTACCCTGATGAGTCCGATGAAGAACTGCAAGTACTGCAATATCTTGAAGACTCACATCAGGAAATGCGTGAAGACGCCGAGTACGGCCCCGAAACCCGTGCACGCGACGCCGTGGAGGCAGAAGAAAACGCTCAGAAAGACGAGGAGCGGATCATCTCGAGGGGTGCTGGATCCGCATATCGATTAGACCCTGCACTGACCGGTATTGCTGGAGAAATTGGCGAGCGCGCTGCAATCTACCTGCTTAGCATGCACATTAGCGATCGCATGCAACAGATAGTAATTACTCGCCAATGGATACGCCTGGCAACGCGTCGACGAAACTTGATCGACCAAGAAATGGATGCCCCGTCTATCCCACATCACATCGAAGAGTTGTGGGAGGCCGCTCGGATGGCGAACTTAGAGGGTGACGCACGGATGAGCTATGAGCTTTCACAACTGGAAAGCGAAATGAGTCGGCTGAGAGCTGAACGAAGTGCCGAACAAGATGCTTTACAGTATCAACTTCACACCTCTGTCGTGGTGCCTGCCGAGTCGCTCGCGTCATTATCGCTAGAGCCTCTGCACGGAGTGATAAGTCGCTCACCTGGGGAGCTACCCAGGTTTCCGCAGTCCATACTTGTCCCTGGGCACGAAGAGCTTGGCGCGATGACACCGGACGAGGCAACATTCTGGTCCGCGCAAACTCCATTTTCGGCCGACGAAATGGACCGGTCCCTGATCCCCGAGTTGGCACCCACAGCCACTGATGACGTGGACCTCGGATCCCGATCGGACGAAGTCACCGAACCTCGTTCCGAGAACTGGTATACCCCGGAGGTACTAGCATTAATGAATGAACAAACTCCGGAACACATCGCCGATGCCGCGGAATACGACGCTCAAGCTGGATCAGGGTACACCTGGGATGAAGAATTAGAACGCCGTGATCGAGTACGCGAGGCTAACCAAGGTCGCGGGTGGCGATGGGCCGACGAGTTCTTGGCCAACGAATTCTTCGCTATCCGTGTTACTGAACAGCATGATACGGAAGACAACCACGACTCTACGTCTACTGGCTCGGAACTCACGGTTGACTCGGAAATCGACTCTAACTCAAGCAACGAGATGTTGAACATACCCGTCCGAGAGTCTTACGATAGTACCATGGACCAGCCCTTGGAACCTCATTCTGACGATGAGGAGATTTTGCAATCAATAGTCATGACGGGACCCCGCGACGCCGAATTAGTCGTAGTAAAATGCGACAGTCATGGAAATGTTTATACGCAAACCCGATCGCTGCCCATATTTCATTATTTGAACCCAACGTTCCGGGCCGAGCACGAGCATGCTATGAATATAGCTATCAGAGCGCGTGAGGAAGAAACAGAAAGCCCTCCACTGGACGAGACTCACCTCACTCAATGGAGCCATCCAGGGAGTGAGGTGAATGGACGAAACCGACGAGGATTCCCGGACTCGAGCCCGCGGCTTCTCCCAGGTGTGATATTTCACGAGAGACTAGCCTCACTAGACCCTGAGTTTGACGACGAGAACGCCGTCCCTGGATTCCGAGTTCAATTCCTCGCTGGAAGAACTCCTGATCAACCTGGTCCACTACCGCCACACCGACGCGTGAACAACAGCCAGCACCCGTCCCCTATCGGGTTGTTGGACCAACCTCGCGCTCGCGCGAGTCTACTGCGTGCATCACAGTACTACTGAAGATCAATGGGACAGAAGCTTTCGTTCTCATTGACACAGGTAGCACCACGAACTCAGTAACCCCAGAATTTGCGAACACAACCAAGGCGCCGCGCATCAAACTTGCACAGCAAGTCACACTACAACTCGGATGCGTAGGCAGCCGCTCTCGCATTAATTTCGGTACCCGAATCCCTGTGGATTTCGGGGGGATCAAAGGATATGTTTACTTCGATCTTGTAAACCTGGACCGTTACGATGTAATCATCGGCACCCCGTTCTTGAATAGACATGGTATTATCCTGGATTTTGGCAAGCGAGAGCTTCGCTTTCCTAATGGCCACGTTATCCCTGCACTCCCCATCACTGCAGAGGTCGCGTTGATATCCCGACGCAGTGCCGCACGCCGCGAGCCCGCCATTACTTCCACCGAAGTATGACTGCGTAGCGCAAGGGTTGAAGACGATGATAATCAATCCGACCGCGCGACGCAAGGATCAACGGCGGCCCCGATTCCTCCCCGTCATCAACAAGTCTCGATGGAGGAGGTCCCGGAGGAAGATGATAGGTTACCAACGCTACCAATTGGGTACGCGGGATACATGGAAGAAGAATCTGACTTTCAGGCAGGGCTTAATGCCGTGCCTGCAGCCGCCACTGTGGCCCCAGCACCTTCAGCCCCCTCAGTACCTGAGGGAAGTACTGAAGAAATTAACGAAGGAGATCCCGACTCCGAGGACGATGATAGCTTTTTTGATTGCGACGAAGGTCACGCCGACTACCTGGACGACACATTTTGCATTGAGTGTTGGAATGAAACCGAACGAGAATCGGTACTGCATCTTACTCTTGATCATGTCAACGAGGATGCACGTACACCGCGCAGGAAAACCGGCAATGGTATGCCAGACATATCGCAACTATCAGTAGTCACCCTACACTCAAGCAAACAGAAAATTTCACACCATTTGGAATACGACCAAGACGGTGTAAACGAGGAAGCCCTAGAAGAGGCCATCAGCTTCATGCACATGCGACATGAAGAACGGGTTGAAATGCAAAACGGCCCAGCCCCAGTTAACTCAATGGACCGACTAGCACCATTACGAGCAAAATGGTTCGCAGCGTGTGCAGATTTAATGGGACCAATCCCATCGACGCTGCCCCCGTTCCGCGAAATTAACCACGAAATTAATCTCGTGGATGAAGAACTGACATATGGATATCATATGCCGCGTTGCTCCGATGCACTCCGCCCCCAGCTTCGGGATAAGATCAACAGATACGTTGCCGCAGGCTGGTGGGAAATGCGCCCGGTCCCTCAAGCAGCCCCTCTACTGTGCATACATAAGAAAACAGGGAATCTGCGTACCGTCGTGGATGCCCGTAAACGGAACGAGAACACGATCAAGGACGTCACCCCCTTCCCTGACCAAGACAACATACGAATGGATGTCGCAAAGGCGAAATTTCGCTCGAAGATAGATATGTCCGACGCATACGAACAAATTCGTGTACGGCCGTCGGATGTTTGGAAAACAGCATTCGCCACAACCTTTGGGACTGGAGTGTCGAATGTGATGCAACAGGGCGACTGTAACGCACCAGCAACATTCCAGCGATTGATGACTTGGATTTTTCGCGACGGAATTGGAGACTACGTCCACGTTTATCTGGACGATATATTCGTGTTCTCTGACACAATCGAAGATCATGAACGGCACCTTGAATTAGTATTCCAGAGACTTCGCCGCGAACAACTATACTTGAGCAAGTCAAAATGCGACCTTTATTCCAAGGATATGGATTGCCTTGGACATCGTATCACGGATCAAGGACTCCACACGGATACGGACAAGATGGGCCGTATTCTGGAGTGGCGTACGCCTAGGTCTCACCAGGAAGTTTTACGCTTCCTGGGACTAGTTCAATACTTGGCGAATTTTATGCCAAACGTAGCTCACCTAACTTCCCCGCTGGAATCTATTTGCCGCGGTGGCCAGCCATTCCTTTGGCGCCCATTTCACCAACATTGCCTGGATGAAATCAAATTAATGGCCCGTCGCACGCCAATTTTGAAACCAATCAACGCCGCAACCGGCGAACCTATTTGGTTAATCTGTGACGCCTCTGTCTGTGGAGTAGGTGCACTTTACGGACAAGGCCCCGATTGGCAGACCTGCAGACCTGCAGGATTCATGTCCAAGAAGTTCACGTCAGCACAAAGATCATATAAAACATATGAACAAGAAGCACTCGCCATTATTGAAGGGCTTCTCAAATGGGAAGACAAGCTGCTAGGACGAAAAATTATGATCGCAACCGATCATAAAGCCCTTGAGGCCATTAAAACCGCAGCGCGCGGCAGCCTGAATGGCCGTCTAATACGCTGGGATGAATATTTATCACGGTTTGACTTCGAAATAATACATGTCGAAGGCGCCAAGAACAAAGTCGCGGACTGCCTCTCTAGATATTACGAGAACGACGCACCGGATGAGCATCACCCCCCGGGGGCATACGTTACCGGCGATTTCCGTCTCGACCCCGACCTAGAGGATATGACCCAGCTTCGTGCTGCGGAACTCCAGGATTACCCTACACGGCTATTTGCCCAGCGCGTTCGGGAACCAATTGAAGACCGAGTTCTCGAAGCCCGCGAACTCGAACTACACGCTATTGAACTCCATGATGAGGGATTCGACACCACGGCAATTACAGTTGGCGATGCACTTACTGCGGACCCGCCCCTAGAGGCCGTTGTCGAAGGTGATATAACGTTCCTCCCGGGCATACGCGCCGGGTACGAAAAGGACGCGTTCTTCGCGAAGATAATCGCAAACCCCGCGCATTTCCCGACCTTCGAGTACGCCGATGGCCTCATTCACACGAAGAACTTGGCCGGCACACGGTGTTTGTGCATCCCCCGAACGCCTGGACTACGTGGACCTCGACGGTTAACGGAACTCGTTATCGACCAGGCCCACAAAGTCCTGGGGCATTTGGGAGAAGCCCGCACGTCCGAGTACGTACGGCGCTGGTACTGGTGGCCCAAACTGGGTAAAGAAGTCGCGAAATTTTGCGCAAGTTGTGGCACATGTATGATGTCGAAAACCAGCACGCAAGCACCTGTTGGTCAATTACACCCACTACCGATACCCCTCCGGCCCTGGGATTCGGTAGGTATGGACTTCGTCGGTCCATTCCCAAGCTGCCTAGGATACAACTATATGTTAGTTGTAATATGCAGGCTTACGAGCATGGTCGCACTCATCCCGATGAAGGTCACCGACACGTCCTCCGACGTTGCCTGGCTATACGTACGCGACATTGTGCGATTACATGGCATCCCCCGGTCGATTGTTTCGGACCGCGACTCTAAATTCACAGCGAAATTTTGGCGCGAACTACACAGATTGACAGGATCGAAATTGATGATGTCGACGTCCTTCCATCCACAAACGGATGGCGCATCTGAGCGCGCGATACGAAATGTCAGTCAAATATTGAGATCCCTGGTCAACCCCGACCAGCGGGACTGGGTCTACCACATACCTATGGTAGAATTTGCCATCAACTCGAGTATTAGCGCATCCACGGGATACGCACCGTTCGAGTTAAATTATGGATACGTACCCAGAATGACCAACGTCGTGAGCGAGGATACCGAATACCCGGGCGTCCGGGACTTCGTGAACAAAGCACTCGCGAATATAGCGACAGCGCACGACTCCATCATAGAAGCTCGTGTTAGAGCAACGTTCCATGCCAACAAGGATCGGCGTGAAGAGATACCGTACGATGTTGGCGCCTTGGTGTACCTGTCTACAAAAAATCTCAATCTGCCGAAAAGCAGGGCACGGAAACTCGCACCGAAGTTTATCGGTCCATACCCGGTCATACGCAGCAATACGGAGACTTCCACCTACGAGCTGGAACTACCTGATGAATTGAAGCGACGCCGAGTCCACGCGACTTTCCACGCGTCGTTGTTACGGCCCCACCTGCCCAGCGATAACGATATCTTCCCTAGCCGGGAAGCTAGCCGGTTCTACGACTTCGGGATGCCCGACGACCAGGAATGGTTTGTGGAATCAGTTTTAAGCCACAAGTGGATTGGACCGTGCTCCGTGCGTTTCCGCGTACAATGGACGGCCGGTGATATTACCTGGGAGCCGCCTAAGCATCTTGACGAAGCCCAACAATTGGACGATTACTTCTTGCTGCACGGGGTAGACCGCTGGCAAGATCTGCCACGCGCATGAGGACCGCGGATGATTGATCCGTGATCAATCATCGCACGCTCACTCTAAACATCCACTACAAGTATGGGACGAGATTCGCCAAGGAACATTTCGACTTTCCTCTCCATATTTGCCTGGAGATCCATCCTTCTGAACACCAACATGTCCAAAGTATACAATGACGACAAAAACTGGGTCGAAGACCGCTACACCCGCGGCCGCATGCACCCTCGCAAGACCTACGGCTACTGGACTGGTGACGTTCGCGCCGCCACGTACGTGCACCCATTGGGTGCCTCACTTCAATCGCCACCCCCGCCCTTTGCGGGATTCGCCGCGCCCGATGCAACTGGAGACGATCCAGTAGATACATTGCCGCCCTCTGGTGCGCCAGGCACTGCCGCCCGCGAAACTCCTGCTGACCGTAAAGCAGGTAGCTCATACACACCCGACACGCACTCAGCATCGGGGTCCAGTCGGGACTACGACCGACATTACGAGTCTCCTCGCTACCGCGAGGATGTCCTACGCCACGAAGCCCTCACAAGCCGCGACCGCTTCCGCGACGAGCCTTACTGGGGTTCTCGTCCGCGCTACCCGCCGCGAGAAGATCGTGACGCAGTCGAACGCGAGCGACTACGTGACTATCATCGGAGTCAATCCGAGGCCGACCGCACTCGTGCGCGTGAAGTGCGCGTAGCACGCGAGCGAGGATACGCACCACAGCCTCCGCCGCCGCACCCATCCTTCCGCGACTCCCGGCGTGGCGACCAGAGCCCTCGCCGTATCATCGAGTCCCCGGACCTGCGCGCTGCGCCGCGTGGTCGTGATGGACACCCCCAATCACCGTGGGCAATCGCTCGCGCTGACCCTGACTTCGACGAATCCGACGACGACGTCCACTCCGACGTCGACTACGTGAACAACGAGGAAGGTCGCATCTCACGCGTCCGTTCCAAGGCGCCACGCGCAGATTCGCAAGCGCCGGCATTGCGTCCCCGCGACTCGCGTCTCGAGGACTGGCAATTCCGCGAGATCTGCAGCATCGAGCAGGCCCGCAATTTTGTTGGCTGGCTGTCCTGTGGACAGCAGGGGACCTACGAAAAACTCTCATTCATTGTGAGTCATGCCTCGGCGCGGCCGCTCGAATTCCGCACCGAGGGCGAGGCCTACCTCCTTCGTTACCAGCAGGACCTCGACCGCACTTATTGGACGGCTGCTACCGGTGCGCCGCGTGCGCCGCGTGCACAACGACACCCGAACATCCACGACCGCCGACTAGATGACCCGCCACATGCTGAACCATCTCCCACTCTCCATACCGCCGACGCGATGATAGTGGACGAAGAAGGCACCACCCGGTATCAATGGGGTTCCACCGGCGAATCCAGCGGCACGGCGAGTACGTCCTCGACGACTCCCGCGCCCCCTGCACGAACGATGCCGCCCAACCCCGCCTTCGCGACGGCGGGTCGATTGGTGCTAGCCTCTGTCACCCACATCTACCTGGGTGAATCCCGGCCGAACCCTGCGGACACCATACGGACTGGGCCCGACCTACTTGCACGACGGCCGAATACTCAGGCGTCGTTGCAAGACGGGGTCCGTTACTACTCCCTCGTTAACCCAGCACGCTGGGGCACCGGGCTGCTCAACGCACAGGGACGTATCCCTACTCACATTGTTGGAGAACAACCGTTGCGCTCCCACGTACGCTCGTACCATACGCAACTCGGGCTCGCACCCACGCAGCGCCGAGGAAGCTCCCACCAGTTCCATGTCTGGTACGCCGGGTCCAACGACCTGTTCTCAATCCAGGGGCTATTTAACCACATCGCGAAAGTCGGCGGATATCTGCGCGATAATCTGGCGATGGATCACTGGCCGGGTCCTGCTGACAATGTGACGTTCCCCCTCATCGTGGCGTGGTACATGCAGCATGGAATATATCCTGGATCCTCCGACGTCGAACAGCTCGAGACGTTCTCGCGCGCCCGACGCAATATCTCCACAGGGGTGGCCGATCTCGACAACACGACATGGAACACGATCCCCCGGTCATTCGCGGAAGCGTCGGAGACGATGGTGCCGAACTGGCCGGAGATCCTGGAAACTATCGTACTCCTCACCCACCCCGTGTTGCCCAACCCCGCTACTACCGCCGCTGACGCCGCGACTGCGGCGGGAATCGCTGCATCAATGCACGCGCCGATGATTATTGACCCCGTCGAAGAGCTATCGGCGTCGGGGATACGAATCATCACGGAAACTAATCTGGGGACTCCAGAGGTTCCGGATCCCCCGTCTGACTCTGACGCCACTTCAAGCCCGACGGCCGGCGTGTAATCCACGCTCGGTCACGCTGCATCAAGCAGTGCGGGCCCGCTCGTGTGTTGTCAATGTCCGTCTGCATCAAGTAGCGGGCGTCGTCGACTTACTGGCGGGAGAATGACTTATATTTTATCGCATTATTACACTGTCTTTACTACGTCGCAACGTAGGGCTGGCCCTACGTCCCTTGTACCTACAAGATGAATGGATTCCCGTTGCCATTAACTTGTTATCGGGCTCCGCCCTAAGGGGGGAGAGTGTTAGGCGCCGGAAGGCGCTACGCACCTCAACCATTCATACTCCGAAGTGCGGTGCTGTCACCGCACTACACCATCATTATAACATCTAGACGATCACACATTTGTAACAGTATATAAACTTACACGTAGGCATGTGGGCGGTATCTTTTACCCACCCACATCCTACGCTGCATCCTGCTCTAATATATTAGAACCTGGACCAGTTTAGCTTTGGTGCATCATAAGATAACCCCAAACCCTTTATATGCAGTCAGAGGTAAGTCTGCCGAACGAGGTGCCGACAGTACTCCCTGCATTCAGACGGCCCGGCGGCACAGGTAAAAGATACAGCGGAGCTGTGCCGAGTGATGGCGGTGGACTCTGCCGAGGCATCTCGGCACGGCTCCGTCATCTGGCGATGTAATTCCGACAGGGTCTGCCGCGGGGCCGCCTGAACGCAGTGAGTACTAGTATCGGCTCGGTATTGGCATTCATCCGAACTCGGCATGCCTTGGTATGTTTGAGCAAGTACATCCTTTTTTGAGGTGAAATCCACCGTTGGATGCGGGGCGCCTATGTACCAATTCTCACTGTAAGACTCGGACCGGGTTTTTGTGACTCGTTTACGTAGTCACTTTCACCTTTCACTCGCTACATGGGTTGACACTGGGTTAAACGCGAACGGGGTATTTTAGCCCAGAAAAACCGGGTTCCTCCTTTAACCCATGTACTTAGTCACTTCTACATGTGTTAGCCGACCAGATTTTTAACCCGTTTACTGGGTTAATATTACTCAGGGCCAACCGGTTATGTTGAGCCGGTACATGGGTTAGAATGACCTCTTATTTTAGGTCTCACCAAACATCACACGACCGACAATGGCACACTGTTTAAGTCGGTAAACACAAGTACTGACCGCAAGGAGCCTTATTTTGAGTTCAAGTTGTCGGCCTCGCAAACCTGGACAAGTCATTCGAACTCCGCCGCGCACGTGCATCACTAAGGCGTGATTTGATTGCAACCATCTGCCACGTCAGACATCTCAGACTCTTGCTTTCCTCCCCTCTCCTCCATCCCCTGCAAACGGCCTCAAGCCATTCCCCAAGTGTTTCCAAGCTTACTCAAAGATCCTTCAAGCCTCCTTCAAGTACTGTCAAGTATTCTGGGCAATTCTCAAGCGCCGTACTGGTTTCAAGTCCGACAATTCTGCTATGTCTCGTGCCTGTTCCGCCGTCTGGGGCTCTAGTCGTTGACTCTTCCTCCGGCACCCTTCGTCTACTAATCTTCTTGTGCTACAGATGATCATCAGCTTTCGAACAGGGCTTCCGAGTGGTTGGGGGCCATGCTTTCACCTCGGCGAGGGCTCATAGGTGCGTAACCAGCTTCCCACCAACTCAATTTCAGGCTGACACATGTACATAGTGTTCCTTTACACCACCCCTCGACGGGCTAGAGCTCGCGGCCGGTGCGTAGGCAGTGAGTGCTCCGGCGGCCGCGGGGATGGAGGTTTGGTGGGCGGCGGCCAGGCGGTGTGCTATGTCATGCCCAATGTGTATGGATCCATGGCCGGGAGAGTGCCGCGTTGGTTCATGCAGGTAATGTACATAGTGTATATACATTATATCATATATATTCTTTTCTGCTTCATTTGCATGTGCTTTGGCCCCATACGCAGTCGTTTTAACTAGGTAACCAAGGTTTATTCACTCGGTACGGGAAAACCCACTACACGAGTCATAGTAACCCAGCAGAAGCCTGAGGAAATAGCGCTTCCAGACCGAGTCCAAAGGGAAATTAAAAGGGTCAAAATAAACCGATGTAACCCGTTTCTGGGCATGGAATTTTGACCCGTTCAGTGGGTTCTTTCGGCTGAATCCGGGTTACTCTCACTCGTCTTCTAGGTTATATTGATTCGTTCAGCGGGTTGAAAACCGAGGGAAAAAAACCCAGTCCGAGTCTTACAGTGTTCTGTCTCAGACGTATAAATACCCGGGGTTGTTGAATATAACTTTGATCCAACAAGGGGGTTGTTGAATAGAATAATCCCAAGCTCAACAGCTAATATGTGTTTTATTTAGAACATCATACATGTGCCAAGGAGGCTGTGATGGCGCTTCGCGTCTTTCCTCTTACCACTATCGATGGACAACGACCTTACCCCAGACGCAGATTTCAGGTCGGAGGGGCCGACAACTGATCATGGATCCGCACCGTGTGTACCCCTTTCTAACAAAAAGCCAGTCGCATGACTCGCTCCCGGCGCTTAATCCAGATTTGCGGGCGCTTTTTTCCCCAGCTCACGGAACTTCACCGTTTATGGGAACACATTCACCAGCATCACGAACAACCATAACGAAGTCGCCATTCCACCAGGTAAAAATGCTCACTATGGAGAGGCGCTAAATCCAACTCTTCGTAGACTTTCGGAGGATTCCAGTTGGGGATATTGACCTGAGGCACGAGATACTATCGGCTGCACGCAGAATTAGGTATCGTGAACCGCCAGAAGATGCGAGGTTCTGTGCGGCGGATGTACTCGGCACGGATTCATGGCAGCACTTCAGATATGAGTGTTGCTTTGTATCAGGGCGATAAAGCGGAGGAGGTATGCTCAGAGTTCTGCCTATCGTACCTGCTTCATCGGTTCTCATAGGAGTGGCGGGCATATATTACCAGACATTCACTACTTCGTTAAACTTGCAAAAGGCTCAATAGATGGATTATTGAAATGTCAAGTTCCAGTCATCCGAACGTTCTCCAAATTTTTGCCGTTGCAGGTTCGTCAGGTATTCATGCTATAGTAGCCCACGATGGTTGGTCCTCCAGTTATCAAGGATGGAGCAGTTATTGATCTCGACTCTTGACTTAGAGTTGATCCCTTTTGTCAACTTTCTGGGCATCTACAGGAATTCATCGATCTTGACTGCCTACATTTACGCGTATAATGTACGTACATTTGATCTCTTTGGTTCTTTGGTTTCTGAGCTTTCTGAAGTTTGCGGAGCTCTGGGTAAGAGATATGAAACCTATCGGTCTGGTCCCTGACTTTGTCTCAGGAAGTACAGTATTACTTCGGGAACATGTTCAGGTACTGCCTCGTAAGTCACCACTTATCATTCCTGTGTTCCTTCTAGATTGAGATTGTAGAATGAGGATGAATGCACCTTATGGATTCGCCGTTCAACCGGTAGGCTCTGCGTCGAATGTGCACCCAGCGATATCCCTGCGCCAAGTTGCGAATACATGCGGATCTTCAACTCATCGGATCCCACAGTCAACTTCAATAGCCGTCCCATAGTCCACGTTGATGATCCGAATTCGGAGACCAGGATCGTTGACTGTTTCCACTTGGACCTTTTCCACGAAACCTGTGCTTGGCAATTGCGACACCGGTGGTCTTACTCAGTAGCTACGAAGGCACAGTTTAATCTGGGAGCCGTAGTGTGTCCTCCTCTGGGTTCCGAGTTGAATGTGTTGGAATAATTGCAAGCCGACACGCGTTTCACATACGTGATGTAACACGTATCGGGAAGCTGGCATGGAGGTGCACAGCAGTGTTGTGAGACACGTCTCAGCTGGTCTGAAACATTGTCCTCTCCATTGTTCAACATGTCTGTTTGTACTTGTATATTCCCATTGTTCTCTAGAGTATAAAAGCTCGCCTACATCTTGGAATAAACCAATTGAATCTTATTTTCTCCTTTGCTTCCCCCCCCTCTTTTGGATACCCCATTCTCACAGGTTATTGGCCCCTGGCTTCAACTACGCCTTGACCTCGATCTTTGACCTCACACTTGTTACGAACTGAACCCGAAAGTCTACCTTGTGTAGCACCGATCGCACCCATCCGAAAGCGCGTGTATCCGAAAGCCCACGTCGAGTGGCACCGAAAGTCTACGTCGAGTAGCACCGATCAGGCCTACCCGAAAGCCTGTGTACTGAACTGATCAGGCCTATCCGAAAGCCTGTGTCCCGAACCGATCGCGCCATACTCGAAAGCGCGTGTACCAAACCGAACCCAAACTGATTGCGCCGTACTCGAAAGCGCACCGAACCCGAACCGATCGTGCCGTATTCGAAAGCACGTGTCCCGAACCCCCGAATTCTGCGCCGAGCAGCTCGAACCGAACCCCGAACCCCCGAACCTATTGACGCCCGACCACCACGATGACGGAGGCAAAAGGCATGACGAAATTAACGAACGAAAACTACGAAATTTGGCGCATCTTGATGGAAGCTGTGTTTGTCCGAAAGAACATTCACGATGTTGCTGTTGGGATCACCCCGCGACCGACGACTGGACCGAATTCGAAGGCCGTCCGTGACTGGGATAGGCAGAGTGCCGAGGCCCATGCGGAAATGGTCCTTGCTGTAGAAGTTGGTCAGCTTGCGCATATGACCGCTGCGACCGCATGTGAAGTGTGGGAGGAACTGGAGAAGGTTCATCGTTCCCGAGGCTTTGCTACGAAGATGGCATTGCGTCGTGAATTCATGTTGATGAAGATGGACACCCACCAGAAGATGGCATCTTGGATTGGTGATGTTCGCAATGTTGCGTTCCGGCTAGGAAAGGCTGGCATCACTGTTGACGATGAAGACATAATCCTTGTGCTCACCATGGGACTCCCCGACACATATGACACCCTTGTTGTTTCTCTCGACTCTACCGAACCCGACAAGTTTACTGTTGACTACGTGATCGGCCGCCTCTTGAACGAGGAATCACGTAAAACACCACCTACCGGCACCCGTGAAGCTGCTTTCCGTGCTTCAAATCATGGAACTCGACCTGCACGACCCCTGTCCGAAGTCACTTGTTTCAAATGTGGCAAGAAAGGCCACTACCAGGCTAGCTGCACTGGAAAGAAGGAAACCGCTGGTGCAGCCAATGTGGAATTAGATGGAGCTTGGTGAAGAGCTCGGCTTGAAGGGGAATGTTGGAATAATTGCAAGCCGACACGCGTTTCACATACGTGATGTAACACGTATCGGGAAGCTGGCATGGAGGTGCACAGCAGTGTTGTGAGACATGTCTCAGCTGGTCTGAAACATTGTCCTCTCCATTGTTCAACATGTCTGTTTGTACTTGTATATTCCCATTGTTCTCTAGAGTATAAAAGCTCGCCTACATCTTGGAATAAACCCATTGAATCTTATTTTCCCCCTTGCTTCCCCCCCTCTTTTGGATACCCCATTCTCACAGAATGGCTCGGTGGAGATTGCATTCTTACCTGGTGTGACCTCGAGCCTTCACGATTGGTACATTAGCGACGTTCAGGATTTGTACTTCAGCAGCATGAGGGTCGGAGAGATCATGGAAGATGGTTGGACCCGGTGCGTAGTTCACTTACATCTAGACCTGTGTTTGGCTGATTAAGCTGAATATTGAAGCTGGAACCCCAGCGAGATATTCGGCACCATCATTCAGGCATCCCTTAATCGGGGACATATTTATGATGAAATATGGCTTTCTCAGGCGCACCACATTTTTCATCGGAGCCAGATTACGTCGGACTACGAGAACTATGGTGCGTCGCAAATACAAGTCTAGTTCCGAGTTTCCGTTGACTTGGTATGCAGCAATCATACATGGCTTGGAATTTCAACTTCCCATTTCACAACCAACGCAGACTCCTCCGGAAGGCTACCTATTTGTCTGTCCCATCAACGATCTACAAACCGGAGCATATCGAGTGCCTGATTGTCCAGCTTACTGGTCACTCGATCCGTCCGGTGCTGAACGCCTCAGCATAAATCGGGCGACTGATCTGGGATTTCCTCCTCTTGAACTCGAGATGAACATGAAAGGAAGCTCCTGGGATGCCACTGTCTATGCGGGATTGCGCAAATTCCATGAAGCCAAAGGGTTTGACCCAGACAGCCAGGACATTGCGTGGTATCTTGGGCACCCAATCCTCCAGCTTTCGCATGAGATGAACGTGCCTTTTACTCATGGTAAGCCGATGTTTAATCTGTTTTATGCTTACTCATTTGCAAAGTGGTTGGCGAGGGTTCCGATGTAGAAAAGGAGAGCGAAAGTACTTCTTCAGACGATACTGAGGATGAGAATATCAACGAACTGGCTGACTTCGAACACGGTGCGTTTACCAGCTAGCCATAGGGCTGCCGCCCGTGGCCGTGGCCACGGTTCCACGGCACCCGTGGCACGGGTGCCGTGCCCGTGCCGTCGAGGATTTTGAGCAACCATCCACGGCACGGGCACGGCACGGGTATGAGCCGTGTGAGCCGTTGAAAACACGGCCGTCACGGCCGTCTTACGGTTAGCCAGACCCAGCAAAACCACTGTCTGAATGACTTTCTGCTCATGGACCCTCTTATCACCGGCTTCTACCGGCTTTCTACGATCTATATATTCTTTTCGGAGGACAGCCGAATGGGTACAAACCGCCAAGAATTATGATGCCATCATCGTGTTGTTACAAGCGAGGCCTCCTTTTGCTGCTCCCTACGACGCGCCTCAACACACTGCTGACGCGTATTAGCGCGCCAAAGTCTTTACAAGCCCTTCCACAAAGCTTCACTAGGTTTGAATCTCACTCCAACATCCCCGTAATAATTTCACTGGCACTTTGGGCTGATTAAATATAGTCGTGCATGCTCTCTTCCTTGTGGGTTGCCCCCCTCTCCTCGTGCTTTAATATTCACATGCCTTGGTCTATCTAAGTTCCATCGGGCGGCGGCGGCGAGGACTAAGCTTCATTACCTCCTTCAACTTTTGGCGGCATCGGAAGCTGCAAGGCTGCAGTACACTTGTAGCTTTCGCTACCTAACCGCTATTCAGGAGATTGTCGGTTGAATTACTTGTTATATAAACACTATAAACAATTTTTTCTTTGCACTGCCAAAACCCGTGGTACCGTTTACGGCCGTGCCGTGGACCGTGCCGTGCCGTCGGAGCCTCTCAGATCGACCTCACGGGCCGTGTAGGGCACGGCCGTGCCGTGGAAAAGCCGTCGATTCCACGGCCGTGCCCGTGACGGGCACGGGTGGCAGCCCTAGCTAGCCATCCTCATTATTAATTTAGAAATTCCAGAATATATTCTGAACCCACTGCAAGTTCCGTCCGTCTACGTCGCCGACTCGGTTCCCTGGGACTGGAAGGTCGCCATGTTCGTCAAGTTTGGGCTCATCTTGGCGCTATTAATCTTATCATTGTACTGTACGAATATGGGCCTCCGCCGAGGTTTTTATAATTAGGCCCACGTTCAACCAACTATATTATCATTCTCCCCCGCCACGGGCCTCTGGGGTCATTCAGCTCTTCTTGTGTGCACCCAGGTAATGAACATGGAAAAAACTCAGAGATTGAACTGTAGATTGAACTACGGATTCTGCTTTGGAAACGATCTGATCGTTAACATGAATTCAAGGTTGGGCAGGAGTCGGTCAATACTCGGGGTACATTCCTCACTGATTTCACGCTTTCTCTTCTTGGCTCGACGCTACAATACTTCATTTCAACTATCCCTTTATTCTCACTTCTTCACAACCGGACGATGAGGCGCCAGAACCCCTTCCACTCGACGGAGAAACCTTTCTACTTGATGCATTCAGTGCCCGGTAATCTTTTGGCTCCATTCTATTTACCCACTTTGATTGATTGACTGGAATAGTCCCGATGGTGCGCAAAGTACTCCCTAAGAAAGGGTTCACATTCTCCAACGGCACAACAATCCCATTGGTTCAACCCCAGGGAGATTTCATGTCGAGCACCAATGATGTTCTGCGCACTCTGTTAAAAATTAAATTGGCTGAGCGCATTCCGGAACTTTGCGTCCCGCACCATTTCCTGATGTTGGATCTCCCCAACGCATATTTCAGAGAGCCTTTCTCTTTGTTACCCCCCCCCCCCCCATTATTGGCGAGCAACTCGCAAGCGCCCAGTGCGATTTTCATGTTTTGATGTAATTAGGTTCCGAACAATTTGGGCTTCATTCCCGTGCCATTTCTATGCCGTCTCCTATAGGCATCGAATCTGACTGGGACCGCGGCTACCCTGGAGGATCTAGAGAAAGTATGGCCATGGCACGGTTCCAACCATGGTCGGAGGCACGCGGGTACATGCTGCGCCATCGCCCCGGCTGGGTCCTTCCGCTGAGAGACTCCCCAGTATCAAGAGATGCTACGGACCGAATTTTCCTGGAGCGCAAGTTACATGTATGAATTCCGAAGGCCCTCCAGGCACCTGATTTCAATAGCTCGAGTTGGCTCCAATGCTGGTTCAATGATATAGTACAAATATTTCTTATTGCGGCGGCAAATGCCGAGGCACCGAGCCGTCGAGGTTCGGGAAGGCTCCGGCGGCCCGGGTTTGAGACTGCTGTTGCTTAGGGTGATATAATTTTTCAAACAGAACGGGATCACTGGGACAGGCTCCGGAGGAGGCGAATGGAAATGGGTAAGCATGGGGTGAAAACAAACGGCCCAGGAGAAGGGGTTGGAGGAAGGGATGTGTGCGGACAGAGGTTGCGAGGGGAAAGTTGCATAAATTATTGCTCAACTTGTCAACGCCCGCGAATTTACAGTGGGTGTCAAAGCTAATGAATTTCACATGCAAAATTATGAAATTCCCAAAAAGCGCATGGAATCTTTCAAAAAGTATGTGACCCAAGTGGATGAAAACTGTTTCTTAGGATTGCGATCCGCGCCTAGTCCATGACTTTCATGGAAAAGTGCATGAGATCTTAAAGAAATTATGTGAAACTCGGTGATTTAGAGTTTGAATTTCATATATGCGAGGGTGTGAAAGTCATTAGCTTTGACACTCGCAGTGATTTATTCACGGGGTTCAGCTATAGTGTGATGATAGATAATAATCAGCAGCACATGTATCTGTAGAACACCATAATACTCACTCCGACGCACTCGTTTCAAACATGAAAGCTATTGTCCTTCCAGTCGAACTTCACCCTTTCAGAGTCCTGATGCCTTTCTGCAGACCTCTCGTAGTCTCTTATAAACAGACGCTACAACAAAAAAAACTCGTACCTCGTGTGTTGTAGTCTGTCAGATCCCTGATCGGTGTTATTGGAAGTCAACCTTATTATGTAAGCTCAGATTTCTCGACTCTCGTTTACACACTTTGGATGAATGTGGGGGATTTATTTTACCAAATTATCACTCACGGAGTCACAAAGGACAACTTTCCCACTCAAGTTTTTCACGGAAAAGCACAGGTGAAGAGGTCAAAATTTGATGGGCCGTTGACCGGCCTTTCATTCCATCAGGATTATAGACCCGAGAAAAAATGTAAAGAGACAGATCTATTCAAAATGAGAAGAAAACTCATTTGGCCTCTTAGATCTTTGAACATAGGCGGCTGGAAGCGCCATAGAGCCCGAGCCAAAATTGAAACTCCGCACTTTACGTAATAAGGTCGACTTCCAATGATCGGGCGCGGTTAAACTACAGACTAGACCTCTCGAGCGAACAAACTCTGGCGTGCGATTGGTTTTATTTTTATTTGGGGCAGGAGGTTTCGCCCTTATGGGATTTAGTTGGGTATATCGGTTCCCATGTCTGGTCTCAAATAAGCCGAATGTGTTCGGGGTTTGGTGTAGTCTCTCTAGACACTGTATGTAATGAAAACCGGCTCGTTCCTCGCCCATTACAAGGTTTGGTGATGCCACATTCAAATGGCTGTTGATTGGCGCTCGGCCGCCAATCGCCGAGTTCGGCACTGTACGTAATGCTCACATCACCCGGCGCCCACTGCTTCGCCTTACGACTCGGAGCGCTCGACGCGGCAGCAATACAACACTCATCCCTGCTTTCACTTTACCCCCATGTTCGCTTCCAGCTCTAGTGTCCAGATTAATGGTGGGAACTTCTACGACGTTGCGGGGAACGTGCATTTCAAAAGCATTCAACTTACTGAGCACGATGAGGCGCAAATGGCTGTACAAATTGGCTCGGCGCAAAATATACAAGATGATGCTGGTGTTCATCGGCTGGTGGGAGTAGAGAGGAATCAAGGACGTCGAGGGGATGTGAGGATGCTGCCCTATGGTGTGTTTGGAGTCGCTTGGAGCAGTATTTCACTGACTCTCGCAAAGACGTTTCTCAGCGTATTCTGTCCCGATCACTTCACCCCACCTTTTCCGATAATCCGCGTTTACAATCGGGAAAAGAACTTCAGCTGCCGCCGATTGATCCCCTGAGAGTATGGGACGGGCATGAAACCAGCGACACACCTTCGAGGATTGATGATCTGCGTCCCCGCCGCAGAGCCAGGCCCAATGTTGGGCAAAGATCGAGCGGTTCTGAATCTAGGGATTGTTTGCCCCCGATATCCGCGCTGGTTTCCTTCTCCCCTGATTCTGGCCCTTCTCAATATCACTTCATGTCGGAACCGCAGTCGGCTGGCGACGCGTTCAGCTCGAACCGTCTTTCGACGAACCACTACCAAGTCCATCTTGCCAATATCGAGTAGAGACAGAGTCGACCTGGCAATATTCCGGCCTATTGTCCCTTGAGATCTCTCGCTGGGATTAATAATAATAACCCTTTTCCTTTGGAGCGCCCGGTGGTGCACGAACCTAAAACAAGTATCAACGGCGGGACATTCATCGGCGGGAATGTTAACAATATTCATGGCCACGGCGAGACTGGTGAGTTTCAAAGTCCAATGTATCTTTGAACGAACAATTTGCTAATATTGATATACAGGTCTGCATATTCTCCATCGCGCCATTGCGGGCGATGCATTTCACGACTCGGCTGAGCGATACCCGCAGCCTCAATGCCATCCTGACACGCGAACAAAAATGCTTGATGTCCTGCAGCGATGGGCCCGTGGAGCGGAACCCCCAATAAACTGGACGTCGGAGGACATTGAGTATTATCACCCACCCGAGGACGAGGATTCCGACTCGAATCAGGACGATGGGGTCGTGGACTCATCTTGGGATGACCGTTCCGAAGAGGGGAACGATGATATGAATTCTGACGAAGACAGACCCAGTAGCAGTATCCTCTGGCTCCACGGACCTGCTGGATCGGGAAAATCAGCCATTGCCCAGTCCCTTTGCCAGCAGTTACAGGGAGAAGGCCGCCTTGGCGGGAGCTTCTTCTTCAAACGCGGCCATCCATCCCGTGGAAATGCCAGCAAGTTATTACCTACAATTGCATACCAGCTTGCACTCATCGACCGGGAATTGAAGAATACCATCTCTGAGACAGTCGAGAACGATCCTGCGATTGTGAACCGGTCGTTTTCTGCTCAGCTTCAAAATTTGATCATTGAACCATGCCGGCGGCGGACTCCTCTTACCCACCCGGTGTGCTTCGTAATCGACGGGCTAGACGAGTGCGATAGCCAGGACATTCAGCAAGGAATATTGCGGTCAATTGCTATTGCAATACAACAACCACTGCCGGTCCTATTTTTCATCGCCAGCCGACATGAACCTCACATTGCCGAGGTTTTCGATGAACCTGTCTTGGACGGATTCCACCGTGGTTTGAACATCCGCCAGTCATTTGAAGATGTCCGTAGATATTTGCGAAGTGAATTCAGCCGGATTCATCGGGAACACCGCACCACCATGTCCACGGTTTCCCCGCCCTGGCCATCTTCGGAAGTTGTTGAGGCCCTGGTCGAGAAATCATCTGGATATTTCATCTACGCATCCACCGTCATCAAATACATTGACGACAAAAATTTTCGTCCTACAGGCCGTCTCGAGATTATTTTGGGGATAAAGCAGCGGGGTCCACCATCGCCATTTGATACACTCGACCAGCTCTATAGTCAAATCCTCTCTGATGTTCCTCTGGATTCCCGACCTCAACTTCTTCGCATTCTCACCGTCATTTCGGCTGATCTACTTCCCGTGTCTTATTCCGTGATGGAGCAACTGCTGGAACTTGACCCCGGGGATGTTGGTTTGATTTTACGCAACGTCCATTCCGTGATCACATCCAGACTTTGTCTTGGTGTACCATGCCTCATTCCTCGACTTCCTCCACGATACCGCACGATCAGGACCTTTTGGCATCAATGATTCCCAGCGCTGCACGGATCTGGTTCGCGACATATTGAAGGCACTTGCATACAGAGGTGATGATCCATTTCTGAATGCATATGGCGCTGTGGCCTGGTAAATACTTTCAATTTGGACACAATGAAGTTTGCCCAATTATGTATGACTCGCAGGTCATTGACGCCACGATGCTTCTCGTTCATCTCCTCGACTCAACCCTCCCTGGATTTTGTGGCCCTTTTGCGTTCTATGAACCCAGATGTCTTTTTTATGCTTCGTGGGAGCGATCACTATACGGACTTCTTCAATTGGTTAAAAGTAAGTATGGCCTCGTTCTTGCTGTGCGATGACGATGTTGATTTTGATCCAGAACTTTCGCACCATGGGTGACGATGCTATCACGCTCTGGGATGACTATCGTTTCATGCGGTTGTGTGAGCACGTCTGGGTCGACTGCCCAACCGGAGTAACAATAGGGCAAAATCCCCACAATTATCACCCCATTTTGTCGCAAATCCCCCCGAAGCTGATTCGACTTCTTCGTGCGTTTAGCGTCTTTGTGACCTGGCCGCATCCTCTATTGCAACTGCACTATTTCTTGGACATCTCGTGGGAAGAGCTGAGATCAATGATTCGTCCTCTTTGTGGACTTGTTGGCGAAGATCAACAACGGCTTCAAGAAGTGTTCGCTTTTGCAACGGATCCGACCCTCGTTGCAGAACTTTCCTTTGATTCGACCATCCGCGATCTTGCGTGGGGCGGTTTGCGTCTAAGGAAAAGAATACTCAGCGGCAAAATGCTCGCAACTTACAGGTGAGTGCCGATCTTGTCGAGCTCGTGTAAGCTCGACTCACTCCCTGATATTGTAGAGATGTAACCACTGGGTGGGGATATTTTCTGAGGTTTTGCGGGCCCGTCCTAGATTTGCTGAGGGCTTTGGGGGAAATTGAGACTGCCTGGACGAGCAATAAAAATCCTGGACATGAAACCTTGTTTTGGCCCGGGGATCTCCATAACGTCGTGCAGTGGCTGAAGGTTCGTCTTCATCCTTTGCTAGTATGCACATCTTCATGCGGATAGTCCGGCTCAGACATTTCCTCAACCTCCGCATGGATTGATCATTCATTTTGAGCAACTTTTGGAAGCAACCGCTCGGCTGTTCGATCCCCAATTCGTCACCTTTGATTACCTGGAGAATAGGTGGATGCGTTGGCAGGAAAAGAACAGAAAATGGCTAGAACCCTGCGCATAAGTATGCACCTCACCGCAGAATACCTGTTTGTATCGCGTAATATTACTCTCAAACAATAGGAAACTAGGGATGCCCACCGTCGCCGTCTTTAAGGGTGTGACGGGTGCCGCCAGCAGCAGGGCGTCCCGTCCCGTCGAAGCTTCGGGCCAAATTGTTGACGGGGCGGATACGAGACGGGGAGATTACAGATGGCTCATTTGGCTTCTGCGCAAACTTTCTATTCTAGGAGGATTTCTGTCCCTTTTATTTTCCCTTGCATTTTGCTGACCATTATATTACCCGAATCGAAATAGGTCCTTGGATATTCAGATGCAGCGAGGCACGATTTCCTACTCCAGAGTGAACAACGATTTTTGCCCGGATTCCGCAGTGGCGCTTCCTTCTTCGACAAAGAGTGGGTATCAACCGATCTGGAAGGCTCTGGCGATTCAATGGTCATACAAAAACCTTTCAAAGTAAGCAATAGGCATTCGGTGGATATATATGCTGCGCGACCAATCTGTCGGGAATTCTCGGCGCTTCGAGAAATTATCGCGGAGCTCCGAATATCCCGCCGTCGGTGCCTATCTCCAATTTACTGGACCATCTCCTGTCGTAGACGCATCTGTAACGAGTGAGTTTTTTTATCTAATCCCTCTCTTTATTTTCTATGCACATTCCTTGTCGCCATGATCACGCTCCTTACTTTATTTCCCCTTTTGTTTCACCTGTCAATCCGTAGTATATAAGCCTGTGATGTTCGTAGTTAGTTCCCCGGTCAATACTATCCTTACGCCACTCACCTCGTTGGACTGACCATTCACCGAACTGATTTCTTCGTGTGCCGGAACTAGCAGCCGACTCACAGGCCGACTGCTCTCCGTCACAGCGTCGCTGTCGATGCGAAGTTGCGTGTCTACGGTGCGGCCAGCCTGCGCAACGCGGACGCGGCGGTGTTCCAGATATACCAGCGGGCGATGCGGTATTTCCTTCGTCTAATTTTTCTTTCATTGTTTTTATCCCGCACTCCACAGCAGTTGCTGAGATGCAGGTATGAGTGAATGAACGGATGATCACTGCCGGGCTCCGAATCTCCGAAGATCAATCATTCTGGGGCTACCGGGAGCAATCCCTTTGTAACCAACACTCATGTCGTCGAAACAGCAATCGGTGGAAGGGAAAAGTCCGATGAGCGAATATGCTATGCATATATCACAACAATCAAATAACCCTCACACCCAAGCCATTTTTTCGGCTATTTCCTCTTCCAACATCGTCCTCTTGGACTCACTCTTCGCGAAAACCCAGTCTGACCCGAAAACCTACCCCAGTCCCGACCGAGAACAGATGATTGGATACGCAGCTGTGGAGAATCAGCCCCTCGCACTCTCGCACCTCCTCCAGCTGCCGCCCATATCGCGCGACAACGTGACGCTGCAGCTGCTAACCGCGTGCGCGGAGCACATCGAGTGCTACAGGGTTCTCGTCACGGTGCATCCGCATGCGCTCGCGTATGAGCTCGGACACACCGGGGACGTGTTCGGCGCGGCCGTATTCCGCGGCGACCGCGAATTCATGTGCGTCGCCGCGAACGAGCTGGCGTGGAAGATAGATCCCAACACGTGCGAGGTGTTCCACCGCCCGGTGCTACTGGTTGCGACGAACTGCGACGAGCGCGTGCTGCGGTGTCTTTTGACAGAGTGTGGGGAGGTCAGGGTACGGGGGACAGACGCGATTAGGGCCGCGATCAAACACCGCCGGATGGATAATCTCTGTTGCCTGCTGGAGCATGCACAGGAGGGGATGAAGGCCGTCGTGGATGGATCGCCATTGCCGCAGGATTTGTATCCCTGGCAGGCGGAGAAGAGGAAGGAACAAGGATGGGACGTGCCGAACTTACATTATGCTGCTGCGTTGGGGAATGTCGATGCAATGCGCATTCTGTTGGAAGCTGGGGCAGACCCAGATGTTAGGTACCCGAAGACATAGGTGCCGTAGCGCCTATCTTACATCAGCTTACCTATCTTTGTTTACACATATTTGTATCAGTAGTATTTAAAGGGATCGGCCACGTGCGGGTGGGTATCTTTTACACACCCACACTATAGGCCGCTCCCTTCTGTCAATCATACAGAACCTGGACCAGCTTATTATCTGGAGTTGAGTGAGAGACCCACAACCCCAACTAACACTTTTTTAAGCTCCATCGCTCCCAACGGAGCACCTCTATAAATTTTGACTACAAAAAAGACTACCGAAAAAGTCTACTCTACCATGTCTGTGGATAGAGTGAACCCCACGCCTGCTGAGAACTCCTCAGCAGCGCATACTGAGTTCTACTCAGTTTCGACCGCCCCCGAGCTTGGACTCGGGAGCGCTACTCCGCAGCCAGTCGGTGACGTGGCAGCGAGTTTGAGCCCCCCCGCAAGAAGTCTGCATAGCCTCGGGCGTAGAACTCCCGAGGGACCTGTCCCCGATGCCCCTCCACATCTAAGGATGGTCACCGGCCCAAATGGCGAGATCCATTTTGAGGATATTTACGGCCGACGTTTCAATATAATTGCGGAAGGGAATACTCGCTCTGAGGCTGAGCGATCAGCATCGTCTACCGCAGGCGATACTCCTGGTGTACCTATGCACCATAGCACCCTGTTTAATCAGTCGCTGGAGACCAGGGCACTAAGCACTGAATCAGTACTCTCCGATTCTACTCCGGCTGACGGGACTTCAGAGGAATTTCCCGCCTTGGACCTTGACATCAATCCGGACGATCTGACCCCAACGCAGATAGCGCAACTCAACGCTATCCGCGGTCACTTGGGCACTGCCAATGCGCGACTCACGGCCACCACCGCTATTATCGCAGAACATCAGGAACTCACGGAATCAGTACAAGACTCGCTCCAGACAGTGCGAGCTGAAGTCATATCCCGTATCGACTCGTTGCGTAACGAGGTGAACTCTCAACGGTCTCGATTAAACCGATGTCTAGATGACAATTTGAGAGTCATGCGAGACACGGGAGCGTCCGCCTCGCAAATTCAAGAACTTCTGCAAGCCATGAGTAAGGAGGAGGGCCGCACCAAAAAGGGCCCCACGGCGGCGACAGACAATCCGTCGGTTTCCCCTAAGGAACCTCTCCCCGAGCAGATTAAGGCAACGGTGAACTCCACCGTAACTCCCCGAGCCCCGGACGAGAGTCACGAAGACTTCGAACGTCGCGCGGCCGCCATTCTTCGCACTAAGGAACAAGCTCACCATGCGTTCCCACTCCCAGGAGTAACTCCTGGGGCTACACCGCGAGAATCTATCCCCAAGATCACTCGATTCATCCCCTCAGCTGATGACTATCAATCAGTAGGGAGTGCTTCTCGTGCAGGGGATCCGACACAGCGACAGGCGCAGGCTGAGCAGTGGAAAGCTACGCGGTTCGCGCAGCTACAACACCAGCCCACACGCCCTTATGCAACCCCAGTCTCTATGAATAACTCCCACTCTGCCTATGTATCGGGCGCCGGGAGTGAGTCGCGGGATGTATTGACCGAATTCGCAGACAGCGCCGCACTGGCTATTCGAGAAAACCTCGAATCCAAACTAGGTGTACGCACCGATTTACCCATGAACGTTCGTACCCCCAAAGTGGCCGACCCGATTAAGTATCGAGGACAAGACGACCACGAGTTATTTACAGTGGACTTCATTGAGAAACTCGTAGGATGGATGCAAGCTGGGAACTATGGCGGCGAAGATTTAGATTGGTACCGTGTAGTGCTGCTACAATCATACTTGGACGGCGAAGCCCACCGCTGGTATGTCGCTGAAGTGAACGCGTTCGCACGCGAGAATGGAGGAGCAAAGCCTGAGTTTGCTGACTTGATCTGCAACATGCACCGTCGCTTTGTGAAGTCATCGACCGCCCAGCGCGCAACGCGCGCATTTGACAACGTCAAATGGGATCCTATTGCAGGCCCCGAGCAACTCTACTCGGATCTGAATGAGCGAGGGCGAAAAATGGTGGAACCTCCTTCACATTTCGCACTCAAAAGCAAATTCATGAGCCTGCTACCCCGCTGGATTAGCAAAGAACTCAAACTACATCGCGGACTCACCGCTGAGTTCTCCACGCTGGAAATGCTGCGTAGCCATGCACGACAAGCATGGGAGGCTGACGCCAGCATTAAAGACGAAGATGCAGCAGCTGCGGAAACGGCTGCCGCCTCATCGTACCGTCCCAGACACGAACGAACTAATAATGATGCCCCCCGCGCTGGACGATCGTCAAATTTCACAAGGCGTGAAATACCACGCGTGCAGCGCGAAGCGCCGCAACGAGAGGCGCTGCAAGCTGAACGCCCTCGTTCCCGCACTCGGCAGCCAGAACGAGATGCCGCCGCAAAAGGGAATAGGCCTGCGGGAACCAAAGTCTGTTATTCGTGTGGTGGGAACCACTTTGCCCGGGACAAAGAATGTCCCAATTATTCGGAATCACAGCCTCACCACCGGGACAAGGCCCGAGTTCAGGCGAACCGAGTTCTCGAAAGCTACTCAGACGAGGATACTCAGTCCGAGTCGTCACGATCCGACAAGCAGTCCGACGACGATGCCGATCGCAATATTGCACCCGACCTAGAGGACCTCATTGCATCCTCTAATGAAGAAGATGTGCGCCTGAACACTATGCACGGCTACTCTGAGCCCATCAGGTACTACTCCATGCGAGTAGTGTCTATTGAAGACGATGACACGGAGACTGTAGCGAGTGATACGGAGTCCTCCGTAACCGCCTCCTCTGTACCGTCCAGTACGGTCAGCGAGGCTGGCACCCAAACCGAGGACCCATCCCGAGAAGGGGCCGCACCTTTCGGAAACTATAACCCAGGGCCGATATGCGTGGTCTGTGAAGACTGCGCACTCGTACATCGCCGCGTAGCAGCTACCCCTGAAAATGGGTTAATATTCGATCGGGAATACACGGTCTGTGTGCACCTAGCTAACGCCGGACTTGTACCTATCGATACGGGTGGCCCCGCCACGACTCCTCCTCCGGAGGAATATTTCGAGGGAACCCTCTTGAACCAATTGGGAGAGCCGGATTTCGACATGGGCGTCATCATTGACATAACCTCGCCTGCGGAGATTGGAATAAAGTCCGCTATTGAGGAGGTTCAACTCCATGACCGACAACGCGTCAGGGCCGGACTCCGGCCACTCACCGCGTTGGAATATCATGTTAACCTGCAGTGGACGACGAAGTATCGCAGTTATACTCCTAGCGACGCAGATGAAGAATGGAATGAGCGACTCGCTCAATATGAAGAACAAACTCACCAGGAGTTGCGTCGTGACCCGCGCACCGGACCTCGCGTTCGCGCCAGAGAAGTGCTGGACGAACTACGCGACGCTCGAGCAATCGAGGCACGCGCAAAGCTACTTGGACCTGACGTGGAATACGTCTTGGAACCCTGCCAACGATTAGTGATAGCACAACTAGGAGACATGGGTCGTGCCCACGAACTTCACCTGAGATCCATGCACTGGAAATCTCAGGCATGTATCATCCGTCGTCTAGGGGTTCAGAATAATGCACGCCTTGAGACAATCAGCGGGGAACTTGCAAACCCATCGCTGCGCAGCGACGCCGAGAGAGCTTGGAATGATGCCTATGGTGAGGCTAGAGAGATGAGCGCTCGACTATCCTGGGAGATGAGCTCGATAAAGGCGCAGTACGACACTGCAATTCATCTCAGAAATGAGTCAAGAGCCGCAGTACTTGCCGCACGCGCGCACAATGAACTCAGGAAGAGGGCCGCAACCTGGCCCTCTCACTGGAACCCATTCCGGGCAGGAGTTAGCTACTCACCTTCTGGAATGCCCTCCATGCCGCCTTCCATTTTTCCTCCTGCCCCCCAAGGGATCGTCATACCAGGGCAAGAGGACCTGGGACGCATACCAACGGACGAAGCCAGTTACTGGCAGAATGCCGCTTCATTTTCCAATGAAGAGCTTGAGGCAATAGACCCTCCGGTTGGTCCCGAGGCGGACCTAGACCACGCGAGTTTGGCGAGCGAGGAAGGCACGCTCCCCCATAACATCGCGATATCTAGCCACGGCGTCCACGGAAATGTCGCCGACGACTACAACGCTGTAACCCCCGGACATACCTGGGAAGAGGAATCCGAGTTGGCAGATATCCGCTCTCGGCATCAGCAACCGCATGCCTGGAGAGGCATACTGGACGATGAGGATCCTTACCACGAAGAATATTATTTCGCCATGACGGCAGACGTTGAAGATCCCACGGAATTGATCCGTGGATCCTACTCCGACGAAGAAATCCCCGTGTCATCCACAGGGGATGATATTGCAACTGAAGTGGTCCGCGAGTCTTACGACGTTGAAGATGCCTCAACGCCTGCTCCTCTGTCTGCCCCGGAATCTACGGAATCCTCAACCGATGAGGTTATCCTACGTGCAGTTAGAATGCGCGGTCCCAGAGATGGCGAACAACTAAGGGCATACGTTGACAAGGATAATAACGTGTACTGGCGTGCCATGGACTTGCCAGCCGACCACTACCTCAACCCGCGGTTCCGAGCAGAGCACGAATACGCCCTACGTGCCGCTATTTCGGACCACGCCAATGCACTCAACGCCGAATACGAAGGCGAGGAATTCACCGAGTGGACGAATGAACTTACCGGCAGGGATCGCCGAGGTATTCTAGATACAAACCCTCGACTACTTCCCGGCGAGGTCTACTTTGAACGACTGGCATCGTCGGATCCCGACCAGGATGACGATTTTGCCAATCCTGGGTTTCGTCAACATTTTCTGGCCGCCCAAGTCGAGCACTCGAGTAACATCCGAAGATCTGGGGATGTTGGATTACTGGATCAACCCTCGCGACCTCGGTCTTCCACTGCGTGCATAGCGCTGCTGTTACGCATCAATGGAACGGAGGCCTACGTTCTCGTCGACTCGGGTAGCACGACTAACTCGATGACACCGGAGTTTGCTCACGCAACCAAGGCCCCCCGCATTACATTGGTCGCACAAGTAATGTTGCAGCTAGGCTGCAAGGGAAGCAAGTCGCGCATAAACTACGGCACCCGAGTTCCAATAGACTTCGGGGGACTACTTGGATATGTATACTTCGATCTGGTAAACTTAGATCGATTCGATATCGTTCTAGGGGCCCCGTTCTTGAACCGCCACGGGGCGGTTATTGACTTTGCCAAGCGGGAGCTCCGGTTCTCCAATGGGCAGTCATTACCTGCTCTTCCTATTCCCGTCGAGGCCTCACTGGTGCACAAACGCGAGAGCACTCGCAAAGATGTTTACGCCGCGAAGGGAAAAGCTCCCGAGGCGAGCGGATCCACCTCCGTCTGACTTCGAAGCGCCCGCGTGCTGGACATTCCCCGCTCGGATGGCGCTACTCAAGGGACGATATACCCAACGAACCGAAGACGACGAGTTACTATAGAAGAAGAAGAAGAAAATGAGGAATCATTGCCATCATTACCGCACAATAGTCCTAGCCTATTCGAGGACGAACCCATAGCTACAGCTAATGCACGGCGTAGAGCCACCGTGGAATCTGTACCTGAGGATGCCGCAGAAATATTACCTACACTACCTCAGGACTACCCGCACGATCTCGAATTAAACGAGGATTTCCTGATTCAAGAGGCTAGACGAGCGCACGAACAACCCTGGTTACACGAGGATTGGGACAAATCAGAAGACAACGGCTCAGAAATTTTCTTCGACGCCGTGGAACACTGTGAAGAGTGTGATGCATTGAATAGTGCCGGTGACACACCGGAGACTAGTCCGGGCCCGATATTACATATCGATATAGACCATGTCCGCGAGGACGCCCGTACACCACGCCGCCTGCAGCGAAACGGGATGCCTGACATAACAACATACTCAGTAATCACCCCGCATTCATCCAAAATAATAATATCCCGTCGAAACGAAGCAGACCCGCTGAGTATCAGCGATGATGCCTTGGACGACGCAATACACATGATGTCCATGTGGCGTATGGATGTCGAAGAACCAGAAAAAGGGCCCGCCCCAGTCGCGGCCCCTGATCGATTGTCACCGTTACGAGCACGGTGGTTTGAAATCTGTAAAGATTTAATGGGCCCCATACCTGAAACGTTACCACCATTCAGGGAAATTAACCATGAAATCAATCTAATCGACGAGGACCTCATATACGGCCACCACATGCCTAGATGTTCCGACGCCCTGCGTCCCCAACTGCGGGACAAAATCAACCGCTACGTCCGAGCTGGGTGGTGGGAAATGCGACCAGTCCCACAGGCTGCACCGCTACTATGCATCCATAAGAAAACTGGACTACTACGTACCGTCGTGGATGCGCGGAAGCGCAATGATAACACGATAAAAGACGTAACCCCATTTCCGGACCAAGACAACATCCGTATGGATGTTGCACGCGCGAAATTTCGATCGAAAATCGATATGTCAGACGCATATGAGCAAATTCGGGTTCGACCCGATGATGTCTGGAAAACGGCGTTTGCAACGACATTTGGAACGGCAGTTTCAAATGTCATGCAACAAGGGGATTGCAACGCCCCCGCCACATTCCAGCGACTCATGACATGGATTTTCCGCGACGCTCTTGGCACGTTCGTACACGTCTACCTGGACGATATATTTGTTTTCTCTGAATCTATCGACGATCACGAGGACCATCTCAAGCTGGTATTCGACCGCTTGAGAAAAGAACAACTATATTTGAGTAAATCAAAGTGCGATTTATATTCGAAAGACATGGACTGTCTTGGTCACAGAATAACGGACCGAGGCCTCCATGTCGACACCGACAAGATGGCTCGGATTCTCGAATGGCGGGCGCCTCGATCACACCAGGAAGTCATGAGGTTCCTGGGATTAGTTCAGTACCTGGCGAACTTCATGCCAGATGTGGCGCACCTTACTTCGCCGCTCGAATCAATATGCCATGGCGGACAACCCTTCGTATGGCGTCCCTTTCACCAGCACTGTCTTGATCAAATCAAGTTGATCGCACGGCGCACCCCTATCCTGAAGCCAATCGACCCCAGTCGCCCGGACCCCATCTGGTTGGTATGCGACGCATCAGCCTGTGGAGTTGGTGCGGTATACGGGCAAGGCCCGGAATGGCAAACATGCCGACCTGCTGGGTTCATGTCAAAGAAATTTACATCAGCCCAGCGCTCATACAAAACCTATGAGCAAGAAGCTTTGGCAATCATCGAAGGCTTGCTAAAATGGGAAGATAAATTACTCGGACGCAAAATTATGATTGCGTCCGATCATAAAGCACTGGAGGCGATAAAAACTGCAGCGCGCGGTAGCCTGAACGGCCGACTCATTCGATGGGACGAATACTTATCCCGATTCGACTTCGAAATCTTCCATGTCGAAGGTGTCCAGAACAAGGTTGCCGACTGCTTGTCGCGTTACTACGAGAACGACCTACCGGATGAACATCACGCACCACACATATATGTGGATGGTGACTTCCGGCTCGATCCCGATCTTGAAGATATGACAAAAGTCCGTGCCGCGGAACTTGAGGCGTACCCACAACGCCTGTATGCACAGCGCATCCACCACGAAACTGTGGAGGAGCGAGTCCTGGAAGCAGCGGAACTCGCGAAATACGCACAACAGATCAGCGACGACGACTTCGACGCTACCGCCATACCTTTAAGCGAAGCACTCGCCTCAGAACCACCATTAACCGCCAGCACAGAAGGGGATATTACATTCCTTCCTGGAGTACGCGCCGCATACGCAAAGGACGCATTTTTCGCTAAAATCATAGCGAATCCGGACCACTACCCCATGTTCAGTTACGACGACGGTCTGATACACACCGAAAACGTACTGGGTGTTCGTTGTCTGTGTATCCCGCGGGCTTCTGGGCTGAAAGGGCCCAGACGTCTAACGGAACTGGTCATAGACCAGGCGCACAAAGTAATCGGCCATCTCGGACCGATGAGAACCGCCGAGTATGTGCGACGGTGGTACTGGTGGCCCAAGCTAGGGAAAGAAATCGATAAATTTTGCGCTAGCTGCGGGACGTGCTGGATGGCTAAGCCCCGCAGCATTGCGCCCACTGGATTACTCCATTCTCTACCTATTCCCCAACGACCATGGGACTCCGTAGGAATGGATTTCGTCGGTCCTTTTCCCAGCTGCATGGGATATAACTACATGCTCGTAGTCATCTGCAGGCTGACGAACATGGTATCACTTACCCCGATGAAAGTTACGGACACGTCCTCCGACGTGGCTTGGCTCTATGTGCGAGACATCGTACGATTACATGGCGTCCCACGATCCATAGTCTCCGACCGCGATTCAAAATTCACAGCGAAATTTTGGAAAGAGCTGCACAGACTTACCGGATCGAAACTTCTCATGTCGACATCTTTCCACCCACAGACGGACGGCGCCTCCGAACGCGCAATCCGCAACGTGTCGCAAATTCTACGATCCGTGGTCAACCCGGATCAACGCGACTGGGTGTATCACATCCCAATGGTGGAATTCGCGATTAATTCTAGCATCAGCGCATCAACGGGATACGCTCCCTTTGAACTGAACTACGGCTACGTACCTCGCATGACGAATGTCGTGGAAAACGAAACTGAGTTCCCGGGCGTCCGGGAATTCGTCACCAAAGCACTCGCCAATATTGCGATCGCGCATGACGCGATAATAGAGGCGCGGGTTAGCGCCACCTATCACGCGAATACACTGGGGGCAGGCCGTGAATTGCAGGGCCCGGAAATACCCCGCATATCACACGGAAATCCGAAATGTTCCGAACATTTACGTGGTAATCTCCGGGCACCGCAAATAGCACGGAAATCAATTATGTGCCGCTCATGTCCTGGTAATTTCCGGACCGCGGAAATCATCAGGAAATCAATTATTTCCGGGTCAAGGACCGAGGATTTGCGCGGTCCGGAAATCCATGATATGCGCTGTCCGGAAATCTTGAACATTTCGTAAAGCCAAACATGCCAAGGAACTGCCAAATAAGGCAATAATGAAAAGCAGCTGACCTTCAGGACCCCTTGCACCCCCAGTTTGAGATTACGAGTTCTCAAAGTGCATATATCAACAAAATGGATTGAGGTTGAAGAATTTGAGTCTATTGATATCTATTCGGCGCAGATAGTTTTTCATTATATTATGCTTTCGCTCCCTCACGCAACCTCCAAGCAGTTTCGCATCAATTTTGGAAGTTTCTATGCAGGCAAATTCCGGTGGTTCTGCGCACGACGAGTACGTGCATGGCCAAATCTTTGAGGCACATCGTCTCTTTCAGATTGTTTGGTTGAAGTTGCGTAAATGCAGAGCTGCCTGGCCAGCCGCCGGGAGATGATATCACAGGGATTGTAATTTGCCTTTTCCTCGTTCTGGATGTAGTGGGCATCAGTGGGTCCGTGGAGCAAAGGTTTGCAGGCGGCGAGAGCACCGTACAGGAGATTAGAGTCACTTGGAATTTGTTTTATGGTAGAGGCAAATAGTACATGAGCATTAGGGCTGCGATGGGTTGCTGCTTGTCGTTGTGTACACGTTTCCACCTTCCACCTCCTAGTCCTGCCCTAATTTGGGCAGCTCATTCTCCTTTGCCATTTCTGCGCCTTCAACACTTAGGATCACCTTTGTTCAATGTACTTCAAACCTGCGGACTGTCTGTCACATCGGCCCAATTGAAAATTCCAAGCAGCAATAGTATCGATATGCACGTACGACCTCAACTCCTTCTCAGGCCAAGGCCTCTGTAACCTGTGTTTATCTCGACTGTGTACCCAACTGGCATATGAAGTTGGTCTTTTTCTTCATTTTTATTAGATTTCTGGTGTCTACGATCGTTTACTGCCTGGGTGGTGCTGAGCCCACTTTCCTGTGCACACAACGACTCGTGTCGCTGCTTGTACTGCGCTCCACTTGGCGTAGGGAGGGCAAAAGTGGCAGGCTAGCGTACGTCATAGACGAGGATGTCCAGCACATAGCGTCCAACCGGGACCTACCCGGCGGCTCCTCACTTTGGCCTCGCACGACTCGTGTGGTCTGGTGCTAGTGCTTGCCACTTGTCACAGAACCCACCCCCGGTACGTTCATGGTAATATCATTTCTTGCCTACGTAGTATTCTTTTCTAGCGGTTCCTAGGTGAACCCTTCGAAGCTGCAGGCCGCCACCGAGAAGATCGTTGGCCAGTCTTTATAATTTTGAAGATTAAACTTGACTAGGACAACCCGTTTTTACTGGGAACCTTAGAGCGAAGTTCTCTGCTGTTGTTCAAATAGACTCCCGCAAAATGTAAACACTAAACACCTCCCAATGTAATAACCCCCCCACTCTCATCTTTCTGTTCGTGCTGCATTTCTAGTCGTTGTTTTTCTGAGCTTCAAGAACCGCTACATGATTTGGGACTTGGCGGATAATGCACCTCGGGGGCGGCGTGAGCGGCTATGGCCACGGCCATAATCAGGTGCACAAGTCTGAGGTCTGAGGCAGCTCCGGAACGCCGCACGAGGTAGGCGTGTGCGCAAACGCGACAGAGGGGCACACAATTCCAGGGCCGTAATGTGTGGCCGTGACGTCTATGCGACCTCAGTGCGCAAGACGGAGTGTGTAGCCCCATGGGACGGCAGACCAGCACAACCCCGCTAGTGGCCCAGCGCGTCCGCGCAAGTCGCCGTGGCCAGCAGCGGGACAGGCCGGACTCAAATCCGGTGACGACTCGCTGGCGAAACAATTCTCCCGGCGCGGCGAGTTGCAGGGGGAGCAAATCACCGAACGGCGGCGCGGAATGCGAACGCGAGGGACGCACGGCGCGCCAGCGCCGGGATGCGCGACAGCACGGGCAGCGTTCTGCTGATGCTGGTGCTAGTGTGGGCTCCCAGGTGGACGGGCGAGGGCGGCGGGCTCAGAGGGGGGAAACGTACCACCGCGTGTGTTTGCGCATGCGCGGTAGGGGGCACGAGCACCTGCCTGTTCCGACAGATTTGGATGCGACGAGCAGCGGATCAGCAGGTGGGGTAGCGAAGGCGGCGGGGCGAGGCGGGCTGCCAAGCGCTTGTAGACGCGCCGGCGTTCGCGCTGGATGTCTTGTACATAGCCCGAGCGCATTCGCGGGGCCAGAGTCGTGCACAGTAAACTGTTCGTTTTCCAGAACCAGCAGTCGCGTCTCCGTGGGCGGGGGTCATGTGCGGCGCTGACAGCGCCGCTTCCGCGCTGGGCGTCTGCAGCCCAGCACTCAGGTGGGGGTGTCGGAGGATGTGTGGGAGGACCGACGGGGCTCGCCGCGGACGAAGACTCGACCCAGTCGAGGGGGTCTGGGGAGTTCGACCGTATGTCAGTTCACGAGATTTACATCCAATTTGCTGCAGGCGAAGATGCACGCGGACTCGGAACGCGCGGGACGTATGATGAGCGGGGAGACGAAATTCTGATGACCAGGAAGGAACATTAGTTTGAGGAATTTGCAGAAGCAATGACCGACTTGCATCTATTTTCGGGGAACCATGTCAGTAAAATCATCGCTGAAGTTCGTCGTGTCGACTCCGTGCGCGGACTCGTAAGCCCGGGGAAGCATGCCCTCGCTGCCTGCCTTGTTAGCCTCCGCGGTGAAGCAGGGCGGCCCGCGCTAGCTCCGCCACCTGTTCGACGTGTCCACCTGGTGGGACACCAGACCTGGCGCACTCGCGCGTGGCGCAGATGGCGTGCGGAAGGACATTGGAGGCCCTCCGAGGTTGTCTTGCGCGACAGCCCACAAATCTGAAACGCCGAAAACATCTTTATGATGAGTTATACAAATGAGGATTTCCGAAAGGCCGTACCTTGGAGCTCAGATGTCCCTTGACCACCTTGAGGTTGTCCTTGAGGGCAACCCAGCCTGCAGAGCGACATATAAGGAAACGAAAAGAAGGATGTAGAGCATGCAACGCACAACCTACTGGGAGATCCAACCCACCGGCAACACAATGATCACGTCGTGAACGATATCGACGTACTTGACCGTCCCGCCGTTGTCCCCTGGATTGTCACCGGGTGTATCGTATGGCCCCTGCTCGCGCCTCCCCAGATTGTCGCAGACGCGACCCTAGTCGACATACCGCCTGGCAGCGGTGTCCAGCCCAAGTGCTTCCAATACAAATCCAGAGCGAGAGCGCTGTATAACTGTAAGTGATGTGCTCATATGCAGAATAGACGTATAATAATATATATGTTCCAACCTCACTTCACTTGTTCCTGGTCTGCGCGTCCCCGGACGATCCCGATGAGATATCGTTCAGCAGGGGCGAAGTTCTGGACATCATCGACAAACAGGGGAGGTGGTGGCTGATTCAAAATGCTGAGGGCTTGGTCGGTAGTGCGTCTGTTCCATCCCGTTTTTCAATCAATCCTGCTGATTTCATAATCGCAATCGCGCCAAAACGCGTCACTGGACGAAACGGAGCCAAAGTCGCTACCGGACGAGGCGGAGGACTGTGGAGAGAGATTGAACGCAGGGGGCGGGCGCGCTGCATAGTCGGCGACCTTGATATCCTGGATCGACCGAAGGCGAAGGGAGCGCCGAGAGTACAGGAGAACGGGGCCCGGAGATTGTCGACATAGACAGCCTGTGGAGACGCTGGAGAAGGTTGTCGAAATTGTTTTTTGTGGGTATGGAAGAATGGAGGAAGAGAACGGCGCACGAATCGAGGGTGAGCGCTGAGCTTTGCAGATGAATATTGAATGAATTGATTGGCGATCTGGAACTCATGGATAGATGACTCGTAGGTGGTGGTCGACAGGTCCACTGGCCGGTCAGTAGGTGAGACTGCACGTTCTTCGTCACCCAAAGGAGAGGAAGAGTGAGGAGAACGGGCACGACGCTGGTATGCATCGCGAGGAGGTGATGGAGGGAGTTGCGGGCCAGAATCAAACCGGGGAGACTCTGCACGGAGGGGAATCGAGTTCTATCATACATTGAACAATGCTGTAGAATGGAAGGTACATTGAACCTACGGGTAATACTGTCGCACCAGGACGAAGGATTGCTGAACTCTCGGGTGGAGGCTGAGAAGGAACATTGGGAATAGAAATGAGATAGAAGGATAGGCAAAGCTCACATCATCCACAAGCATATCATCCAGGCCAGGGCCTTCCGAGTTAAGGGCCATGTGTTCTTCTGAACGGTCCTGCGGTCTTGGAACATTGGCGAAAGCGCCCGAATTTGTTCGTGAGGGTGACGTGACTGGGTGCTGGAACGAGATGCAGCGATGCGAGTCTCCGGTGCAGTCGCAGGAGCAGCAGAGGCACGCCGGCCTTTGCCATCTTGCCCTTGATGCCTCGAGTAGGTCGATTGCGGTACCCATTTCCCGCGTAATCCACAGTATTTGGCACACTTGCATAGGTATTCGAGGATCTCGCAATCTTTCATGGGGCAAAGCCCAAGGCGATGCGGGAGGAACGAGATGCTGAGTGCAGAAGAGAAGCGCGAGCAAGGCGACGCGTGATCGCGAATTGCCGAGACAGACTGATTCGGTGATCTGAGTGAGACGAGCTTGGCAAGCTGGCGATAAAGGCAAAGAACGAATGTCATTCCATGTACTTACTTATTTACTGATAGGGATTTTTCCGAGACAATCCCAGACAAAAGCAAGGCCAGCCGATATTTCTGAGACCACCCGAGACAGGCCGATACCGGGGTTTTCACAGGGGATGATCGATGAATATTCCCAGTGAAAAAGCCGTCTCGGCTGGTATCGGCCTGTCTCAGCCTGTCTCGCGTGGCCTCGGAATTTCACGTCCTTTAAATCCCAGACCAGCCGATACCAGCCGAGGCATGCTCGTGCCAGCCCCAGCAAAAATGGGTTTTGTCTCGCCATGCATCAGAAGGCATTGGAAAAAAATTGATATTGCTAATAATATACAAAACTACTGCCCGCCCTGCTGCCCGCTGCCCTGCTCCCCTCGCCGCCGCTTCCTTGCTCCTCCCCGCCATGCCTTCTTCCGCCACCGTCGCCTCTCGTTGCGTCGTCCTCCTCCGCGCTTGTGCCGTCTTTCTGCCTACGATCCCGGACCGTCCTCCTGCTCTGTTCCTCCGCCGCCGCCGCCGCCACCCGGTCGCTCTTCACACTGTCATCCTGCCTGTCGCTCGGACTCCGCGCTGCTTGAGCTTCTCGATGCGTGGATTTTCGAGCGACGTCGGCACTTGTGCTCGTGGCGGTCTGCAGGCGTGGTTGGCGTTCCGTGGTGTTTAAGCGAGGCGCACAGTTGAAGGGTAATGGGCTTGCCATTACTGTGCAGAAGCTGTGGGGTAACATGAATGAGTTCTGATGCGTAGAACAGCGGAGACGACGTACCTTCTTGGAAAGTGGGCGAAAGCAGGAATAAATGAGTAAAGATAAGTCTCAAGCACATACCTGGCTATCTTGGAGCCCAAACCAAGTGCACTGAACAAGATTTGAGTGCGAGGTAAGGACGACGAAAGATACACGGTCCCTGGAAATAAAACATCGGAAGTAACGGTTGCATCGGTGTTCGCCAGCCACCGCTGGTTCAACTTGAGCGTGAAAACAAACTAAAATTGTATAAACATACCGTACCGGTATTCACCATCCAGTAAATCTGACGCAGTACCAGTGAGTTAAGACATAAGCAGAAGAACCTTGACGACTCACCAGATCTTCAATCGCCAACTGTTCTGCGCGCTTTCTCATCGTTGTCGTTGTGCTACGGACAAGGGAAGGGGATGGGAAGGATAGCAAAGAGGAAGATAAAAAAGGGATGAATCGATCGCCTGCAGCGCACCTCGAGTCATTAACGAAACCTCCGTACAGACGAGTAGCTTCCGAGACTCGGGCGTTGTACGAGACGGTACAGGCAGATTGAAGAGTGTGCCGAATTGGCTCCGCGGCAACGAATGCCGCGTTGTTTGATACAGTGACATCGCAGAGGAAGAGGGAAAGCTCGAGAAACAAGGCACCAGATTGGAGGAAGTGGGTCATCATTGATGTATTGTCACGTCGCCGAGCGCTTCAATGCGAGCCGCTACAGGAGCGTAAAGGTAAAGGGCGGAGGAGACACAGAACGTGCCGCGCTAGGGTAAAGGCCGTGGGGAGAACATGGGCAAGAAAGGTACGGAGAGGATGTTAACTTGACGCAGGTGCAGAACATTGAGAATCGAAGACGAGGGAGAAGACGAGGCAGAGAGAGTGGGACATTCGAGAGAACGGGGCATCCAAGGAAGTCGATGGTGGCGGATTGAAGGAGAGAAGTATTTGAAACTCCGCTGGCCGTACGCGTCGTCGACACATCGCGCGCCCGAGTTCCCCGACCAATAACTTTGGTTATCCAAACCACCAAGTTATTCATAAACGTATGCATAAACTACTGACGTTAGCGAGACAACTCAAGACAATTTCCATGCAAATCCCAGGCCAGCCGGGATTTTCAAGGCCACCCGAGACAGGCCGATACCAGCCCAGACAGGGTTTTCACTGGATGAATATCGATGAATGCCTGGACACGTAAGGGTCTTATTTACAATGTAATTTCCTTATTGGGACATTTGTGGAGCTCGAAATGACAAAGCATTGGAAAAAGTTTCTTAATCGGTATGCTCCAATTCTCCGTGATAAGCAGGACCAGAGAACGATCGACAGAAAACTCCCTCCAAAAAAGACCTTGTTGGAGAATTAGCCCCGTTCCCGATTGCAACCAGCTCTTTGGCTCGCGTGATCGCGACGTTCATCCTGTTGCCGTTGGATTGACCATAAGTTACGGAGATATCTAACAAAGTACCATTGCACCCCATATATTATCCTTACTGATCCTCTTCCTTTCGTACACCAACCGAGGCCTCTCGAAAGGCCGTCCTTCAGGAAGCAAGTGCTTGAACGGACGCAGTACACCTAGATCACACCGTCTATCAACACAGCACAGGGTTTGGATTGACTGGACTTGCGCGCATTTCGCGACCCTGGTAATCTAAGTCTTCCACGGTACTGACATCAACAGCGTTCCTTAGATACTCGCGCAACTTCCAGACCTGCTCCCGGAACGGCGACATGACACCGATATCCGATGCCTGCAGGAGCGGACACGACGAAGCTCCATCGGCCAACAGAGAAACTATTTATGCCAGGAATCAGGGGATCGATCGAGCGTTATTGCACAGGTTTGATATACCTCGTCCACGTGGGAGACGGGGATTTGGCAGGACAGACCAAGCGATCACACCATTCACGGCGCAGGGCACTAGTGAGTGGTCATAGAATATCAACGAGGGAGGCATCAAAATTGCCGGATGACGTGATGTAGTGGGTAGGAAAAGTTTACCTACCTACGATAATTCTATGCATGAATCATGAACTCAGTCCTCACTAGGAAAGAAGATCGATAAATATGAATATGTACCTTGACTAGATTCGCAAACGGGCAGAATTTCCCGAATCTGAAAGCCGGCCCTCCTTGCCGTGGGAGGCACACACAGGACGATCGAACAACCTTTGAAGAAGACATCGACGGACATTGGTTCGGGTATAGAACAAGCTGCGGCGTGACGGACGGGCGAATGGAGCCGAAGGACAAGGCCATTTGTGGGGGTCTGCGACAAGTTGCCCAGCGTTCCAGGCAAGACGACGGATAAAGTTCTGGCTCAGCGGCTTGGGCAGCCTTCAGATGCATCAGTCGCATCTCGTATCCATTTCAAGATGCGACCCACTTCGTCGATCAGGAGATGCGTCCAGTGAGGCATGATGGGCTCCTTGAGTCGCCGCCGCGGATGCAGTGAGCCCATGAAGTCCGTTTCCAGTCGAGAGAGCGCATTATTCGTACAGTATTAATGCGTATCGACGAGGATACCGGCATCCAGGCAGGAGCAACAGACGACTCTATACTGCATCAACACATCCCACGGCGGCAAGGAGTACTTGTCGTTCTCAACATAGCGCACGGTCAAAGTTATGTTTTAAAAGGGAACGGAAGTAAATACAGCAGTACTGCCGGATGTCGGCACTTCTGCAAATGTACGGTTTGGGTCGTTCAACCGAAGGAGCTCGTGGGGCTGGAGAGCAGATCTGAGACGCATGACCAATGTATCGGTCCCACTATTTGACGGTGCCGACAGCAAGATACACGATTCGCTAGAGAACCGCAGGATTTGGAGGACGGCCTCGACAGTCGTTCTTTCACTCCGTGAACGCTAGCATAATTTGGAGTGTGGCATGACCTACCTGGTCTTTCCCATCCCCAGGGGTCCCAGTATGAGAAACGGGACAGGCGATTCGTGGAGAACGATTGAAGACACAGCAAGGTTGTTCAGGTTAATATTCAGCTCCCCGTTTTTGGTTTGAAAGTGTTCTCTTACCTTCTGTTCCTCATTCAACCCGGTGTCCAACCAATTCTCATCCGGTAGATGGCGCTGAACCAAATCAATTGACATGCCTTTGGGGATATCGTCTGGAATAGGAAAGAGCCATCGCCTCGCGGCGCGGCACCTGTTCGTATCGTACGGCTCAGCCATCGCATCATGAAGCATTTTACTCGCAACGTCCATTAGAAACGAGGGCCGGGCAGTCGGGACGAAGGTGATCTTTAACACCAGAGGGAGAACGTCCTCCGGCGTGGAAACTGCACTTCCTTTTGAAAGGACCTGGGCGGATTAAGTGGGCCGACGAACGTCTGAATGTGGGTCTTCAAAGCCGGACAAACGAAGTCTGGACCACTGGTGAATGAAGGATATAAGCTGAGTGCGCAAGATTGAACATACGAATAATCCCTCTCGTTTTCTTAGCGTTATCACTCGTCCTACCGAATATCAGATATTAACTGCGAGGACGAACGAGTGAAATTACATACCTTCAAACGCGATCCCGCTCCCCACCTTCTGTGCTTCGAAAACTTCCCTCAAAACGAGAAGATCTCCAACGTCGAGTCTGGAAGTATTCTCCCGTATCCGGGAACGAACAAAAGAAATTCCGCAGGGTCCCAATCACCAACCTTTACACCGGTTTTCCAAATGACGATTTGCTCCTTCTCGACAACTAATTTATGCAACTCCCAAGACAGAAGGGCGTTCCAATGAGGATGGTACGCAGTCGCTACTAGCGAAGGAGAAGTCGCCGGAGGGGGGCTGGAGAGAATAGAAGACCGCTGGGCGGTAGAGATATCGATTATTGTAGATGGAAGAGAACTTTGAAGATATTCGAGACTGGGAAACGGGGGTATCGGTGGTAGAAGTCCGTATATCCTTCTCGTTTACGCTGGTTCCTAGAGTAGATTCAATGGGTTGACGAAAAAGGATCAATGTCAGAAGAAACGCACAGTTTGAAGCCGGCGCCCGGCTATCGAAAATTCTCGGTATTCATGTCTGATACACAGAGCAAATCACGAACTTTTTCTGGAAACCGAAGTCCGAGAACTCCTTCTCCAGATCTATGAAGCGTAAGAAATGCCTCATAGATGCCAACTGGCTCTCTCCAAAATGGTAACTATCGGCAAGTTAAATGGCTGAAAGCATCTTGGCAGAGCGTCGAACATACCGAGAGAATTGGTCTGCTTCCAAGAGAACGACATCGATGTTCTCCCGAGCCAGACATGTAGCCGCGTAGGACCCCCCCAGGGCCACCACCAATCACTGGTAAAAATAATACAGGGTCATCTAAGGTGCGAGGGCGCCAACCTAAGATTTTGGCGGAAGCAGGCTGTCGGCGTAAGTTGGTCATAGGATTCGTTTCCAGCCAAAACAGAAACGTACTACACTGGACATGTTGAGTGCTGTGCGGAAAGATCAGTGGGAGGGAGATTGATGCCTGGTCCAGCAAACCGCCTGCGACGCCGGCGCAGAGAGTGGGGCGCCCTATGCTGAACGAAGTGCGCCGCGACATGGGCCGTAGTATCGTTGGCGAGATGAGGATGATAATCGATGTGTATTCTGACATGAATAATGCACTATCTGCTGTGGATGGAGGCCGGTGTCCAGGCTCCGCCCGTAAGGGCAATTATAAACCGGAATTACTTAGTAGGGCGAGAGGTGGAAGGTGGAAACACGTACACAAGGCCAAACAGCAACTCGAAGCCAGAGTCCAAATTGTTTGGTTCCGGAGCCGATGCCATTTCGGGAGGTTCTGGTGCAGTGCCCTGGCGGCCTTAGCTTGCCTTTTTTGGGCAAGACTTTGAGCCCCATTTGGGCATGCTGCTCCACCTCTCCTTCAATCCGCCGCCTCCCTCTCGAGCTCTCTCGTTGCCTCCTACAAGCGAATCCGACGGCTCTGGGCCGGCAAACGCCGCCCCGAATACTCAATATCTATCGTGTCTCGCCAATAGCCCCGATGCCTCCTCTTGTTTATAATACTTGGCGTCAACGTTAACGACCCGCCGCATCAAGTTTTTGCCCCCGACGCAACCCAGCCAGCACCTCTTCAAGCTTACAAGATACATCTACCCTTTTTGTCGATGTCTCAACTTCTTGGCGACTGGTTCATCTGAAATATGCATGTAACGGTGCGTTCGCTGTCAGGGGAGTTATGCGGGGCTGTATGTGGGCGCGAACGACACTGACCCTGTCACGAACGCCCACTCCGGAGTCCAGACTCCCACGCGGGCACAGGTAACGCAGCCCCGCGGGATTCCAAACTGCCGGGGGCCGACAACGGCGTCAAGAACGACGAGGCCTAGCCGAATGGGCGCTCTAGCGGTCGCGCGCCACAATGCAGCCGGCAAACGTCGCATGCCCGGTGCGCGCAACTTCACACTGCTTCCGCTAAAGGCCATGCGGAGAGCTGGTACGCCCGCAGCCCCAACGCTTCAACGCGCACTCGACCGGGTGTCTGTCATGCACGCACCTGCTAAACCGCGCTGCGAACCCCCCCTCCGTATCCGGGTGTGAGCTACCCTGGAGCACCGATAACGGCGGGGGCGGAGGGGCGGAAATGGGGGCGGGGGCAGGGGCGTTGATCCCCATGATCGCAGCTCCCAGCAGTGGCGCATTGTGCGTTGCCCGTGCCCGTGCTCGTACCCATCCCGAGTACCGGCCTCAAATGCACTCCATCCCTCAGCCTCGTGAGTATACTGTCAAAATCCACCCTGCCCCCCACCAACATCCGAACACAGGCGGATGTACCCCGCGCCCATGCTGTCCATGCCTGCGAGCCCCGCGGCGTGCTGCCGTCTCCGTGCACCTGCGCCTCGATGAAGAGGAGAGATGGAGATGGGGTTGGCGCCGGGGAGGGGCAGTGCCGATGCTAAGGCGGACGCAGTGGACACGGAGGCGGAGGAGGGCGGCCAATATGGATGTTGAGGGTTTTGGTTTTGTGCAGTTGAATGCTGCGAAATCCTTGGTGTGATGCTTGGGTATGTGGAACCACTCATCTCCTCCTTTCTCTTTCCTCCACTGATCCCATCTCATTCAGTCTGAGCGGCAGATGTGCGTGCGTGCTGCTTGGCGCTCATGTCCCATTCTTTGTATCGACATTACAAAATCCGATTCATGTTCCAGCACAGTGTGAATCAGGCTCAAAGTGAGAGCAAGGCAAAGTAAGACATAAACGAGGCGGCCATCAAGAGTTTCTCGGAAGCGCGACTTCACCATCTCCGACACATCCAACGATGCACAAGCGTACCTCCAAGTCCATGGAACTCAACGGATCAAGTTTTAAGCTGAATTTCCGTGGCGCCAGATTCACGTCAACGCACTACATTCCAAAACCATGATATGTCCTCTGCGTCCAGTGCCAGCAAATCCAGTATCATATTCTTTGTGGTACGTACAACAATGTAGCCTGTAAGGTTTGAAAATATGATTTTATGTCTCTCTCATTGAGCGGGAGCAGTGGGAACAGGCCCTTCGATACCTTCGCATCCACGCGAGTTTTGCCGTTAGCAGCGTATCGCATGCGAACTGCCCGGGTCATGTTGTAGTAGAATGTCGAGTGGCTGCCACTGGCAGCGCGGGGTTTCAGATCTCTTCAAGTTCAAGATGGGCAGAGATGGGTGTGAAAAGAGCAGTCGAGGGGCAAGCCACATGCGAGGTCCTCAATTCATTTGCATTACTTAGAGGAGGAAAAATGGGCCTTGGTCGGAAGATGTCCAGTAAAGATGCGTGGAAGAACTGTATGACAGGGTGAAACAAAAGAAATCCAAAAGAAAGAATCGAACTCGCGCACATCAAAACTACGCAATTGAGATACGGCAACTTAACCACTCAGTGACTGGCTCTACAGGCAGCTGTGCGATCCGTGATAAGTTCTCCGCACTGCACTCGAATTTTTGAATAGAAAATCTATTCAAATATTCGCCAGGACATAGCACCAGAGCCTCCCCACCTGACAATGTCTTCAACCCGGATCGGCAGTGGGGCTCGGAGAACCTCGGATCAAGTTTGTCTCGAGTCAAAGGTGTTCGATTGTAATATAGATAACACAGTTAACCCTCTTACAGGTCGTCACTCGCAGATGCCCAGACGTTGGCCATTCGAAAACTCATGTCCAAGTCAGCGTACGATAGCAATGTCACCCCTGGCCCGCCACTTCCGAAATCGCACCCATCGCCGGCGCTGATTTCGAAACTGCACCTCGAGTGTTCGTCTTTATACTCGTCTGCACGGACCCTGGCGAAGACCCCGAGCAGCGCTGGCAAAGGAAAGACAAAGAGCGGCTCCTCCGCCGACGGCGAAGTCTCCACGGACCTGCGGCGCTTTCTGAGCGAGGAGACCGCCTTCCACAATGGTATGGTACGGAAATGGCTTGGGGTTGACGTGGGCGAGAATGGTGGGACCGATCGCCGCGGCGACGCCGTTGGGTTCCTGATATGGGCGAAGAAAGAGCTCGAAGATATGAAAGGGCACACGGCAAAGGTTGAGGATGCGCTCCGCGTCGAGCATCGAACGGAACGACGCAGCCGTCAACACCTGTATCCACCAAACATTTCTTCGTACGACACAGGTGGGCGCGGAAAACTGGGCGCAATCGAGCGCGAGGTCAGCGAACGAGCGCCGCCTTGATGTAGTTCTCAAGATCCGGCGGGGGTATACTTGAACTCAACGACGTGTCCCCACCCTTCCCGTCCCGCTCGCGCTCCTGGACCCACCACGTATGCATCGCCATCCACCGCATGCCCGCCCACACCCGCGCGCAAGTCATTGTCCTTCCGCCTTGCGCCGCGCATACCTCGGGTCCGCGGGGCGCAGACACCGTTACATAAAGCGCGCGATCACCGCGAGCAACGCGGGCTCCGTGTCGTAGTTGACTAACGAGCAGCTCGAGCGCGAGATGAGAAAGATGCTGAGGACGCCCGCAGTCCCGCTTTCGGCCTCCGCGGAACCCGTGCTCGAGGTCGCCGCGGAGAAGGACGGCGGCGTGGTGGAGGACGACGCGGACGACGCCACCTGCGTGAAGAAGCGCCACAGCTCATCGTGGCCTGCGTCGCTCGGGACGTGGCCCATCCACATAACCCACTCGAAGCGGTGCGCGGGCGGGTTGGGGTGGTACCCGCGCCGCACGAGCGGCTTTTCGCGCCCTTGGGCGGGGCTCTGAGTGGAGATGGATGACGAGGCGGGCGTGGACGCGCGCGCGTACGTCGGGGACGAGGGGTACGAGATGTGCTGCGGGCCATGCGCGGGGCAGTTGGGGTGCGGCGAGGGCGGCGGGGGGGGGGGGGCGGTAGAACTGCGGTTGCGGCTGGGAAGGCATATACCACCGGTGCCGCCCTCGCTGCTGGCCGCTGGGTTGAGTAGTGTTGGTGCGCAAACGGGGCGGGTACGCGGGGGCGGCGGGGTAGACGTGCGCGGGGTACGTGGAGAACGGCGGCTGGTGCGCTGGGTGTAGGGGGGATACCCGGGGGACACGGGCATGGGGGAGGGGTACCGGAAAGAGGGGCCCTGGGGCGTCGGGGACGCGCACGCCGTGGATCAGCGACACGGAGGGGCTCTGCAGGTTCGTAGCTCGCGTCTCGGGGAAGGCCAGCGTCGCGGGGCTTCAGAACCCGGCGTGCGGATCACCGTCCTCCCCCGGAACGTCGAGACCCAGTTTGGAGCTGTGGTGGACTGGGGCGAATGTCAGTCAGCGCACACCACACGATGGGCATTGAAAGGCACGTACGGATACATTTTTAAAGTGAGATCGAGTATCTCCAAAAACGGATACTGACCAGTTTTGAGACGGTCCAGGACACTGGTGAAGTGCGTGCGCCTCCGTGTTGGTGTTCTGCACGGCCTTCCACACGCTCCAGCATCCCAGAGTATCAACGGTTTGGCTCTTGGGGTCCTACGAACGATGTAGGTCGATGTAAATAGTTCTAAAGATTGTATCGTTACCTTGACTTTGGGACCCAGATACTCGAATGACATTATAAGTTGATGTCATTCGAGTATCTGGGCCCCAATCCATACCTTTGAATGCCGGCTCGGCGGCCCGTTGAACGGTGGCGGCGGCTGCTTGCGCTCGAGGACCAAAAGTCCACAGTACGGAACGCTGGAATGATGGGGCTGGGTCGCGGGCGAATATATGACTAAGGGGTACTGCAGATGCAACTTGGTTGTCCTCGTCGCGTTCATCTTGGTCCGGGGCGCGAATTTGAGATAAATTTGAGATAAATGGTGGAAGGTGGAGATACGTACATAAGCGCAAACAGCAACCCGTTAGTCCATTTGTTTGGTTGTGAAGCCGATGCCATATTAGGACAGCTTGAAAACTCTACCTCAACCAAACCTCAACAGTCGCGTCGCGTCAACATCACAGGTGCGTAGGATTGTGACCGGTCGCGTCGAGAACTGACGGACATCCGTCAGTCATCCTTTCTCTAGAGCGAGAAGAGACCCAACCCCGGCGCAACCCCCACTCACCATCAACGAACTCGTACGCGACCCCAAGCCTCAAGGGACCCGAGCCCGGAACTAAACTCTGACGACGAAGAGTCCGCCGACCCTCTAACAAGCGTCCACGCACCACCTCATATTCTCTCCGTTCCAGCACCTTTGTTGCTCCCACCGCATCGAGATCTTGTACATCGATCTTGCCGAGCAGACCCTAAGCGTACGTACGTCTTGGTGCATTCGACTCATCTTCCATAGTACTGACGGTGGCCGCACAGAATCTCCGAAGAGTTTCCCAGAGCTCAATTGTGCGCGGGGGTGGGCTCTCCGCACTCCTCAACTGTCTCGGCTTTTTCTCCATCGCCGTCCCACGCACCGCGCTCCAACTGGTGCCGCAACGTTCCCCCGACCACTCGTCGCACATCCGCGGCGTCTGGCCCATCATCCGCAACTGCATCGCGCATACCCGGACCAGTGGCTCTTCGAGTTCGCGTGCCGCTGCGTTATCTGCTTGATCGGCTCGTACCACCGCACGTCGGTCGAAAATCTCGAGGCCCTCGTCAACACGGACCTAATCGTGCGTCAACCAGCTGCTCGCTCCCTCCGGCGGGCGCCCCACTCGTCACTGCGAACACGTACAGGTCGCTCGTCCGTGCCCTTGCTCTTCTCGAGGCGGATATCCTTGACACGCACAGGGACGAGTACGGATGCGCGTGCGGTGCCCTTCCCGCAATTCCGCGCGTCTCCCCATCCGAGGTCCTGTAAACTGACTTGGGCGCGCCGACTCCACTCGCCGCGCCGTATTTGACTCGACGCGACGCGACTAGCGCTGATCGGAGTACGACTGCTGTGGAGCGCGGTGCAAACAAGATCAGGACATCGGCCTCGTCCGTGTTGAGCCCGCACGCGCGGCGCCGAGACTGACTTCGAGTCGCACAAACTCGACATATGTGCTGGGTGCCATACACTTGACTCGCGCGGATTCCCGCGTCGCGTTGCCGTCGCAGCAGGCGCACGAGCGGCATTGGGCGATGGACGAGTCTGTGTCCGCGCCGCGGACACTATGTGCTCGACGTGGGAGGAACTTGCGCACCCGTGCCGCAGAATCAAAACCGAAGTCAAGGACTATGACACGGCGTGCAACAGCGAACATATTTAAAGAAGATTTCGATGCCCTCCGAGCAGCAAGGGCAAATTCGACCTTCGAAGGGATTATATTCGTCTCGTGAGTTAATTACTTTTGCTATTGCTACTCGAGTGCTTGTGCTAACCTCTTGTTCCCCGCACCAGAGCCATGCGCCGGGCCCCTTCGCGGACTCGTTCACGCCATGCCAGCGCTCCCGGACTCGGAGGTGCGAGAATGCTGATGTGTGCTCTTGAATCGACGGCGTGCATTCGCAGTTAACCTGGTGCGCGCAGGGAGCAAGATTATGGTCATATACATCGAGCAGGTGCGCAACCTTTTACTTAAGTCGCGCTGTGGTTAACGCAACGCAGAACTTATAACTTACTCGCGCGTCCCAAAATTTAAAACGCACGGGGTCGGATTCATGCGGTTCACTTGGGCTTGGCGCGCCCGATTCTGCCTTACCGATGCGCGGAAACCGAGTGCTTCGTTCACGCCGAGACCGTGCATCCTTCCCTGCGACTCGGCGCACTATTCGGCCCCACTGGCTGCAGCCGCACACGCCACGTCCGAGGCGGATTCGCCTCGGCGGTGCGCGCGCGGCTTCAGGTCCTGCGTTGAAGGGAGCGAGAAGCAAAATGGACATGAAGCAGAATGGACATGGGAGATTCCGGGCAGTAGATTTGCCGAGCGTTCAGTGGGGTAGATATGCCCCAAGACTCAGTGCGGGAGCCGGACCGCCGGTTTGTTGTCCCATCAAATGGCCATGGCGCCTCATGTTTAGGTCGTGTTCACTCCATCGCAACTTGTCTCTGCCCTAACAACAAGGCTACCACCCACAGAACCTGAAGGCAGAGGATTTTGGGGTTATTATTCTATGCCACACTGAGTGTGATGGTGGATGCTAACATGGACTCCCTTCTCCTTCAGTGATCACCGGATGCCTCCAATGTCCTCATTGTAATACATGCCCCCCAAACTCAGAATGGCTCTCAATTGCCTCCTTACATGCAATCTCAATTGAACATGCCTCTTGAGCCAACTTCATCTGTAAGAGGCACATCTATGCATTGTCGGCTGGGTCTGAGAATGGGCAGATCCGACATCAGTTGTGCATCGTCCAAGGTTCGGCTTCGCGCGGGTGACACCGCAGCGAGTGTCCTTGAGATGAGCTCAAACTGTGAAACCGCAGCGAGTGCCCTTGAGACGAGCCTGAGCGGTGCCTTCATGTACTCAGAATGCAGTGGGTGCCCTCAGGACGAATTTAAGTGGCGGCTTCGCGCGGGGAGACGAGCTCGAGCGGCGGCTTCGCGCGGGTGAAACCGCAGCGAGTGCCCTTGAGACGAGCTCAAACAGAGCGGGGAGACGATTTCGAGCGGCGGCTTCGCGCGGGTAAAACCGCAGCGAGTGCCCTAGAGACGAGCTCAAGCTGCGAAACCGGAGCGAGTGCCCTTGAGACGAGCCTGAGCGGTGCCTTCATGTACTCAGAATGCAGTGGGTGCCCTTGGGACGAATTCAAGTGGCGGCTTCGCGCGGGGAGACGAGCTCGAGCGGCGGCTTCGCGCGGGTGAAACCGCAGCGATTGCCCTAGAGACGAACTCAAGCAGCAAAACCGCAGCGAGTTTTTATGCACAGGGATGGGATCGCATGGAACCCAGGTTCTCATTATGTAGGTTTTAAAGCTCTCCTTCCCAGGGTTTCTGATATTAACCATTTCCATTGTGCTCTAGCTTATGGCTCGACTGGACCCGAACCAGGTCGGTTCGGACATAATTATAACACCGTTGCATGGGATCGCGTGCACCTGGCGCCCGCCAGGTGTTCGACGTCAAGGGGTGGTGGTGTAGCACAATCTCGGGACATAATTGAGGCGAGACATGCTGCACCAAAGGTATGTGCGTCCTTCATTTGTTGGAATCCGCGTACTGACCCGAATCTTCAGGGTCGGTTGGGCCCCACTCCCATCTCTGCAAAATTGACTGGGAGTGAAGAATATGATGCGTTGAAGGTATGCATCCATTTTTGTCTCGTAGTTTAGTTCTGGACATGATTATTAATTTTTTCACCATAATCAGCCCAACCTTGCCTTGCCCTCGGAGTTTCGACTGTTGAAGAGTGCAACTCCTGTTAGACTGTTTGCGCAAACAGTCTAATGGGAGTTGCACCCTCCAACATCGACTCGAAGGGATTTAAAGGCAGTACACGGTGGAATAAAGGTGTGTACATGCTCTTCATGTTCAGAATGTGCCTTCAAGTCGGCTTCATGCGGGCAACCGCAGGGAGTATCTTGTGGGTTCTTACCCAGGATCCAGGGTTTCTAGGTTTCGGACGACGAAATTAACGACAAAACCTTGCAAATAATGGTGGAGTCGTGGAGTGAGTCGTGAAGCCTTCTAATTTTATTGTTGCTCACTAGAAAGCCTTAGCTGAAACCAACTGAACTTCGACACAAATTCACGGCTTATTCCCTCGGGTCCGGGACTAGATCTTTGTCTTCTTCTCCGAGGAACGGAACGTCGGTGTGAAGCCGATGCGTAAGTGTGCTGCCTGTTTGGTTCACTTTCTTCTCCCATTTGACACGATCCAAGACTGCTCAGTATCCTCGAAAAGAAGGCGATACAAAGGGGAATCATCGTGTTCCCGCTCACAATGACTTCCTCGGTGCGCAAGGCACGCAAATTTTGGGTGGCTTACATTACTCGGAAGGTACGCAGCGTTCTGCTAACTTGTGTGGCTCGGACTAACGAAGCTCAGAAACATGGCGAGCAAAGGAGGTTTTGTTTGGAATAAGGACACGTAGATACATACAGGCGTACCTCGCTGCTGGCGCTCCAGATCACATCCGTCCCGTCCACCTGCTACTTGCGAGTAGACAAAGGGAACGGTGGTGCAGTGTCGGCGTGACTCCGCCTCCTGTATCTCCGCGCATCGTCCTGCACGTCCCTCCCGCTTCGCATGCGCCTACTCCACATATCGAGTTGCACAGAGTCGTGCGTCGCTCGGGGAAGTAGAGACGGACGCAGACGCGCGTAGAGTCGGCAGAGAGCCCGCACACAAACGCACAGAGGAGTCGCAGCGCTCCGACCGTATGCCGGACTCCAAGGGTGTGCTGCTGTAGTGATCTTGCCGCACAAAACTAAGCTCGCAAGGCGCGGGTGGGGAACAACGAGTCGAGGGACGAACACGCCGTCCGATGCGGGCGGCTCCTCATTCTTCTTGTACTCCCGTTGATTGTCGCTGGTTGTCGAGGCGAGCTCGGCCGAGCCAATTCCCACTCACTGTCCTCCACCGCCAAAGTCGATGGCACGGGCGGCGTGTGCGACAGTAGCGTGCCGTGCGGCTCAAGTCCCTCGGCCTCGCTGGAGTCCGCAACGACCGCATACTCGATGCCGTCGTTGGGGTGCTCTTCCGCGGCTTCCTCAGCAACAGCGGCGGCACGCATGCCTGCTGGACGACGGCCACGGTTGCGTGCGAAATTATCGACATTGGGCTCGGCACGCGGTCGCGAGTGGATCGACAAGATTCGGGAGGAGGAGGCGAGTCAGCGTTGGAACTGGAAGATGGGTCGGAAGGAAGAAGTGGAACAAGCGTGGGTGCGGTGTTGGATGGCGGATTGGTTGAAGGGTTCGACGGTGCAGGAGGCGCGCTCGGCGGCTCGTCATACTCCCCCTCGATCCCATCCGACACGGTGAATGGCGGGAAAATTATGGTGCGTTCCACGGAAACTTTATGTTCCTCCGGCCAATAAATTCTATGACCTTTGCTCTGCTCATTCAGACCCATCCAACGACCTTACTTCGAACGCTGGTCGAGCTTCGACTGGTGCACGACATCTGGCTGCTGATGGAAATAGCACTTGGTGCCCTATCCGTGGATGGTCGGACATGTCGGGAGCGTTGCCGGTAAGTGCCTCGTAGGGCGTCATTCCGTTTAAAGCCCGCGTTGACGTGCGGTTCTTCAGGTAGACGGTGTAGCACAAGCACTCTCCACGCAGAACCCGCTTGCGTGCATAATCGCGCGTGCTTTCTCACCCATTCAAACGCTCCGAGACGCCATTTTCTTCGGGCTTGTCGTGAACAGTGAGCTTCTGCTGGGTTCCCTGCGCCTTCAGGTGCTCCTCGAAGGCGTTCGACGTGAATTCGCCACCAGTTCCGAATGCGACTTCCTGTGAGTTTTGCACCAGGCTTCAAAAGCCTTGTACGCCGAGAAGACTTCTGACTTCTTCCGGAGCAGGTAGAGGTGCGCGTAGCGTCTGCAGTCGTCTGTGAAAGTGACAAAGTAACGACGATAGCCGATGGATTCCACGCACGATGCCCCCCACACGTCGGAATGGATTTCCTCGCCAAACGTTTGCGCGCTCGGCTTCGCGAGTCTTCAAGACTGACTTGCGCTTGGTTTTAGCTATATTCAAGTGGATTTGAGGAGTTGTAGAGGATAACACACACGCGTACTTCTACGTGCTACAGGACGGGATGCGTGAGCATGCGACTCGGCGCGACGCGACGTGCACGCGGGCGGTGCCTTCCGAGCCCCATGCGTCCGAGTCGAGTGTGCCGTACGGATGGTCGTCTGCGTCCCTGCAAGCGCGCCTCTTGAGTTCAAACCAAAGTACGCATGAGCAGCTCTCGTGCGCCCACCTCTAATCCGCGCCGCAGTCATTTCGCGAGTGCAGGCCTAGAGCCGGAAAGCGCCCCCGGACGAAAGTGTGCGCAGTCGGAGGCCGGGGTGGGAGGGCGAAGAGCGGGCGCGAGCGCGGTTAGCGAGGAGCAACATGTGAGGGAGGCGGGGTGAGGATTCGCTGGGACTGGGTCCAATTTACGCGAATTGATTACTGGACATTGCAGAACCGAGCGAGTGAGTGTTTCTATGGACAGAGGATGGGACATGCAGTTCCGCTCATTGCCCGGGTCGGTGACGAAATCGCGCCCCAGTTCAAGTCTGGTCCTATCTGCGTCGCCGGCCACCCGACATGACTTGCGTTCCCGCTAGACGTGCGTACGCAGTGCAATTCGGAGGCAGCCCGAGCGAAGACAGAAGTCGGGTGACCTAGGCATCGTTGGCGAGGTGGGCCAGGTTTCATTATTCAGTTCCTCATCGTTGGCTTATCGTGCAGATATTGACTCTGCCTGACAAGTCAAAGGTGCAACCCCCTCGAGTTTGTGCGCCAAGCGATGGATTTCAACATGCTTAGACAGTAGACTTACTATTTGTGTAACGTAGAACCAGTGGGGACCGGGTGCGCGTACTGCGTGAGTTGGGGCGCGCGGTAGCGGTCCACGTGCGTGCGGTCGGTCCGAGTCCACGCGGCGAAGCACAGTTGGGCGTCGAGAAGAGGTGCATGGTATTGGGAGTCGGGTGTGGGGTTGACGATCAGAAGAAACTGAGACTCTGATGATCATCAAGCGCCCGCGCCGCGCGGCTCATCATCCCAACATGATCATAATGTCGCCCCACCCTCATGCATATCTGGCATGCTCCCTGGCAACGCGTCCATGAGCGGCAGCGAGGAGTGCAGCATTGCGGGCTAGCCCGAACGGCTCGTTCCAATTGGGAGTTTTCTAAATCTACTCCGGCTACCCATCTGAGGGATCTGATCTACCTCAATCCACCGTGCTTCCGCTATCACGCACACTTCGTGGACATGACGGTCGGTCTGTGCGTCGGCGTTGCAGCTACATACGTGGCACGCTGGGGGAATATTTCAAAATAGTGTTCATCCCGACCCCAACCCCAATCCAAAAAATAAAATGATTAGCGGTAGGTTCTGTTGAGGGCCCCAATTTCTTCGTACTTACATTTGGCTCACAGAATACGAAGCCGATGTATGAGAAATTGATTCACGCCATTCGGAAGACACCGAATACAGCAGCAAGTCTCACTTTCGCTCGCATGCGCCGCCGTCGGGTGGAGAGTCGCCGCATCTCTGGCAGTGACCACTACCGCGACACCAACCTCACCTTCAACATCGGCTCAAATGCCAATCTCCGCCTTGGGTCTAACCTGTAGCTCACAAAGCGGCGGCGCGGGGGCCTTGACGATGAGTATAACGACTTCGAAGACTTTGAGGAGGAGGGCGCGTATGGAAAGTACGCACTGGGGCCGGCGCTTGTGGCGCGGGTGGCGGGGGCAGGGCGTAATGCTCCCCGCGACGAGCATTGTCGACTTTTGCGAGTTGCCTCCGCACGCACATCGTGACGGTGCGGACGGCACTCGCGCACATGCCACGGGCGGCTGCTCATTCATCGGCGTAGATCCTGTGTATGAGTTGCGTCGAAGCCCTTCACGCTGAGAAGAGCGGCGCCTCCCCTCGTCGCACATCTCGCATCAATCTTCTCCAATCCCAGCCTCCCCCTCTTTCCTTGTCCCTACTTCTTCCTCTGAGTTCTCTCAATCGATCCACGCTGATACATCACTTACAGATCAGAAACCCTTGGAGTTGCTCTGAGTGCGATATAGAACGACAACTGCTGGCGCACACCGTCCCTGCGTGGACCTGCTGTTGGAAAGCACAGAGAACTCGCTTCCGCCTGTGTCGTTTCCTCATCCTAGCACGCTGTCAATTTTCTTTCCTTCTTTTTTCTTTGGATCCATAGCGCGCGTGCCTCGCGCACATGGAGCGTCCTGCTGCTATAGGCGCCGGGTCGATAGCGTTGTTGGCAAATTAAAGATATAGATTCGCGTAGGCTGCTTCGGGTCCGGCCGCGTCTCAGAGCCAGAGCAGCGGGCGTGCATTGCGCCCCGCCGGAGCGACTCGGGGAGATTGTGCCGGCGTCCGTCTTGGTCTCTTCCAGATGGGAGACTGAAGGCGCTCCGCACTTCCCTATATCGAGCGAACATAGATGGTCTTCTCTAGCCATCCATACTCTTCACGGCGACGTGGCATGCCTTTTCTGACAAACTCGATGGATTTACCGAGGCATTCTTGCTTCATCCACGACTTTATAGCTGCCAGGAATGGCCAGCGAGGGGTGTGTGTATACGTATATGCGAAACTCCCAATGCCGGAGAATGGTGGTGGGCTATCGCAGGATTGAAACTCGGGATTGTAGTACGGAATGGTGAAGAGAGGGTCTGAATTAAATTGGGCGGATAGCGGTGACACTGTGGATGAGATAAAAGCTCGAAATGCAAAAATAAATTCATCGATTTCGGTATGAGATGCGCTTGACGCGTCGCAAAAGCAATAAATAATTAGCCTGCATCGGAGCTGAACAAAGATGATTCCACTGATATAAGAGACAAACCGAGCTGAAATGGACGGGCAAGAGAACAAATATGACACACCATGCTTTTGGAGGTGCATAGGGCGAAATCAAACACTGGCTGCGGCGAGTTGCTGCTTGTCCTTGTGTACGCGTATCCACCTTCCACACTGCTGCATCAGTCTCCCAAGAAACTTAAGAAACTCGACCCCGAGCTGAGCTGAATCGAGAGCTGGAACGAGGACTTGCGTCGCCGCGATCGTCGCGCCGCTGGGGCCGCGGAGGACGGCGCGTTCCTTGTCCAGGCGTTCTACGAGCGCGTCTCAGGCGCGCGCCTCCACAGCGCATACATCTGCCCCGGCTGCGTTCTACCTTCTCAACGACATCTTCATGTGGGCCACTCAATTTGGCACTACCACTGCCCACAACGGCAGCGAATCGTTTCTACTTCAAGTTGCTTGGCGTCCGCTCTGCCTTCGTCTCAGACGAACTTGACACCGAATGCGCGGACACCACCATGTTGGAAACGAGCGATACGTGCACGGTGCGCGGGAGCATGGTGCTCTCAGGTTGCATGTGCGGCTAATTCGGTGCGTGCTTCCACCGCCGTAGTGCTTTTGTACTAACAGTTCGTGTGCATGCTGTGAGTCGAAGCGCACGCCCTGCGCAACGTTCCCTTTCCGCTCGCTTCGACAAAAGACCCAAAGCCGCACGCGCGCCGCCGAGGCGATTCCGCCTTAGGCCTGCGGCCGGAAGCGCTGGGGATGCGGTTCTTTGGCGCAACTCAATTTGAGTGCGCCGCGCCAGTCGTCTGTCCGTCATCCCAGCGCTGGCGCAGTGTCCACACCACCTTGCGGCGTCTTCTACCAGTCTTCTACGAACTGCTTTGCGGGGGCAACCACCGCCGAGCGCGACCACGGCGTCGTTCGACGACACCAGCTCCATTTCCGACCTCCCTCGTCCTCTCCTTCAAGCACACGCCGGCTGTGTTGTCGCTGCTCTCCGCTATCCTCGCGTCCACCAACATCACCTCCCCGCAGACAACCACCCTGAAGATGCGACCCTCTCCCCCGCATCCCTCCCCGCCCTCACCGCGCGCCTCCTCGGCATCCCTCTGGACGACCTCGAGACCGCGCTTGCTAACCGCACCGCCTGCTGCTGGAGGAGCGCCAGGCCAGCTACTCGCGCAGCTCACAGGCACTTCGCGTCCCATGCGTCGTACGACGCTGCGCCCCTCCCGCCCGGCGCTGGCGGTACAGGCAATCTTTCCACCCGCCCGCGCGTTCGGGATCAACCACCACGCCCGCGCGTGTGCACGTACGACGTGCGCGGGTGCGGACGCGGACTCGCTCGACCCCGCGCTGGTGGCGCCTCGAGCATTCCCTTTGTCACGAAGCTCTTTGCGGGCCCATCGCTCTCCTCGGTGGGCGTGGGGGGATATTGGGGTGCTGGGGGCGGCGGTGCAGTGGGAGTAGGAATAGGAGGTGGGGATAGAGGATGGGGGACAGCTACTGCCCGTGCCGCGCGAGCGCCGCAACGGGGCACGCGTACATTGCGCTCTCACGGGCGCTGCAGGGTGCGCTCGGCGCCGCTCGCACGTACGCCGCGCACCCGCCCGGCACGTAGGGGCACTGCGCGTATCGCGGAGCTCGCGAGTTTGATGCAATGAGTCGCGTTCCGTTGTCCTTCCCTTTCCTTTACTTTGTGTTTAATAACTCCATGGATCCCTCCCCATCCTCTTTCATTTTATTAGTGCATTTTTGTGCGACCGCTCACCTACCCACCCCGCAGAGGCACTGGCCACCGACCCCTCCGGCCCTCGTACGACAGCAGCACCCCAACCAACAGCGAGGTCCTCACACCTTTCTCCACCGGCTCCTTCAACGCCCTCAGCGCCTTCCACCCCGCCATTTATGGCCACCACACTTCCTCTTCCTCGTCTCAGGGGTGGGTTCTGCAGAGCTCGACTTTGGGACAACCCAGAAATTCAGCGCCGGTGCCATTAAATCATCGACACATGTACCAATCTCGGGGAAGAGAGCCTTATTCAGAGAGGCTGAGAACATCCATGACGTTAGGACCGGTGGGTTATCCAACGCGCTTCCGGAGCTTGTGCGCGACTCTGGGCTTGAAGCGAGCTTTGAGATCCCAGATGTGCTGGTGGCGGACTCGTCCATGTCGCCGATGGAAATCTAGTGTAACGAGAGCCAGGAACGCTACGTCCTCGCGAACTCCCATTCCCATCCCTCCTCCCACCCCTCCTCCTCAAACAACAACAAGATTTGGCTATGCATGTACTCGCTGTGCGCGGAACCACCAACATTCTACGTGCATAAAAACTTCAAAAATTGACACGAAACTGCTTGGAGGTCGCGCGAGGGAGTGAGAGCATGAAATAATGAAAACTATCTGTGCCAAATAAATATTGATACAGACTCAAATTCTTCGACTGTGTAGTCTATATGTACCTTCCATTGGTTGATATACAGCACTTCGAGAACTTTTGAGTAATCTCAAACTGGGGGTGCAAGGGGTCCCCATGGTCAGCTGCTTTCCATTATTACCTGTTTTGGCAGTTCCTTGGCATGTTTGTTTTACGAAATGTTCAAGATTTCCGGACACCGCATATCATGGATTTCCGGACCGTGCAAATCTTCGGTCCTTGACCCGGAAATAATGGATTTCCTGATGATTTCCGCGGTCCGGAAATTACCAGGAAATGATCGGCACATAATTGATTTCCGTGCTATTTGCGGTGCCAGGAAATCATCCCGTAAATGTTCGGAACATTTCGGATTTCCTGGTGATATGCGGGGTATTTCCGGGCCCCGCAATTCACAGCCTGCCCCCAGTGATAAAAGTCGCGTGGCTGAGACGCCGTACGCCGTTGGCGATCTGGTATACTTATCCACTAAAAACTTGAACTTGCCCAAGAGTCGGGCGCGCAAACTCGCGCCTAAATTCATTGGTCCCTTCAAAGTTATCAACAGCGCTCCCAAATCTTCCACTTACAAACTGGAACTTCCGGCGGAATTGCAACGCCGGAAGATACACGCGCGCTTTCACGCGTCACTGCTACGCCCACATCAGCCAAACGATGATGATATATTCCCTAGCCGGGAAGTGGGGCGTTTCTATGATTTCGGTATGCCCGACGACCAGGAATGGATGGTCGAGGAGATTCTTGGCCACAAGTGGATTGGACCGCGATCCCTGCGATTCAGAGTCAAATGGACAGCAGGGGATATAACCATGGAACCGCCAAAACACCTGGAAGATGTGCAGCACTTGGACGAATACCTTGAATTACACGCGGTGGAAAGATGGCAAGATCTGCCGAGGCGATCATCATCACCCCATCACGCTGATCCGTGATGGCTCGTGCTCCTCGCAAACACTCACTGCGTCCTACTTAAATGGCGCGGGCGCAGGGACCCATTCCCCTCTACCAAAACGACCACGCCATACTCAATTGGATGGCGGACCAAGTCGACACCGATATGGCGCCTCGCTGGAGCGACAGCGCCCACTACATCGAAGATCAAAACAACAACGGTTTCTACGACCGCCGCGCGATTAGCCGCTGGGACGGCGCTGTGCCCCATCCAACGTTCGTCTACAGCATAACCGCCTCGCTGACAACGCCGCCTCCCCGGTTCACCGGATTTGGCGACGTTGTCAATTTTCCTGGAGATAATCCAGGCCCGACTACCGGGACATCAGGTACGTTTCCACCTAATAACCCGCCAGCAATGGCGGCTCACCGGCGGCCTGCAGGGCGCGCCACGCCGGACACCTCTACGTCCGGGTCTGATCGCTACGACAAATCGCGTCACTGGGAATCACCAGTGGCGCGTGAAGCCACCCTTCGCCATCAAGCACTCACCTCTCGGGAACGCTTTCACAAAGAACCCTACTGGCGCGATGGACACTTCGACGACGCGCCCCGCGACCAGCGTGATCGACAATTCGATCGGAACCGCACTCGTTTCCACAACTACACCCTTGCCGCGGACGATCGTCAACGCGCCCGTGACGCCTCGATAGCGCGTTCACGGGGACTCGAACCGTCACCCTCGCCCCCCTCGCTGTCTTTCCGAGACATGCGCCACGGCCAGGACGTCCCACCGTGCATCGTGGCAAACGTCGACCTAGCTGCACTGCCGCGCGGCCCCGATGGTCACCCCCAATCGGCATGGGCGGTGGCGCAGGACAGAGACGACCCGCCCGACGACGATGTCGTGTGCCCCCCGCCCGATCCCGACTATGTCTCTACGGAGGAGGCGCGCATTTTGCGTGTCCGTACCCGCCCACCACGAGACCGACGTGATAATATCACGCCCATACGCCGCCAGCGTGACGCTCGTCTCCTGGGTATGTGGTTCACGGCGCAGATTGCGACCCTGGAGCAGGCCTACAACCTCTGCGCACTCATGACTGAAGGATCCGCCGAGTCATTCACGCTCTTCTCACTGATCGTACAGAATCATGCCACCTTCCCCCTGGAATTCAGGACGGAAGGCGAGGCCTATCTAATGCGCAATCAGCAAGAACTCGGCCGTAATTACTGGATCACCACGACCGGCACAACACGCGCGTCGCGGACTGAACGACACCCACCTCCCGGTGGATACCGTGGACGTAGCTCGCCGGGCCCGTCCCGCGCGTCCACCAGCTCTGCAGGAATGCAGGAGGGCCCCTCGCAACCTCGCACGTACGGGCCCCAGCCATCCTTCCCACTCGCTCCACTGACATTCGGTAGTACGACGTCAGTTCGCCCACCGGACGATTCTAAACGCGCGCAGCCAACAAAAGACAAGCCGCGCGCAACAACACCTGTCGTTAGCATGGACCCTGGCCCGAGTTACCTCGGCCAGTCACCTCCCAACCCGCTCGACGAGCCACCAACATACGAGATGAGCGGGTTCCCGTCACCATCGGCACGCATCACGACCCGATGGACCATCGGCGAGGCAATGCATGTCTACGTACTACGTAACCCCCTTCACTGGGGTACCGGCGTGCGTAATTTTCTCTTTGAAATCGCAACGATGCTTGGCGACAGCCCCAACCAGGATGACACCCTGGGTTATCTTACGAGCGCAGCACTCGCACCGCTCAATCGGCGCGCGCTCGCGCACTGGTACCACCTATTCATTAATATGGTGGTACGCCTGTTCTCTATCCGGGGCCTCTTCGCGCACGTCGTACGCATCGGTGGATACCCGCAAGCTGCTCTCCCCATGGAGCATTACGGATACGCCACGGACAACATCACGCTGGAACTAGTTGCAGCGTGGTTCGTACAACACGGCATATGGCTGGGGTCAGACGACGTCGCAATTCTTGAAGACTTCGCACGCGTACGCCGCAACATCCTAGCAGGAATCACGGACCTATCCAATCGGGAGTGGGCAGACGAGCCACGGAATGCCTGTGCGCTCGAACGCACCAATATCACGGCGTGGGCTGACATCCATCACATCCCTATACCGCCCGTCGTCGCTCCCGCTGCGGGCCTCGAGGCATCCGTGCATGCCGTCACAATGGAGGGCGTCACTCAGACGCCGCCGGCCAGCGACACTACGACCACCTCGGTCGTGGGAGGGAAACCCGACGAAAAGCCGACTTCGGAGTAGGCTGCATCAAGCGGTCTGCACCGGGCGAGTTCCTGGGCCACGCGTGCATCAAGCGTGCGAGGCTCTGGTATCGCAAGGTTGTCGTGGCGTCGCCAGTATTTATTATCACCACCATTATCACCACCTGCTTGTGTCGAACAAAGCTCACGCCCTTTTTTAATACACACTCATTTGATAAAATTGTTTTTCTTTCTTGTGTAAACAAGCCGACAAGATTATCGGACTCGGTACCCTCGTCCTAAGGGAGGAGGGTGTTAGGTACCCGAAGACATAGGCGCCGTAGCGCCTATCTTACATCAGCTTACCTATCTTTGTTTACACATATTTGTATCAGTAGTATTTAAAGGGATCGGCCACGTGCGGGTGGGTATCTTTTACACACCCACACTATAGGCCGCTCCCTTCTGTCAATCATACAGAACCTGGACCAGCTTATTATCTGGAGTTGAGTGAGAGACCCACAACCCCAACTAACACCAGATCTCGAGGACGGAAGCGGAAGAAAAGCTGATATCTCAGCGGTGCGATGGAAAGGACCAATTCCGAACGTTACGGATGGGGCTGTCAAGTCTAGGGTATGTAGATGTACAATAATGTAATTTCTTCGATATTATTACACTGCATCAGCAAACCCTGGATTTGACCATAGTTGGCCATAGTTGGCTGTAGTTGCCATAGTTGCCATAGGACTCTGTAGTTCCAGTCAAAGCTACATAGTTGTACATAGTTTTGCAGCCAAGCTGCATAGTTGTACATAGTTTTGCCACCAAGCTACATAGTTTCACATAGTTTTTTGAAGTTTCACGTAGTTTTTCAATTCCTGTAGGCACCTGAGCGGCTGAGCCACAAGGCATTTCAGATACACAATTAGATTTCAAAAAGCCACAGTACTTCATTGAGATGGAGCAAAGAAGAGCTCTTTGTTAAACTATTTACATAACCAAGATTCTTCACAAAAATATACATAGTCCAGCTCATCTGTCTCTATGGTGTTCAGAATAACTCTATGAATTTATTTTGTGTTTTACAGCTGAATAAAGCAAAGGCTTTAGAGGGAAATTGCTACATGACTTTGTGGAGCTTTGTGAGTTTTGGTACTTTAGTTTGGAATTTATCACTATCTATATGATGATGTTACGGAAGTTGTATCAGGGAGCAGACAGTTGTTTTTGGGAGGGAGGTGACCCCTTATATTGAACAGGCTACTGTGTGCTTCAATGGTTGTGTGGCTCAGTGGTTATGCTGCACTCTTGCATTGTGCTCCGGTGGTCACCGGTTCGACTCAGGCAGGAGTCACTTTATTTGCAAGCTTCTCGAATAATAATAGTTGTATCTACCTCTACCATAGACACCCTTCGTAGATTAAAAATCAGGATAATGGTATTTAACATCGTCAGTCCATAAAATGGAAGAGGCCACAGTTTATTTGCTAATCATATTTTGTTAAAAGCTTCGCAAACCACCAAACTACACAGAACTATGTACTGCTGAAAACTATGGAGAACTATGTAGAGGGTACCCTTCCTATGGTAAATACAGGAGCTATGGGAACTATGTAGACCTAGGTAGCATACCCAGGGTTTGCTGATGTGGGAATAACGTCCGAGTACACTTTTTAAGAGTCCGTCTGCCGATTCTACGAATTCCTGCACGCTACCTCACACAGCCTGTCGCATCAAAGTGCCCGTACCACTCCTCTCGCTCAGAGGTCACATTTTTTTGGCTCAGGTTTCCCTCATCAGCAATATGACAAAAGTCTTGTGACCTTTTGATCTTTTTGTCCTGTAAGAAAAAAAAAGTTTGCAGAAATGCTCCTCAGAATCGAAAGGGATAGGTCTAAATTTTTTTTTTTGGGACGTCTGGTGGGATTTTTGACCTAGCCTGTGGTCTGGTGATCTGGCGGTCTTTTTCGACCTGTACAGTCCTGTACAGGACGTTACAGGACGTCACAGGACACTTGTCAAAATCGCGATGCTTCCTCATTGGGTGCAATTGAATTGGTGCATGGGATCATGTCGAATAGTTCGTTTCAACTTTATTTCTATTGGCTCGAATCAGCGGAGAGGTCTTGTATTACCTCGACTTCAAGGTATGTACTGTAGTAGGAGGATATAATCGTAAACAAACCCAGCCCATGAGGAGGCTGGAGGTAGGGGTCATATCCGGGGTCTAATTTACTCTACACCAGACAGACCTACAAGTCAGTATCCCAGGGCCTATCCCCTTTGCTCTATCTAGTACGCCTGCATATTAGCGCCTACGAGGTTCCGGGATGTGATGACAGAGATAGGTGGGCTAGACTGTCGGGACTGTGTGACCCTCATGATTAAACATGCCAGCCCCATGCTCATAGATTTCTCGCCAAGGCGACTATTAATTCAGACGCAGAGAGGAGGTCGAGAGGGATTTTTGAAAACACACGTTGAGAGCGTCCTCGACACTGGAAGATCACTACTGCAAAAATTTCACAGGAACATATTAGTGTAGTTATGCATGCCATCGAATGCTTTGTATTAATTCCAGCGTCCACTGAATGCCGGGATCGGCGGGGAGAGAAACTATCGAGGGTGAGTCGCAGTGATAATCATTGGTTAATCATGAGCCCGACTGTAATTACCAGAGTGGAGGGGCATTATGGTAGTGCGAATTATGGGGATGCAAAGGGTAGTGGGTGGATGACGATAGAGATTGTTCCTGGTACCGACTTAGGTCTCCAAAGTCCAATTCGAAAAAGCCCTTTTTGACAGAGGTTAGGGTTGATTTCCTAAGGTTAGGGTCTCCTATCACGTTTCATGTCCATCAGTGTTGGGCCTGTTGGCCTTGTGACGCTACGCCGCTCCTGCGCCTCCTTCTCTCAATCATGCCCTCCCATTGAGTTACTATTGAAGACATTCCCGAGTTGCCTTTTCGCAATCTGGCTTCCCTCCTTTGGGACGCTGAAGCTTTTATCGAGCGACGCAATGACCTCCAGACATATAAAGATTCAAGTTGATATCTGGCGACAGTGGCGAGTCGCGAAGTAGTAAGTACTGATTGTAGTCTATTGTAGTCCAGATATCGTCGACGGTGTATTCGGTTTCGATACCTCAATCTTGACAGTTTGCCGACCGACTCTACTCAGTTGCGACCGACTCTGCTCAGTTGCAACTGATCGCAGTTACCGACGGGACTTGCAAACAACAACAAGGATGACCGGAGGCACATCCGATGAAACAGGCGCCATATGGCGTACTATTAGTACGCCGCTGCTTCAATGGAGCGAAGTGTTTCCGCTCTATGGGACCACGAAGTGATTCAGGACTCCAACCGCACGGCCATGGTCCCCGCCTCTGCCATAGGCATCAATTTAATTCTACATACTCTCCTAGCCTTCTGGTCTATCGCACAAGTATACGCAACCCTCACCAACATAACAATCGACGATACGAACAGTACCTTCTGGTCGTGGGTGGGCACATGGAACGTGGTGAAGCCCAGTCTCTCGTGTAGACGCTGAAAAGAGTCTGACTCGATCCTCCCATATCATAGGTGACACCCAGTACACCATGCCACGAGTGCTTCGCAAAACCCGACCCTGATCTGGTATATAATTCAACCTGGCACGACGGCCCCCTCCGCTCTGGCGCATTCACATTTCAGGGTGTGTTGAAAGCTTGCTGCCTCTTTTCGTCTGATCAGCTTTCGGCTATGCTCTCAGGCGCCGCCGTATACATCTACGGAATCGATGTTGTTAACCCCGGGAACATCTCATTCGCAATGAGCAATCCATCCACGACGGGTTTCCACTATTATGGGGGGTCAGGCTATGTGTACAATTCGCTGTTTTTCTCCGCCAGCAATCTGGACTCGACGGTCCAGCACACGGTGACCTGGCTAATTGAGGCCAGTTCTGTCGGCGGGCGTTCAGCGTTGTTCGATTATGCTGTAGTTACTCTCAGCCAACCAGACCCTTCTTCCAGTATACCAAACAGCAACACTAATAGTGCGGGGAGACAAACGCTCAGCGGATCAACACCATCGTGCGTCTCACTTTCCCGCTAACCACTAATCATTTCATTGACGACGCATTGACGACGGTGCATAGGGGTTCTAGGTTGAAACTGCATGCTCTTTAGACTTCATCCGCTGATATTTCTCACAGCACCGCGCCATCTGGGAACATGACATCAGCCGCGAGCCCCGCTGCTCCTGAAAATTCACACAGGCCCAAAACTGCTGCCATCGTCGGAGCTGTGGTTGGTGCTGTTGGTGGACTGGCTCTTTTCAGCGCTGTCTTCATTTTCCTGCGCCACTGGAGGGTTGCTGCAACGAACTATTCGATCGAGCCATACCCGCCGACTGAGCGTGTGAGCAGCCCGCTTGCTCCTGCGTTGGTGCAGCACGGACCTTTCTTTTCCGGCAAAAGTTCGCTCCCCAGATCGGTACCCTCCCCTTCAGTCTCTACTGCCACCGCGGCAGTTGTTATGGCTTCCGCACCAGTCCCGAGTCGGACACTCCCTGTGAATTCTAATTTCAGGGTCCCACATGGTGTGTTGTGCGTCTTATCAATGGCACAGTTATGTTAACAAGCTACACAGCGCCGGGGGAAATGGCATTGGCGCGGGACCCACACCATCTGGATGGAGGGCGTGGAGATCTGGAGATGGAGGTGCGACTTCGGCATCTGGAAGACCTGGCCGCTGTTCAAGCCTCTCGGCCGCCTTCCTATCATTAATGTCATGGCAGGATCAAAAAAAAAAGTAATCCCGGTCAGAAGGAGTTCATTACTCTCCTTTCTCGCCCCAACATATTTTTTTGTCGAAATACCCGAGTCTTCATGTCGCGCTATCCATGTACCGATGAAAGGCCCAACGCCTGCACGGGAAATCCAGAATTTTACGCGACGTAAGGTTCGCTTTTTGAACGTCGGGTTGCCAATTTGGTGCATTCTGAGTCCCGACCATGGCATAATCAAACGTAAAACTTTCGTGTTGAAGCATCACTCACGACATCCTGTTTGAGCTCCATAACAACAACTCCTCCGTGCTGTAAAGCCTCCAGGCGACTTGTTTCACCCCTCACACTGGAATGTATGCAACAAGATAACTCACATCAGCGAAATGACAAAAGTCTTGTGATCTTTTGATCTTGTTGTCCTGTAAAAAAAAAAAAAGTTCGCAGAAATGGTCCTTAGAACCCAATGGGATGGGTCAGAAAAAATAAATTGGGGTGTCTGGTGGGATTTTTTACATAGCCTGCGGTCTGGCAATCTGGCGGTCTTTTTCGACCTGTACAGGCCTGTACAGGACGTCATAAGACGTCACAGGACAGTTGCCAAAATCGCGATGCAGAATGTACCGAAAACAGTCGAGGTTGTAAAGGACACGAGTATCGATATTGCAGTTCCTTCCGCTTGGGAGTTAGTGGAAAGCTGATCCGTGTCGTATACTTTAGATGTATGTTGCTTGATATTAACCCGCCACCTCTGCCATGTTTTCCTTAATTACCTGTGATTTATCTCCAACAATATGGTCCTCGCGTTCCAGGTCGAGTCTCCGGTTTTCCACGGTACGGCTCCCATTCTTGCATGCGCCCCACACGCCGCCAGTAAGGATCACGGGTCGCGGGTACACCCGCGGGTTTGTACCCACGGGTGCGGGCGGGTACGGGTACGGGTCGCGATTTCAGACCCGCGCTCAACCCGTGTACCCGACCCGTGTACCCGCGGGTTTTTGTACGTCTACTATTTGTCCCTTAGTATGTAGTAGTCCCTTCAAATTTTTATGCTCCATAACAGCACCTCACCCCAGCTCCAAGCTGGAGTATTTCCACATTATGTAAAGAGGGCTTACATAAATTATCGGCTATCAGTTGTCTTTCCGGTATATAATTGAATTCAACTTGTCGTCGGCTACCTTGGTGTGTCCCTCAGCTAGGGCCCTCAGAAAGCTTACCCTTTCGAGTTTCACGGGTGAGAAAATTACGTGCCTGCGGATTTTTTCCTGACTTGGCATTGTATTGTGATTGTAAGGCAGGGGCCGTATGCCACTCGCTCAAAGGAGCCCGAGAAGAAGACCAACCACTGTGAACTTTTGACCTGCGCCAAAATGCGTGAGGAAATACTCTTAAGGGCTTAAAATGCCCTTAAATTTAAGGCCTTAGCCCTTATTAAGGCCTTAAGAGCCCTGGGAACCCGATTTAAGGCCTTAAGGGCGAACACTGGAGCCTCCAACCGTCGCAGCAACACCGAGAATTCCTAGAGTCGCCTCGGCCATTAGTGGGGATATCGAGATGGGGCGTCGTGGAGGAGAAGAGAGAGCTGCTCACAGGGTCAAAGAGCGCTCGCGGCATGCATGCGGCATACAGCATACACATCTAACACAGCACTTGCTACCCTTTCGTAGAAGAGCAGCCCACCGGAAGATGCCGAGACACAGCCTTATAGGGTCTATTTCACTTTTCGGACAAGGCTTCGAAATGTGTTCAATGGGGTTTAAAAAGAATGTTTACACGAGTCTAATCGAACGTGCACACTGGTGCCCGCTTGTGCAGACAGCCCAGCATTCTCCGAATTGAAGATAGTGTAATCTGAGCTTCCGGGGAATGCTGTCGGGCTCCAATCCCGAGTCCGCGCGCTCGTGGATTTAATCCTCTCGAAGGGAATGGCGCGCTGCCTCCACAAGTGCTGTTGAATGTCTGTCGCAAATCCTGTCCAAGGGATACAGCATTAATACAGTGTTCGTACTGCTGTATTATACAGCTTTGCAGCTTGTGTTGTCATTACTTAAGATGGTGGAAGTGAGGAAGGAGTCCTGACCTCCCGCTTCCTCGCTCCCCATCAAAGTAAATCTCGCTCGGAGACTGGTCGCTGTGCATTCAAAATCTGACTCGCTGAACCAGATTTCGTCGTTGAATCCAGCTTCCCAGTGATTGCCAGCTGTTGCGCTGCCCGCTCGCTGCAATTCACTTTGGTACGTTCAATCAGTTGGAACATGGCGGTGTTTTTCTCATCAGCATCCTGTTGGAACGCCCGATGGTTTTCAATAGTACAGGTCCGAAATCCAGGCTGAGCTACAGACTCGCACCCCAGGATACAACACTGTTGAATCAAATCGCGGTGCGTAAAACAGAAATGGTGCCTTTGGGTAGGCAGTGCCTCTTGGCAATCGTGAACACTGCAACAGAGATGGCGAACAGTTACTCTGTCATGTACGCCAGCGGTGATACGATCTAATCCAGGAGGATAAGTAAAGCCGAGAAATGTAAGTAATTCTTACACCAGTTTCCGTCTTCTCCCTGGTAAATCTTCATACACCGATTACAGGCATGGGCCCACATAGGCTGGCCAGTGCCTGCCATCCGATAGTTTCTTTCGGCCAAAGCTTCATCAAACCGATGGTCCTGATGTCCATGATGTGGTAAGGACAATGGCTCTCGTCGACCGTTCTTGACCTTCAATATGGCATACAACAGAAAGGCATCCAGAACATGATCCCCAGTAAGCTCATTGACTAGCCGAGAAGCATTAGGTAGGTCAGAAACCCCTAGCGCTTGGTTGTAAACACGCGATATCCCTTGACAAGTTCCGCTTTTGAATCAAAGAAAATCAGAAAAATAATGAAGAGAAACCAACGATGCGTACTGGGACTGGGCCATTTGAAAGCCAAAGTATCGACAAAGATCTGGTTCCACGTAGGTCGACTCAGTCAGGTGGATTAGCTGAGGCATATCTTGGGAATAGTATTCCCGTTTGGCTGAGCTTTCACTCGCATTCCGGACAAAATAGTTGTTGTAGTAGCGGGTATGACAAGCTACTATCATTAGCCACATGGATTCTGCCAGTGGGTAATGCAAGCTTACATCGGCAATACAAAGACTTGGAAAAAATCGGCAGGACACCCCGTCGGAGGGTGTAAAGCCGTCCCTCGACAATGCTCTCTTCACCCAATTGTTTGGATTCACAACTCAAGCAGGAAGAGATGGGAGGGAGGAGAGGTTCAGCCCCTAATTAGGGTGAGTGTCTGGATATAATTCAATAACAGGACAAACCTATTAAATACGGACGGGCGTGAACCCGGAAAACGTCATCCAAAGAAGGTTGAGGTGGCCCGTTATGAGAGGCCTCAGCCAGATCCCCGAATGCATGCCAAGTGAGCTGGATCACACTGTTGTCCAAATTCAACACGCAAGCGAGAAAGTCAGACACCGGAGGTGGGAGTAAGGTAGGTTTAGAACTGCCAGGAGGCATGATTTCAGGCCATAGGCGATGGGTAAATTCAAAGAATCTTTGGATATGGACAAACTGGAGATGCTCTTTGAGTGAATCGTGAGCGAGCAACCGCTGGAGAATTTCCACCGCAAGTGTTGCCGAGGGCATGTTGGTAGGTAGTATAAAAAAAGGCACGCCCCAAGATCACGATTTGTGCTGGGCTTAGGTTCGAAGCCAAATGGCTATAGGCCAATATAACCAAGGAAACATCTAGACGGGTTTTGACGGGGACATGTCTTCACAGCGCTTCACCCGCAGCCAGATGCTTGGACAGGTAAGCCCGTAATGTTATGAGGGGATCAACCTGGCTGGAAGCATTCGGCCATAGATGTATGATTGCGCAGAAATGTGAGCATTATCTTGCTGGGAGGACGAAGAACAGTCGTGGAAGGCGGCAGGCAAACAAAAAGCGAGAATGGAATAAGAGGGATTTTATTTTCATATAATTGAGCACTGCAAGGAAAAGGCGCCAGGGAGGGCCCTGAGGTAGAATAGCAGGATGGATTTACCCGCACAGGATGGCAGGCAAGGATATGTCCCGTGGGAGTCCCGCGGGAGTCCCGCGGTGTCCCCCATCAAAATTGATCCCCATTGCTTCCACCTTTTGCACAAAGGACGCTAGAGGACGCTGTAAGTAGCCGATTAAAATCTCCCACGGCCCAATCACGACCACGTGCACGAAGTTGATGTCCAAATTGACGCGTCAAACGGGCCTCTACTTATTATGTAAAGTCTTCCTTTCGTAAAAAAGACATTTGGTTTACATATGCTGCGCGACCAAGCTGTCGGGAATTCTCTAAGCTTCGAGAAATAGTCGGGGAGCTCCGAATATCGCGCCGTCGGTGCCTCTCTAGATCTCCAATTTACTGGACCATCTCCTGCCGTAAACGCGCCGTCGTCGATGCGAAAATGCGTGTGGCTAACCTGGTCCGTGTTCCGAATATCCCTGCGGGCGATAGCAGTGATTTTTATTTTTATTTGTCGAGGCATTGTTTTGAGCTCCCCCTCCATAGCAGTTGCTGAGATGCGGATATGATCAAGGCAGTCAAGTCCGTGAACGGATGACAAAACCGATCATTCCCAGGCTTCAAAGTTCAAATCTCCGAAGATCAATCATTCTGTGACGGGAGCAATCCCTTTGTAACCGACACTCATGTCGTCGAAAGAGAAATCGGCGGAAGGGAAGAGTCCGACGAGCGAAAACGCTATATCACAACAATCAAGTAACCCTCACACCCAAGCCATTCTTTCGGCTATTTCCTCTTCCAACATCGTCCTCATGGACTCACTCTTCGCGAAAACCCAGTCTGACCCGAAAACCTACCCCAGTCCCGCCCGAGAACGGATGATGGGATACGCAGCTATGGAGAATCAGCCCCTCGCACTCTCGCACCTCCTCCAGTTGCCGCCCGCATCGCGCGACGACGTGACGCCGCAGCTCCTAAACGCGTGCGCGCTGCATATCGAGTGCTACCGGGCTCTCGTCACGGTGCATCCGCATGCGCTCGCGTATGAGCTCGGACACACCGGGGACGTGTTCGGCGCGGCCGTATTCCGCGGCGACCGCGAATTCATGCGCGTCGCCGCGAACGAGCCGGCGTGGAAGATCGACCCCAACGCGTGCGAGGTGTTCCACCGCCCGGTGCTACTGGTTGCGACGGGCTGCGATGAGCACATGCTGCGGTGTCTTTTGACGGAGTGTGGGGAGGTCAGGGTGCGGGGGACGGACGCGGTTAGGGCTGCGATCAAGAACCGCCGGATGGATAATCTTCGTTGCCTGCTGGAGCATGCGCAGGAGGGGACGAAGGCCGTTGTGGATGGATGGCCATTGCCGCAGGATTTGTATCCCTGGCAGGCGGAGAAGAGGAAGGAACAAGGATGGGACGTACCCAACTTACATTATGCTGCTGCGTTGGGGAATGTCGATGCAATGCGCATTCTGTTGGAAGCTGGGGCAGACCCAGATCTCGAGGATGGAAGCGGAAGAAAGGCTGATATCTCAGCGGTGCGATGGAAGGGAAAAATTCCGAACGTTACGGATGGGGACGTCGAGTCTAGGGTATGTAGATGTATAATAATGTGATTTCTACGATATTATTACACTGGGAATAACGTCCAAATACACTTTTTGAAAGTCCGTCCGCCGATCCTACGAATCCTTGCACGCTACCTCAAACAGTTGCCTGTGTCATCAACGTGCCCATGCTACTCGTCTGGCTATCTATTGGCTTTCCGGAGTACGCCTGGGTGCGCAGCGACCCAAGCAGGCGCCCGGGATGTGCAAAGTTGATTGTGAAGATGGCGAGGACGACCATCCCCCCATCGAGCACATTAAAGTAGACCTCCGTGTGGATGATGCGCCCGTGCCAGCCCGTCGCGAGTTCGATGATGCGGTATATCGAGCGGATGAAGAGGACGAGCGTCGAGAAAGCGAGGGCAGCGATCATGGTCTTGAGCTTGGGATCGAGCTGGCCGCGCTCGTTCCGTCCCGTGGCGCGCGCGGGGAGGTCTTTGCTGTACCGCCTGAGGAATTCGGCTGCAAGGGTCGAGTATGCGATGATGGCCACTGAAGAAGATTCGAAGAATAAACAGGTAGCCCAGGTGAGTGGACCGAGGCGCACCGAATTGAAATACAATGCCCGCAAGCATGATGTGGGCACCCTGTGTAAATGATAGGGATGCCGAGCAACAGGGAAAATCAATCGAACATACGAGACTAGAGCCTGAAGGCGTGTTGGCACTCGACGCTATTCCGCCACCTGCGCCTTGGATGATGAGTGCAACAACGTCCTGAGCATGCACCATGAATATGTTGTGCATTGAAGTTGCGGGGTAGACCAAGTAAGTGTGCTTACACAAGAGACAAAGATGATCGTATCTGATGAATGAGTGAGTGAGGACCGGGGTGAAATACTTTCAAAGACGTTCACCAGGCGGGAGTAAGCCACGAATAACATATTCCCAGGCGTGTAACGATCCTGGACAGCAGAATGAAGTTGACGGCGATGAGGGGGGTCGGGGAGATGATAGTTGCTGTGATCTGCATCATAAACGGGCCGTCGAGGCTCGGCGAAAAGCTGCTCCATAGCCTGCCGCTCCAGCCTACGAGCTCCCCCACACCACAAAGGCACGCTGTGAACAGTAGCCACCACATGCGGTAGTAGATTGCCTGTCCGACATGAAGAGCTGGATGGATATGATATGGTCAGCAAATGGTTCCTCTTTGGAAATAGAAAATACTCAACTGGTGCTAATACCGAAAAGCACGATGAAGATGATGGCCACATACTCGTGAGGGATGTATCCGTAGTGTGAATCTGCCATTGCAGTCGAAGCCGATCGGGTAAAAAAAAAGCTGGAAAGGGGGGGGGGGAATTAATCAGGCCCAGAAAGGAAAACGTTTAGAGTTACCAGAAGACATGACGGTTGAAAGAAAAGAACAAGTGAGGCCCAGTGAACGGTTGTTTGAGGAAGGTCGAACGCTGAATGCTTTTGAGCTCTCATTTGGGCCGTCCTTTTCTACAAGAAATCAACCGGGATTTCAACGCCGAAACAGCCAGCCGAACCGCAGTGATCGCAGCACTTCATACATTCACATGATTCAGGGAGAGACACAGCTTTGACCGGCGACGTAAGCAATGATGACTCGCGCGAGACTTCGAGTCGTGTCCTAGCAGGCTATAGCCGTGAATCAGGTACGGATGCGTATGATCTATCCACGGATCCAAATTTATGAATCAGAAAATTACAGTAAAGAGCTACCAAAACCGCACCACAGCAGAGTCCGTGTCAGGTACAAGCGGATACAGTCCATGGCCAAGAGAAATTTGCAAAAAACGAAACAGTGCGCGTATGCCGTTCTCAAGATCTTTATCAACATATCGTTCTCCGGGTGCAAGGGACGTAGAATTTGAAGTACGTTGTCCTGCGCTGACCATTGTCCCAGTGTACATTTTTTTGACCCGGCATTTATTGACTCTTGAATGACGCTAGGTGGCTTCATGGACCACAGTGCGCTGAGGCTGTATTTATGCATTATGCAGGAAGATGTCCACAGATGAGATTCGGCGTATGTCGCTTGAAGTGTCGACATGGTCGACTGGAAAGAGGCGTGGTGGCAGTGCATATCTTAATTTCGCTTCGTAAGTACGGGCCGCCATTACCAGACTCTGTTATTCATGGTTATCCACTCCTCGTAGATAAAGAAGTGGAGTACGGTTTTTTATCACCTAGAGTCTGAACATAAATGAAGGAGTCGTCTTGATGCCAACCAACGAGTATCCCTCCAAGCCAAACTTCCCCCTAATCAAGTTTCAACCTCTGCTGTGCCCCTACTCCCACGTCTTCCGACACCCTCCAGGGCATCATCACCAGACATGGGAGAAAATTCTCCAAAAATTGCCGCGTCGTGAACGCAGACGAAGGGGAAGGTAATTCTCAACCAGCAAAAACTGTGTCTCGGTATTGCTACCTCACTGACGACAGATCGCGCCCCTGCACAAGGATGGGGTGCCATTTGTTTGCGTGGTTCAATTTATAGTATTCAGAAGGCGCACGGACCATGGGATTGTTGGGCTTGGGGCGATGTTTGCAGTCAGTTCCAGTCAAGTTGCGGATCCTCCCGTGATGCCATCATTTGCTTCTTCTCCTTGACGTTCAGGCAGGCTCGATCATTCGGAGTATGCGTTATATGACTCTCAATAAGTTGTTCGGCCAGTCTCGATGTCAACGGTACATCAAGGTACAGGGGCATGGAATCCCGGAACCTCTCGCGGAAAAAAAAACAAAGTCGATCGATCTCCTCTCTCCTCTGTGCTTCCGGCGAAAGATTCTTTCGTGCGCTCTGTAAATCGAGCCTCATTCAGCCAGATGCGGACCTATCCCAGTTTCTTAGACCCATCTCCGAGCCTCACAATTCGAAAACTGCGATCGCACGAATAAATCATCTCGACTCGACTTGCCGATTGCGCACCCGATGCACTGTACTCCGAAATCCCGGACCACATCTGCGCATAGACCCAGCGCATATCGCTTGCACTCACGAGCGCTCCAATAAAATCGAAGCCCCCATGGCCGCCTGCCAGATAGCTGTTTCTCCCCACCCCAAAGTTCGCTAGCGAGAAATCCAGGATCCAACGGAGAGCACGAATTAAATGATAGAAAGACTTGGGTCCCAGTGGGGTTCCTCTAGCATGCATGTATGCTGTCAAGCCCAGGTGGGGGATGGGGTAATTACAACGCGCCCCCTCCCTCCCTCCCTCAACCCTCGCTCCAAATTTCCAGGGGTGTCATTAGGAGTCCCAAATACACCCCGAAAATCCAACAACGCGCGCCCATGCAACTTGAACCACAACTCCATTCCCATGATATCGATATTGCTACAAATGTACATGTCCAATCCAATCCAATCCAATCCAATCCGCGCATGTAGGGTGGGGTATATGTATGAACAACTCGAGTCCTTCACGTTAGATCGTCGTTAGCGTTAGCGTTAGCGTTGGCGTTCCCCGCCTTTCCTTTCCTTTCCTTTCCTTCGATTCCGTCCCTCCATTCCGCCTACACAGCGCACCCCCCTCTCGCACACGTCCGAGAGTTAACGACAGAGTCCGTGAGCGTACACCAGAGCGCAGAGCTAGAGCTCAGAGCTTCGCCTGCGGCTGCGGCTGCATCTTGTTCAAAAACGCCGACGCGACGACGCGCCCGGAGGACTTGTCGCTTATCTGTGGCCCCCGCGTGGGATGTTAGCGATCGGGATTGGGAGAGGAGGAGGGGGTAAGGAAAAATAACAACGAGGAATGGAGAATTAACGGAGGAGCAAGGGCGAAACAAAAGTAGAATAAAAAGAAAACACGGAAAGCGACCCAGGGAAAAAAAGCCGAAGAATGGATGCAGGGATGCGATACGATACGATGTGGGCCCCAGTCCAGTCCAGTCCAGGGACGAAGGCGCACGGGATCGAAATCGAAAAAAAAAAAGAATAAAAAGGCACTAGCGGTTGATAGTGGGATGGCGCTAGAGGGGAAGGGAAGGGGAGACGCGTCCCGCTTCCCGCTTCGCACTTCCCCCTTCCCGCGCAGATGCGATGCGACGCGATGCGATCGATGCTATGCCCCCCACCGCACCGCACCGACCCGATGCGGGGCGTCCATCGATCAGGGCTAGGGCTAGGGCTAGCAATGGGAGGACGACCCCGATGCGCGCCCAGTTTGAGATGAATCGAAATGAAATGAAGTGAAATGAAATGAAATGAGATGAAATGAAATGAAACAGGACGAAGACGAGACCCGCCAACGGTCTGAACAGGAAACGAACAAACGAGCTATGTAGTAGGCCGACAAGAAACAGTGAAATGAAAGAAAAAAGTGACAGGGAGGGAAAGCGCAGGCAACGGCAACGGGAGGAAAAGGGAAAAGCCAGCCAACCGCCCGAAAAAAAACCGAACCAACGCTCGCGTCGGCCTCGCAACACCAAAACACCACCGCCGCCGCCACCGAAACGCGGGGAAAGTGAAAAATGAAAAATGAACACCGATGCCAAGACCGGCGCCACCTTGGCAGGGACGAAGGGAAGGGAGGGGATCCGCGTCCTGACGCTAGCGGTAGCATTGGCACTAGCGCCAAACTCGACAGTAGATGTTAGACGTTAGGTGCCCCCTCCCGGAACGGCGGACGAGGCATGTGCATGGATACCGGACGGAGGGAGGGAGGCGAGATGGATGGATGAACGCCCGGTGGAGTTTCGAGGAGGGGAAATGAAAGGAGGAGGATCCCAAATCTAGCTCGAGCTCCAAATCGGCTGGTGAACGACGCCGCGCCCAGATAGAGAGAAGAGAGAGAGAATAGACCCTGATAAACGTGAAAGAGAAGGAAGGAGGAAGCGAGAAACGAAAAAAAAAGGGAACGAGGATGGGTGGAAGAAAGGGAAAATGCGCAAGGTGGGGAGAAAGATAGAGAGAGAAAGAGAAAGAAGACGAAAAACAAGACCAAGATGAAGAACACACCACATCCAAAGCGCGAAACCAAAACCAAACCAAAACGCGAAACGAAACGAAATGCGAACCGAAACCGAAACCGAGCTCCAAACGTGAAGAAGCCAAACCAAGACGCGAAATAAAACCAAAATGGAAATAAAAGAAATCCAAATCCAAAACGCGAACTAAAACGCGAACCCAAGATGGATGAAGGCGAAGATGAAAATAAGACGAAGATGAAACTCCCCCCCTAAAAACAGAAAGAAAAGACAGGAGGATCCAAACCAAAGGAAGGAAGGAAGGAACCCAAACCCAAAAACCAAAAACCAAAAACCAAAAACCAAAACCAAAAAAAGAAACAGAAATAGAAACAGAAACGATAGAAAAAACGAACGCACCTCACACCGCGCGGTCATCACCCGTCCGCCCATCGATATGGAGGTGCTGGCGATGCGGAGGTGGGCGCCGCTGTGCGAACGTTAGTGAGCGAGCGTTACGTTTTGAGAGGGGGAGGGATGTTAGTGAGCGTTAAACCGTTAGGAGGGCGTAGTGAGAGTGAGCGGGTTGAATTGGGGGGAAGGGAAAGAAGAGGAGAAGGAGAAGGGAGGAGAGGGAGGGGGGGCGAACCGAACCGAACGCGCAGATGCACGGCGCCCGCTCCTACCGCGTCGGCGTCGGCGTCGGAATGCGCGATGAAGAAGATGAGATGAGGGGGGAAAGGAGGACGAAGGAGGAAGGCGGCGGGGGGGACTCGATGGAAGGAAGGAAGGAAGGAAGGAAGGAAGAAAGAGAAAGAAAACTCGGAACTCGATGGAAGGGAATACTCGATAGCGGAGGAAAGCTCGCAAGAAGAAGGGCGCAAGGAAGACTCGAAACTCTCAAGAAGAAGGGAGCAAGGAAGAGGAAAGCAAGGAAGAAGCAAGGAAGAGGAAAGGAAGCAAGGAAGAAAGAAGGGAGCAAGGAAGGAAGCAAGGAAGGAAGAAGAACAGCACTCACACCGCCGCGGGGGCATGGAAGAGGACGTTCATGCCCTGGGTGACGCCGACGCCGTTGGTGCCCTGCGCGAGGCCGAGGACGACGAGCGGGGTGGAGGCGCAGCTGCGTGGGGTGGGGTGGGGGGTTAGTGTGTATATATAGGCGGGCGGGAGAAGACGGGATGGATGGACGATGAAAGATGGAAGATGGAAGATGGAAGGAAGATGAAAGGCAGGCAGTAGAGACGCACTTATCGATGAGGTACGTAACGCACCCGCCATGGAGCATCCCCGCGCCGTTGAGCATCTCCTTCGTCACCACCACCTCCGCCACCGTGCGCGCCTCCATCCGCGCCTTGCCCTTGCCCTTGCCCTTCCCTCTTCCCGTCCTCTCCCTCCCGTTCCCCTCCCTTCCACCTTCCTCACATTCCCCACCCGCATCCCCATACTCGCCCAGCCCGTCCTCCACAACATCAATCTCCACCCACCGCACCGCGCGCCCCACGGCGTACCCAAACGCAGTGGGGTCCGCGCCGACGCCGTACGCGAAGAACGTGTTGCACGCGAGCTGCTTGATGTGCGCGGGCGCGGAGCCGGCGATGGCGCGCGCGGCGAGGGCGGCGGCGGTGGGGGCGTCGTCGGGGAGCAAGAGGGGGTCGATCCACGGTTTCGGTCCGTGCTCGTGCCCGTGCGGCGGCGAGGACTTGGGTGTGGGTGCAGGGGTGCGCTTGGCGGGCAGGGGTAGCGGGGTGTGCATGCGCGAAACGGAGGACATGCTCGTCGTCGTGGTGGGAACACTGGAGGAAGAAGAGGGGCGCGGAGAAATGGAAGCGCCTGCAGACAATCGTGGAGCCAGAGTCTATTACTTATATCTAGAACAGAACAACACATGCTTCTTCCGCATGTTCCTCAAGAAATAGTCCCGCGCCGCCACTCCAACCGAAGGTTGATGTTGCTGTAAGTAGCAGTAGCAGTTGTAGCAGGCAACGGAGGATCCGCGTCCTGCGACACCCGCCACCCGTCAGCGCCTAAGGCTAGGCTAGAAAACCCTTATTAGCCTGACTGATTCCGCCCGATAAGCGTAGCGTAAGGTTTAGGTTAGCCTACAACCTTTTCAGTTGCCTCTGCCCAGACGCTGACCGCCCCCATCGCCATCGCATCGCCCGTCGGCGGAGGTAAAAAAAAAAAGTGAGGTGGGTGGGAGATGACCGTGACGGGAGGTGCGCGTGTGGATGTTGTCGTGATTGCCGACGAGCTCCAGACTCCGACGGCGTCTAGATCTGCGTCCGCGGACGCAAATGTCCTGATCAGCTGCATCGGGAAACGCCGGCCACTATTAAACAGTGTCAACGGTCAACGGCGTTGTCGGCCTCGACATCGGCGATCGCGCAGACATGTGGCGGCGCGCGCCTCCAAAATTAACACCCGATTCGTATATGTACGTACGTCGTATTCCCGTCCAACGCCAGCAGTCGAACTCGAGTCCGCTTTCAGCAGCTGCGCGTCCCTGATCACCACCCGCGGTGACGCACGCCCCCCGAAGTTGGCGTGCCGTTTTGTCGGGGTGGGTGACCAAGTGGTCGATCTTGCCCTTTCCTTTTCCCACTGCATATATGTATCATTGTACACACACCGCCGTCGCCCATGGCCAGGCGGTCTCCTCTCGATGATTGGACGGACAAGTTGCTTTCAAGGAGGATTCGACTCCCCGCGCGCGCGACGCCCTGAAGGGGGTAGATTTTATTGGCGCTTACAAGTAGTTACTTTGTAGTAAATCTTTATGTTTCTGAAGCTCGCGACGCCAGGTCCACCTCTGCCAGTGCGTGTAGAAGGAATTACATAACGGGTCGGGTTACATGTCAAGATCTTTTTTTCCTCGTGCGAGTGGATTTTTTTCAATCTCGTTACATGTAACTGTTTGTTCCATCCATTCCTGGGGTGCTCTAATCCTGGGTATGTATTTTGTTCCCCCCCTCTCGCGTGCTCCGGGCTAAAGCCAATACGATGAAAAAATCGCATAGGACGAGGGCCACCATGGCCACAACCAACCTGGCAGGACTGGGTGCATGTACATATGCACCACTACGCAGTCCGAATCCGATTCGGGGTTCGTGTAAATCATCATCGCGAAAAGCTCGCCTTTGAAAACAACATAAGTATGTAGTGTCGGCTGTTTTCTTATTGTTCCCTGTTAGTTAGTTTAGTAGCTGTGCGCGGAGAGGTGAAGGACAGGGCAGGGCGTGCAAATGCACATCAAATGTTGAATCAATTTAAGCAAGTGCGTGGTTTCCGCAATTTCTTGGGAGATACGTGTAAGCGCGGAACAAATCATAGTGCCAGGGAACCTCGTAGCGTCGGCACCTGCCCACAGAAGTTCTCGATGCGAGAGGCCGGGGTGAGGTACTGTGTTTTTCGACCGATCCTTTGCGTGCGCCGCAGAATTGGAGTTCCGAAAAGGAAGCCAAGCCGCGTCAGCTGGGGGTTCCCGAATCTATGGGGGTGCGACGCTCCACGTCGGGGTCGGGGCCGTCTGATGCATATGGACGGTGTTCAGATCCTTGTGAGTTTGGCAGAAAAATACGCGCCATACGTCGGGAATACCCGCCAAACTCTTCGAATTCGAATTGCACTTACTCATCGCGTTCCGACAGTTGTTCAAGGCTCAAGGGGGCCAAGAATGAATGAATGAAACACAGAGTGACGCCGTTGAAACGGCAGGACGCGTGTTCGGTTGCCGGGACGCGTGCTGACGTCTAGCGATTTGGGGAAGAGGATTGAACAATTATATATCGGGCGTGTGCCCGTCGTCGTGCACTCAGTAATTCAAGTAAAAAATCCTACTGAAATGACGGTGAGACAGCCGGGGTGAACACGATTTGGGGAGACGCACCGAGTATATGTATCTACTTTGCTAGTACATACTCCGAATCGGATTCCTCACTATCCATATCAACATAACTTGGCTTTTTCGGGCTTTTCTGGATCCTGGGTCAGCTCCAAACAAAGACGTGAAATAAAAAACCAACCTGAGGAGGAACAACGTCGTCGTCCGAATCTGACCCACTATCCACATCAACATAACTTGGCCTTTTCGCGCTTTTCTGGATCCTGGGTCAGCTCCAAAGACAGAAAGAAGTGAAATTTTTAAAAAACCAAGTCTCCACCAACCTTGGGCGGAACAACGTCATCATCCGAAAAATCTGGATCCAACTTCACGCGCTTCTAAAGCAGGCATTGATCAGGCGCATAAGAAGAGAACACAAATACTGGTATGTACGCACCCTACCAACGGACTTTGTCGCCGCCGCGTCCGCCTTGCGTTTCGGTGTTAGCGAGGTCTTCGCAGGCGCCACCGCGGTAGCATTCTGCGATTGCGCCTTTGCACGCGGCGTGCCGGCCCCCCTGCTCGACGGTGCGGAGTCCGACTTGGCTGTCGGGCCAAAAAAACTTTTCAGGCTGCTGGAGATGGGAGATGAGCCTTGAGGGTACGATGGAACCGAGATGAGATTATGCATACATCAATTTGGTAGTACCAACAGCTGCGGCGGAGCGATTCGACGCGGCTTTTTCGGTACCCTCGCCACCCGCCGACGTATCTGCGGCATCGCATTTGGCCGTCCCTGGATCGTTGCTGGTTTGGGCCGTTGAATGAAGCACGTCGTTGACAGCGGGGTCGAACGTGCATTTCGGAGGCTGCCACCACCACCTTACCATGCTGTGGCTCATCCTCGTCGGTGCCACTCGCAGACGCATCAGGGTCCCGTTTCACCAAATTCTTGCTGGTGGCAAGGTCAATTCGCGTATAGTGGATGAAGCACCACGACGTACGTGGCTCCGTTCTCATTCCCCGGTAGACCCTCCGCCAGACGACGCAGACGCCCATAGTACGCTTCGCCCAGATCGGCCGCATCCGAAACAGCCTTCGACCGCGCGTCCGCCCGTTTCTGCGCAGCAGCAAGCGAATCCTCCGCCTTCTTCAGCGCGGACTCCTTCTCTGCCACCAATTTCTCTTGTGCGTCGAGCTGTCTCTGAAGCCCATCCCGCTCCGCACTCAACGCCGCGATTTGCTGCGCCTGCGTCTGCACGAGCGCAAGGCGGCTGGTGGATTCCTCGCGTGCTTGTCGCAGACCGTGTTCGATGAGTTGATGCGCGTCTTTAGCAGCCATCTTAGCAGAGGTTGTGGCAAGGTTCAAGTTGTGGAGAAAAACAAAGAGGTTTGATCAAGATCAGATCAAAATTCGGTTAGCACCGCCACCCACTGTTGAACTTCGAGCACTAATGACGCGAGCTGCCTGCCTGCCAATGATAGCCGCGCGCATCCTGCGCCAACCTTCGGTGTCCCGGGATCTATTTAAACGTCTACTGTAGTACACACACTAAACTAAATCCGAACCCGGGACTTGTGCCGTTACGATTTGCATGCCGATGCGCCCGACTCGAACCACGATTCTCCAAGTCGCGAGTACTCCGAATAAGACTAAGACTGGTTTATGCTTTTGCAGGTCGGTTGGATTTTCCCCCAATTTCAGGCTAGAAATCCGCCGTTTGGAGGTTGTATCAATCCAACATTGGATAAAAAGAATAATAATTTGTGTCGTTCGTCATGGTCCAGACCTGCTCCATCGAGGGCCTTGGAAGCCGTAGTTTATTTCTAATGCTCACTGCACCAGTACGCAAGTACGCCAAAAAAAATCTCGCGACGGATCATCCCTGGGCCTTCCCATGCTTCCTCTCACCGATTCGAACCGTGATTCCGGGACCCCTGGCACTGGCGATCCCATTCCCCGCCCTCACCGGCGTCGTTGTCGCCGTAAATTCCACGTCCCTCCCTCCGCCTCGCCCACGATCCGAGGCTGTTAAAATTCTTTGCCAGCGCTCTTCCCGATCCGAGTCGAGTCGTTCTTCAAGGTAGGGGCATGCGCATTACTCCTCTCATATTTTTGCATTCTGCAATTCGCGCATGCATTCCGCTACATCTAAATCACATATATAACGTGCACACCCCGACACGTTCAAGCTGGAAAGTTGCACAAGCCGTAAAAGATGGAACTCTCGTCCACTTTCACTCATACCTTGCCAGACCCCATTTTAGGCCCAAATCGGCCTATGTTTCAAAATTTATTTTCTGCACACCCTTGCATCATCCATACGGAGGCCTCCGTTTACTTCGAATTCGACGTGCTCAACGGGGTTATGGTTGTGCTCGCCATCTTTACAGTCAAATTTGCGCATCCCGGGCGCCTGCTTGGCTCGCGGCGCCTCCAGCCGTATGCTTGAAAAACGACAGAGAGCGAAAGGAGTAGTACGGGCCCGGGCACTTTGATGCGACGGGTTGTTTGAGGTAGCGTGCAGGGATTCATAGGATTGGCAGACGGACTTTCAAAAAGTGTACTGGGACGTTATTCCCAGTGATAATATCGTAGAAATCACATTATTGTACATCTACATACTCTAGACTCGACGTCCCCATCCGTAACGTTCGGCTTTCCATCGCACCGCTGAGATATCAGCTTTTCTTCCGCTTCCGTCCTCGAGATCTGGGTCTGCCCCAGCTTCCAACAGAATGCGCATTGCATCGACATTCCCCAACGCAGCAGCATAATGTAAGTTGGGGACGTCCCATCCTTGTTCCTTCCTCTTCTCCGCCTGCCAGGGATACAAATCCTGCGGCAATGGCCATCCATCCACAACGGCCTTCGTCCCCTCCTGCGCATGCTCCAGCAGGCAACGGAGATTATCCATCCGGCATTTCTTGATCGCCGCCCTAACCGCGTCCGTCCCCCGCACCCTGACCTCCCCACACTCCGTCAAAAGACACCGCAGCACGCGCTCGTCGCAGTTCGTCGCAACCAGTAGCACCGGGCGGTGGAACACCTCGCACGCGTTGGGGTCGATCTTCCACGCCGGCTCGTTCGCGGCGACGCGCATGAATTCACGGTCGCCGCGGAATAAGGCCGCGCCGAACACGTCCCCGGTGTGTCCGAGCTCATACGCGAGCGCATGCGGATGCACCGTGACGAGAGCCCGGTAGCACTCGATGTGCAGCGCGCACGCGTTTAGGAGCTGCGGCGTCACGTCGTCGCGCGATGCGGGCGGCAGCTGGAGGAGGTGCGAAAGTGCGAGAGGCTGATTCTCCATAGCTGCGTATCCCATCATCTGTTCTCGGCCGGGACTGGGGTAGGTTTTCGGGTCAGACCGGGTTTTCGCGAAGAGTGAGTCCATGAGGACGATGTTGGAAGAGGAAATAGCCGAAAGAATGGCTTGGGTGTGAGGGTCACTTGGTTGTGGTATAGCGTTTTCGCTCGTCGGACTCTTCTCTTCCACCGATTTCTCTTTCGACGACATGAGTGTTGGTTACAAAAGGATTGCTCCCGGCAGCCGGCCCAGAATGATTGATCTCGAAGCCTGGGAATGATCGGTTTTATCATCCGTTCACGGACCGGGACTTGACTAGCTTGACTGCCTTGATCACATCCGCATCTCAGCAACTGCTATGGAGGGGGAGCTAAAAACAATGCGTCGACAAAGGAAAATAAAAATCACCCCTATCGCCCGCGGGGATATTGGACACGCATTTTCGCATTGACAGCGGCGCGTTTACGGCAGGAGATGGTCCAGTAAATTGGAGAGAGGCACCGATGGCGGGATATTCGAAGCTCCGCGATAATTTCTCGAAGCCCAGAGAATTCCTGACAGCTTGGTCCGAGTCGCGCACCATATGTAAACCAAATGTCTATTGCTTACTTTGGGAGGTTTTTGTATGACCATTCGCCAGAGCCTTCCAGATCGGTTGATACCCACTCGTCGTCGAAGAAGCGCCGCTGTGGAATCTGTGCAAAAATTGTTGTTCACTCAAGAGTAGGAAATCGTGCCTCGTTGCATCTGAATGTCCAAGGACCTGTTTCGATTTGGGTAATATGATGGTCAGCAAAATGCAAGGGAGAATACAATGCACAGACATCCTCCTAGAATACTATACCACGGTATACAGTTATCACTGTATATACATACTTCTCGGCCAGTAGCGCGTAGTCCCAAAAGCATCCGATCGAGATGTTGTCACGAAGTGATTTATGAACACGGTCCAAAGCTTGAACGAGCTTGGAATTACTGGTATAGAGAGCGAGCTGATTTGCGATGATGAACTGGATAAGTTAGCAAGAAATAAAATTCGCCTTAAACGTACCTTTCCGCAGCCTCCACAAGCCAGACACTGAGTGTCGAATCTTCGCTGAGGCGTTCAAACCGTGTTCAGCTAATCCTACAGGATGCCAGTAGGTGAGCGCCGAACTCGATCTGAGGTTCACCGTTCAGGTTCAGCGATTGTCCCAACCTTGAACCTGAATGCTGTATTCGGTCTAGTTCGGTTCAGGTTGGGACCGACTCCTGAACCGGACCTAGGTGTGAAGCCAAAACGTCAGTCCCTGCTTCGGAATTAGGCTGCAGCCACTGGACCAATACTCGTCTCTTTTAAGTACGAAGGAAGACTTTAATAAGTAGAGGCCCGTTTGACGCGTCAATTTGGACATCAACTTCGTGCACGTGGTCGTGATTGGGCCGTGGGAGATTTTAATCGGCTACAGCGTCCTTTGTCAGGCCCCGTGAAGCTCCCGCCAAGGATTGTCCGGAAAAGTGGCTTTTCGAGGCCGAAATTTTGCGATTTCCTTGTCCGAAAAGTGGCTTTTTGAGGCCCAAAATCCACCAGCCCTGTCCGCCGAGTGGCTTTTTGAGCCAATTTTGAGCCCGGATTTTGAAATTTTGCCTTGGCGGGGAATGATTTGCAAAGAGGTAAAAAAAGGTCACCCTCAAGGTATCTACAAACGCTAATGGATTGTTCATTTTTCTTGTTCAAAGCACTGGCAACGCGTGCCAGAGAAAAAAATTGATTATTTTTGGGTGCCTCACGTGTCAACCCTTGTCCGATAGTGGCTTTTTTAGGCCGGGGTTGGCCCAAACAAATGGCTTTTTCAGGCCAAATTTGGTGATTTTTCCGGACAATCCTTGGCGGGAGCTTCACGGGGCCTCCTTTGTCCTCCTTTGTCTTTATCGCTGCTGGGTAGTTTTCTTTTCCCGTCGACCCACAGCGAATATCCGATGCACCAGTCTCTGCGTAGGAGCAGCGTGAAGCGAGTCAAGACATCCCTTCAGGTACCCCGTTTATGCGATATCATCTCCTCGCTTGCTCACAAAAAAATCAAGCCGGTGGCGGAAGCCGCTGCTGCAGGATCTTTGCATGCGCTCCACAAAATTTTAGGCCTCATTTCGAATCGTCTATCTCTTCCCGATGAAGACGCGCTTTCCCTCCTCCCCGCTATCTTTGCAAATTTGGATCCGGCCGGCGTCCCAGACTCCAATTCTCTGGACAATCTCTTATCAAGTGCTTGCCCCATGCTCTCTATCGACTGCGCGCGGACATCTCTCCGTGCGATCTGGCATCTCGCACGGCGTGTTCCTATTCCCCTCGATCTTTGCCCGGATTTGTGGTTACGCATCTGGAAATGGGTCGAATTCATTCACACATACTGGTCGGTTCTACCTGTGTCTTCGATGGCCGATGAGACTAGTGCATGCCTCGAGCACGCTGGGATCATTGTCTCGCTCTCTGGAAATCAAGAGACATACGTTGCCATCTGCAACACCCCCGGTGTCCGTCGCATCCTTGCCGTGTCGTGGACAGCGATTGTACATAGTGATTCACTGTGCACCAATTCAAGCACTATCGGCCAAATCATCGCTTGTCTCTCCATACTTACAATCGATCGCGACGCCCCCGGAAAAATTGACGAGATTGTAGAAGGCGCAGGTGGCACCGTCGAAGACGTGGCGAACACGGTAGTTCGACAATTTATGCGCGCCGCTGAGAAACCGCGAGGGTTCAGGGCAGGAGAACTTTTGAGCTCTTGCATGGCGCTCTTTGGCGAAGGGGGCCCGGTCTTTGCACAACAGCTAGGTCAAGCGCTGAAAATCATTGTGGCGGCGCCCCTTCTAGCCGTCCTATCTGCTTTCCATGGTGTGCAGACAGATTCTCCCGTCCCTCTCGCCGAGTCCTTCAAATATCTTCTGGCCGCATTGCAGCAGCCACCTGGAAGCCCATACATCGTGCAGGCTTTGGACGCGGGGTTGTTGCGGGTTATTGCTCTCTACGGTTCATCCGAGGTCACCAGCGGTGAGAACAAGGTTCACGAGATAATAAAGGAGATTCTCGGACGAGTTTTGCCATGTGCGCTGACAAACTATAATGTCGTCTCACACCTGAAAAGGGCTTTCCACGAGGCCGACGGATTCGCCATCGAATCAAAATTCGACCAGTCAAAATTCTCTGGAGAATGGAAAGCGTTTTGTCAAGCAGCGGTGCAACGTATCGCGCTCCTGGACTTCTGGGAGTCCAACTCCCGACGGTCATTCAAGGCGTGTGATAATATGAAAGTGCGTCTCATCCACCACAATGCCATCTCGGGCCTCATGCGATACTTCAGTGCGGCGAAATTGGGCAGAGGTCTATATTCAAATGTTGCGCTGGCTGTCGAAGCACATATTATTGTTCCAAAGAATGCCAGTCCGTTGATTGGTGCGATGGCCATCGAAAGGCATGCCCCAAACTGCGTTCAGTCAGACTCCGTCAGTTTTCCTACGCCCTGTTCATTTCCTTCCACCTCAACTCGGTGTAGGGCATCCTGACAACCTCAGCACACGCGAGAAATCCTTTCTGCGTGAACTTGTTTCCTACGATTACATATCCCGGCTGCCAGACGTCTGCATCCGTCAGGTTATTTTCATGAACGAGAACCCAGGAGAACCTTTCTGCACCGTCTTTCAATATGCCACCCCTGGCGAGCTGGAAATCGAGGTGATGGGCATAGATTTTCTCAAGCCGGCGCACGACTGGGAGGCATTCCTGCCCACGTACATTACGCGCGCTGCGAGGAGCGGCCGAAGGATGGAATTGCACGTCGTGGGCCTGCAGCAGGGGAGAGTGTTCCGCCCCGTCTTGCTTCCGATGCGTACCGCGACGCCCGAGGTGCCCGATGCTCTGTTGCATTCCCTGCAGCTTGTGCCTCTGGGAAAGACGGTCGCAGATGCGTTCCCCGCAGTCAAGGAATATCTGGAGGATGTCCTTACGCGCATCCGGAGAGGGAGGCCTGTCATGATCCATTGAAGTGTACGACATGCTTGAACTAAAATTTCAAATGCTTTGAAATCTCGTTAACACCCAGAATTCGCGAAGTCGGAGTCGACTTTCTGGATCCTGACCTGATCAGACAGATCCTAGACTGAGGTGAAGTAACGGGATCTAGCCGAGTAGCTGTCCGACTGTCGATTTAGAGCTTCTTCGCCGCGTCATCAACCTACCTTCCAAGCTTCGGGCGTCAAGTTTCAAGCTAGCCCGTCAATGTGGGCCGACTCCTCAGGCAACTATTATAAAAGATCTTTTTCCCCGAGGCTAACACTAACCTCAGAAAGAGACACTGGCAGTTGGGTCGCAACTGAAGTTCAGACGTCTTTGAAGCGAATCCTCTGAAATCCAGTATCGACTTCGGCAGCGGCAAATGGACCGCAGAAACAATCGAGGTTTTTCCTGGCAAACAGAAAGAAAAATCGAAGTCCTCAACTGTCCGCGATAATCATCATGCTGTTAACATGCTGTGACCACTCACACCGCCTTTCTCACTTCCTACCACAGCATCCTACTCGGGATCCTGCCGTAGACCACCCCCACCATTCGAGCCCATGTCCTTCATCTCGAATTGCGATCGATTTTCCTTGGGAGACGGCGTGTATAACAACAACAATATTAATGTTCACGGCGACATTGTCTATAACATCGTCTATGAGCGGACTCGGAAACGCTCTCGACCTGGGCGACCCAAGCGTCGCCGACATGATGAGGATGAACTGGAGGTGAGCTAGTGATGGCTCAACACAGACCAACCCTGACGTTGCTCAGGTCATCCGAAACAAACATTCGAAGCTCACTCGTGAGATGGGAAGCGGCCTAGAATACGTTCCACCTGGCAAAACCGTAACTTTTGTTCAAGATCGTCCTGAATACGAAATTAGCAACGCCTTCACGACTCACACGGTTGGCGGAAACCCGGCGGCCATCGTCTTCTTGACGGAGGGTCCCTCCGATTACGTGCTCGAGAAGATCCGAGACATTTTCAACCAGCCAATAGTCGTCTACGTGTTCCCACCGAAAGCCAATACGCTGCATAAGCAAGGCGTCGCAGCATTCTGTTTACGATGGTACGGCCCATGGAGTGAACTGACGATTTGTGGGCATGGGACCTGTGAGTCAGACTTGTCCGTTGACATTCACTTTCTTATACCAAATTCTAAGTGTCCGCAGCGGAAGCTATATTCCGCAAGCTCAATCCGTCGGAAGAAATCACAACTCTCGAGTTCCAAACTTCGTACGGAATCTTGACGGCCCAGCGTGTTAACGATAAAATCAGCATGGACTTTCCTGCTGGGACGACAATCCCTGCGTCGACGGAGGGGGTAATGCTTGTCAAGGAAGCCTTTTGCCTCGCTCTCGGAAAATCCGAGGTTTCGATCCGCTACGCCGGCTACGGCGGTCCTGGTTATGAAAACTACCTCTTTGTCGAGGTCGATATATCGGAAGAGCTCTCCGCATGGAAGCTCGACGCTCAGCACTTCGTACGTCGCACACTTCTAGACCCAGTTTTTGCTAACATTCGTCTGAAGGCGAAATTCGCTCCCCGCACACACATTTTGGTGACCTCAGCATCGCGCCAAGCGGGCATCTCGTACGAGACGCGGATATTCGCGCCTGCGATCGGCGTCCCGGAGGACCACGCGTGTGGATCCGCGCACTGCCTGAATACGCCCTACTGGGCCGCCAAGCACGGATATCCAAGCGGGGAGGAGCAGTACGCGAAAGCTGTGAGTGGACGCGGCGGCGACATCTGGTCTACCTACTTCGAAGGTGATGGAAACGAGCGGGGACGAGTACGACTGCGGGGGCATGTCAAGCTCACAGCCTCAGGCACGTTAGACCCCACAGATATTGAGATATCTAGACATAATTATTAGTCGTTCGTTATTCGAGTAATAGTATAGGACAGCATCTTATGGCTATCTCTCCCTGTGGGGGTCTCCCTAGAAGATCAGCGTTGAGTCACATCGTCCACAGTTGAAAGTATACTTGACTTACAATTTTCATTGTTGCTAAACTGGTCGGATCTTGGTCGTCCTCGCCTCGGCACAGTCAACCTGTTAAGCTATTGAATCCAGTGCTCATGACGATGACTGAGAAGGAACAAAAAAGCTGTTGAAACACGAGCGAAACAATTCCAAAGAAAAAGTGTAGGCGTCCGACGGCAAAGCAGGTCCTGCTTTGCCGTGCGTAGAGGCACCAGTTGCCTCTACGCTCCCCTTCTCCGCTGTGTTATTTTTGTACTGTGGAATGAACGATGTCCCCGCAATCGCGACCCGAGCTACGCATGAGACTTTGAGGTTCCTCCTCAGACATGTATATGCCAGAACAGCCATCCGAAATCATAATATAATATCCGATGAATAAAAGTACAAATAAGTAAGTGTCGAGAAAAGCAGGCGAGTCGAATGAGTGCGAACGCATGTAGGTAGGTATACGGCCCTAGGGGGGGTATCTATCAGTAATCCATGTATATGTATGTACATAATAAATCAGGGATCCAGCATGTGTCGATGAGGAGTGAGTGTCGTGGATGGGTAAGGAGCAGATGGCCATGGGTCGAGGCGTATAACGGCGATACGACGAGAACGAACGAAGGCGGGCGAGGGGCGGGGGGCGGAGAACACAGATGGGGTGGAATAGGTAGCGGGGAGAATAGGTAGAGTAAGTGAGAGAGAGATCCAGAGAGAGAGGATGCGGCGATAGGTACATGCGTGCGATAGATAGATAGTTAGATAGATAGATAGACCGTGAAAAATGCGAGTGTTAAGGCAGACGAGATGCGATGCGAGAGCCAATCGAGAGCAGGGAGAAGGTGAGAATCGAAAGCGGTGTGGTCATGGCGCGTCCGGCGGGATCTGCGACGTCAGGATCAGCGGGATTGAAGGCAGGGAGGATGGGGTAGGAGGAAGCACGCACCACCCGCCCGGGTATCCGCGGCGTCTCCACGATCTCAGGCTCGGGCTGCCCCGCACTCGACGCTCTGTCCGTTTCCGTCTCAACCTTCTCATTCTCCTCCACCCCCTCCCCCTCCTTCCCCCCATCGCGCACCTCCGTCATCGCCGTCGCCGTCGACCCCTCCCCCTCCCGGTCCAAATCAATCTCCACATCCCCCTCAAACTCACTCCGCCCAAACCCCAGCGCGCGCATATCCTCAAACACAAGCTGGTGCGTCGTCCCCGCCCCGCGGCGCCCGCCACTCTCCGCCCGCCGCCGGCTCTCCCGCTTCCGCGCACTGCTCCTGCTCGCACTCGCACTCGTGCTTGTGCTCCCCGCGGCGTGCCCCAGGAGCCAGCGACACCGCCCGCGCCACCCGCCCACGCTCGCCGGACTCGCCCGCGAGCTCGAGGCCTCGTCGGAATCCCGTGCGCCAGAGCCGGAGCCCCAGCCGTCGCCGTCGTCGTCGGCCGGGTACGCGACGCTGCGGCTCGCGCCGCCGTACGAGGTCGAGGAGCCCGCGGCGGCGAGGCGCGGGCGCGCGTTGAGCGTCGAGAGGAGGGCGTTGGAGTAGAGCTTGGAGAGGGGGAGGTCGAAGATGAAGTTTCTGGTGGGGTGTTAGTTGGGGAGAAAAATGGAGGCGGAGGCGGCGGGAGATGGGAAGAGAATGAGAAGATAGGTAGGGTGGGGCCGCGGGAAAGTGCAAGGAATGGGAGGGAGGCAGGAGCGGTAGCGAGCGAGAATGGGCGGCATGAGGAATAGGGAGTGGTGCACGGCATAGGATGGAGAGGGAGCTGGAGAGCCGGGATGCATGTACGTAGAATGAAGGAGGAGCGAGCGAGAGGGGTGCACGGTGAGAGGAAAAGTGTCAAGGAAAGGAAGGGGGAGTAGATAACGTAGTGAGAGAAGGGGGCGGAGGCACGGAGCGAGGGGAGGCACGGCAGGGAGCGAGGACGAAGTATGCGGGATCGAGCGGGAGGTATATATAGGGTAGAGGACGGAAGGCAAAGAAGGAATAGAATGAGGAAGAGTGAGAGACTGGGGAGGACGATGGAAAAGGATAGCAAAAGAGCTGAAGGCGATGGGAGGCAGCACGCACATCGAGTCATGCTGAAAGAAGCGTCAGCGTGCGTCCATCCAAGCGCGGAAAGAGGAAGAAGAAGTAAGAAAAGAAAAGAACGGAGGAGAAGAAAAGACGACGGGCGAGCGCGCGGATTAAGTCGGGGTACAGGTACAGAAGGGCACATGGGGGAGCTCCCTCCTCCTGTGAACGGGCACCGCTGCCTTGCCGCCGCCCGCCTCGTACCATGGCCACAGCCGCACCGCGAGCGAGCGGGCGATGCGCACGAGACAGTCCATGCGCCGTCTGCCTATCTCGACCCAACGTGCACCCCCGCAATCTGCACCCCGCAAGCATGGCCCGCCCGCCCGCCTACTCCCCGCAGTCAACGCAACATCCACGCTCGCATACCATCACGCCATCTCCCGTACCTCGCGCTTGCGCTTGCGCACTCCACGCCCCACGCCCGCCCCCGCCTCGAAGAGTGGGGACAGGGCGCGAAGCAGCGCCGCCTCCGAGATCCCCATCCATCGCATCTCCGCGCTGCGTTGCCGGCATCCGCACGGCGCCCTCGTCGCGCCCTCGTCGCGCCCCCACCCCCCATCCATCCATCGCGCGCAGATCGGAGCATGGATTATGCATGGCCGGTGCCGTCTCCCCCGCGCCTCAGTCTCAGCGGAAGGAACGACGAAGGGAACGCCGCGCACGGAGACGGCGTGAGAGACGCAGCGCCGGCAACACAACGCGACACAGCACGCCCCGTCCCAGCCTACCGCGGCGGCAGCGTTCGGGTCCGGGTCGCCGCGCGTCCGACTCCGCGAGACGCGCGCCGTCGAAGGTAAGCGCGTAACACCCCGACGCCGACGGCGACGGCGACGAAAAAAACGAAAAAAACGCGACGCAAGGAAGAAAGGCGCCACGCAAGGAGTAAGCAAGGAAGGACGTGGAAGTCGAAAACAAAAGCAAGAAAGTAAAGCCACACAAGACGAAAGCCGCCGCAACGCCCCGCCACCCCACGCTGAACCCAACCCAACGCACGAAAAAGGAGAGACGGGGAGACAAAACGAAACCAAAAAAAGAAACACGAGAAGAAAACGCACGGGAAATATCTCGAAACACACGACGTCGAGGATCGAGAAGAGCGCGGTGGCGAGGCCGGTTTGGATCGTTGCTGGGAGGGGGGGAGGCGTCAGTGTTAGGTGGGGGGTGTTTGGGGAAGGGGGATGAAGGAGGGGAAAGAAGGAGGGGGGGGGGGGGGGGAGGGAGAGGTGGGGGGAGGGAGGGAGGAAGGAAGGAAGGAAGGAAGGAAGGAAGACAGGAGCGCCGCGGACGCGGAACACGACGCGCGGCGGACCGACGGAGACACATCGCGCTCCCTTCCCTTCCTCAGTCTGAGTCCGACTCGACTCTGTGGATCACGCACGACGCACGACACAGGGAGGTTTACTTCGATGCCACGGCCAGCCCGCACCCACCCGAGCCCCACCGAGCGGACACCGATCGCGACACAACGACAGCGGCAACAGTCACTGCGCGCGTACGGACGCCGGACGCCGAACGCGAGGTGCAGAAGCAGAAACACACCCGTGGACGACGCAGCTCGTGATCACACGCCCCCCACCGACGCGCGGACATCTCGCGTTCGTGTGGAAGGAAAGGAAAAAAAAAGGAAAGAGGCACGAAGCGGAGGGCGCAGGGTGCAGAGTCGATCGACGGCGTCGAACGCAGGTAGACACACGTAATCGGACGTCGCGCTCCCGCGCGCCCGGGCGCACCAGCCCCAGGGGATCGGCATCGGCGGAGGATTTCACAACCCAGGGAAGGGGCAAGGGAAGGGGTTCCGCTGGCTCCGCGGCCTGCATTCTACACTCCGCCATGGGAGCGCCGAGCCACATGCGCGCTCCGCGCTCCGCTGCACGCTGCACCCGCGCTCCGACTCCAGGGAACGGGTCGGAGGGCGAGTCCAAATCCTACTCCGAGTGCGACTCGGCGCGCGGGGCACCGCGAGATGGGGCGGGATCCAGCGGGCGGGAGGGGAGGCGAAATCGAACGCAAGAAAGAGGAAGGAAACGCGAGGAAAACGAAAAGGAATGGGAGAAGGGTAGGAGGGGGAGGAAGGACAGGAAACGCACTGCGGATGATGCGGTCGATGACGCTGTCGGTCGTGGCGAAGCCTGTTTTGCGGTGGGACTGGGGGGCGTGCATTCGTCAGTCGGCCGAGGGAAGCGAGGAAACGGGGGGAAGGCGGGGTAGGGGAAGGAAGAGGGAGGATGAGGAGGAAAGGACGCACGAGAGTAAGCACAAGGGCGGCGGTGATGAGGACGTCGGCGGCGGAGGATGCGAGGAACCAGACGAGGGCGCCGGTGTGGAGCTCGGGCTTGCGGGCGAAGAGCTTGATGATGGAGACGCGGGCGGAGGTGCAGAGGCCGCCGGCTGCGGGGGGTGATAAGTAACCGTAAGGATATGAATGGAAGGGAGGGAAGGAAGTGGTACGCACCGAGAGCCGCGCCGGCGAGGAGGACGATGAGGACGGGGCACCAGATGTGTTTCGTGATCTTCCAGATGCGCCAGGCGAAGAAGAGTTGGATCGGCGTCGATACGAGCACCTGCGCGTCCCATTAGGCATCAAGTAATTCTGAGAAGACGCGCACGCACGACGAGCATCGGCTGCATGACAAACACGACCGGAAACTTGAGCGGCTGCTCTCCGTACTCGAGGATGAGCGGCTGGTAGAGCAGCGCCATGTCGAGCGCGGTGTTGGCCGTCTCGAGCACGAGCAGGTACGCGATGAAGCTCTGCATGAGCAGCCCGTCGGGCGACGACGGCTGCTGCGGTGCATTAGGCCTGCGGATGGCGGGGTTAAGATTGTAGTCGGAGCGCGGGCGCGGGGGGCAGAAGAGGTGGTGGTAGGTGAGGAGTTGGGAGAGGAAGACGCCGTAGAGGATCATGTTGAAGTATACGCCGAGCAGCATTGGCCCGTACGAGAGCTGCACATTTGGCAGCGGCGCCATCGGCCCCGCCCGTGTCCTAGTCGTCCGATACCGTCCACGACCGCGAAGAATGCGATGGAGATGAGCGAACCGAGAGACGGCAACGCCCGATCACTGCTCGACACGTGATGGAAGGCTAGTTAGGCGAAAACTCTAAAAGAAAACTCGACATGACTTTGTTTTTGCTTGTCCTCAGGCTCTCCTTCCGTCATCTTCCTTCATCTACGTTCACGTCTGCCCCTTGTTCTCAGTGCAGTTCTTCGCAACTCCCTTGTTCTAAGCAAGTTCTAAGTTCTGACACCGTTCCCCTGGACCTGGTTCTTGTCCTCAATCTGGCTCTCCCGTTGTCGCTTCAACTTCTTCTTTTCTATGGGTGCTTCGACCTCCCTGGCGTCCTCATCGCACACGCACACGCGTATCCAAGTTCCCCGGCGTCCATTCGCGATAGGATACATATTACTACTTATCCGCAACACCCTCCCGTTTCTTTTGCTTTTGCACTTATTGACGATGGCACCTTAACGCACTCAGCCCTGCCTTCCACCACTCGCGCCGCAACTCCGACGCTTCGCACGCCACGAGCTTCATCACCAAACGTTGGCAACCCACCTTCAATCTCGATCGCCCCCAGGCTCAACGCACTCGCTGACGACTAACGACTTGCCCAGCGAGTTCTCCCACCGACGGGGCTACGAGTCCAAGGACGGCGAGCACCGCGCGGCTGCCGCGCCAACGCCAGTCGGATGCCGGCGTCAACCTGCGTCCTTTCTAGCTTTACTTACCCAACAGGAAAGTCGGCTGGACTCAGACGGGCTTCAAACCCATCTTATCAGTCGCCAACATAGTGACCACACTCCTCCTCTCCTCCCTCTACTTGCCCTCGTACTCCCATATTCACCCTCCTCACACCCGCAAGGACGCGCGCGCCCATCCTGCTCGTCGCGACCAGACTGCGCTCGCGCGCTCGACGTTGGCTGCGAGTGTTCGCTGTTCACGGCTTCCCCGGGATTTTACTGAATCACGCCCATTTTCGCGGTGTATACGCTGCTGCTTTGGGCTGTTGGCGGTGCCGGGGTAAGTATATAACACATAAGAGGGTGACGCGAACATCGACGGAAAGGTGCGTGTGATCTGCTTTTCTTTGAGCGCATGCATGTATTGTTAGATCAACCAACCAACAGTGATCCCAGGAGCCCGCTTGACCTCTCACACACCTATGTACATCCGTTTTATTTCATCCCACTCACCCCATAGTCTCTACGATTCGTGCTTCTGGCTTTCGCCCCATTTTCTTTTTCGTATCCCAATTAATTATTTGCTTTCGCTCCCCACGTTTCAACCACGTCTCCCCTTCCGTGTGATCTTCCACTTGCATATCACTCCAGTCCAAATATGATGCCATGATTTCCCTTGCAGTGTTCGTACATATGATTCCCTTTCCTGATTCTCATTGCTTTTTTCTTCCACGTTATGTAAAATGAAACTGACTTTTAAAAATATTATACAGCCAATGCCATGATATCCGCCGCGCTCCTCTGCTCACGTACCGGTTCGGCGAGGGCATGATGCGAAACTTCAAGGCCTACCGGTTGAGCAGGGAGGCGATGGCAGTTATGGTGGAGAAATACGCTACGTGTGTCTTCTATCTTCAACTCCACCTCCAGAAAACCCTCTCGCATTCATCCATCCTATCCGATTCCTAGCTGTTCGCCGTTTCCTCCCCCTCCCTATCTCCATCCTTTGTCCATCGTCCTATTTCGTCCCTTCCTTCCATCCCACTGCTGTTCTTTCTTTTCTGGCAAATCGAACTGCAACAAATCCATCCCTCATTCGATCGCAGCGCGTATCCTGATTCCTCGTTAAATTCTCATCCTCCCTGTTTTACATCATTCATCTACTCGTTCCCTCTCATCGATCCACATGTACTGACGCGCTTCCGTTTCTCCCTCCAGCCAACTCGCAGACCGATACGGCCCCGACGCGACGCGACGCAGCATCCTCTCCGCCTCGCAAGCCGGCTCCAATTCCAATTCCAATTCCAACACGCCCGCAAACCTCCCTGCCCCACCCCCGCTCCCCTTTTGGAGGGTCCCGGGGGCAGTCCGACGGGGCGTGCAGCGGATTGGATTTGACGGCGATGCCGTTCGAGTCCGAGTCGGTGGCACACTCTAGGTTTGGGAGAGGAGGGGGTAGAGTCATGCAAAGTATGATTCTTTGAGTGGGGATCGGATGTGAGCAAGGGGGAAGGGGGCGCTTTCGAGCGACGGAGTGGGAACGCAAGGGGGAGAGCGGAGAGATGGGATACGAGGAGGGCAGAGCGGGAGGACGGTAAAAGCACAGACATTCCTTTGTTCTCGGTCATGCATAGCTTTGCATCACATTGCACGACGTCGTTATGCGGCATATAATCGATATACTCTGATTTTCGAGATGCATCCGGGGGGCGGAGGAGTGGGCCCGGGAGCGAAAGGTTCTTAGAAGTTTTCTACCTAGTACGTTGATATATGTAATGCCTCTGTTGCTCAAATGTGTGCAGACGACATGGCCGTTTGATCAAGATCAGCTCGATTTCATTGAGGATTTTAATTCGGCGTCCCAGAAATATAGGTAACGATGAGAGGAATTCAGTTGAACCGAGATCTGCCAGGCCGTTCTCCAATGATGAAAATGCTTTCGTTCGCTATTGAATTGGATCAGCAAGCTCTACAGACTCAGCCTCTACTGAGTTGAACATGGAAACACAATTCAGTACGGGCGAGATGAATTTCTTCGTGCATAATTTGCTTACAGCTAACGTCAGTACCCAGGGCGCGAACGAAAAATTTCCCATTCCGGACATTTTCGAAGAATTCCACATGTCTCGGTCAGTTCTTCACAGAATTGCATGAAACTAAGCTGGATAATCCAGGTTAATTCATATGCAATTAGTCATAGAAAGAAAGAAGCGAAAATATGTCATATTGCATAATGCAGGATTTCGGACCATTTGGGGCCTAAATGCGGTCTAGTACTATAAGAACTTGTGCAACATACCTGATATTTTACGAGTGAAGACTTGTAGACATTATTAAACATGTCATAGAATAACAAGTTCAGATAATTCAGTCTATGGTGCTCAGGATCACTTTGGGGCAATGGCCACAACACTGTGACTGAGAAATATTGTAATAATGACATCCATTGATGAAATTTATGCAATTCTGACTCTATGACATCCTTCAAAATCCATGCAAGTCCTCCATCCCCAAAAACCAGGTCATTTGAACATGCCTGGATCTTGCTAGGCTGAGTTTATTCCCAAAACTGCCCAATTTCCCAGACCATCTAATATCAAGTATTTTTACCCATTTCCTTCTATCACTAATTGCGCATGAATTAGCCTGAATTATCTAGCCTGGTTTCATCCAAATCCGTGAAGAACTGACCGAGGTATGGGGAATTCTTTGAAAATGTCCCAAATGGGAAATTTTTTGTTCGCGCCCTCGGTACTGACGTTAGCTGTAAACATTCAGTATTTTGCGGTGTCAGACCGTAGGTACATGGTATAGAATAAAACAAACAGGATCAGAATCAGACATCCTGTTCTCCTTCGGTATCTATGTACTTATGCAGACAAGTCTCCCAGCATCGGATCGCTTCCTCGTCAATTTCGGGTCCTTGGAAGCGTACCTCCCCGTCCAAATGGTCCTGCCAACTCTTTTCAAGTTTATCATAATCATAATCATATTCTGGCGCATACTGATGAATCCTCTTGTCCAGATAGGTTTGCCAATGGTGAATCAAGTTGGGTTGAGCCGCAGGGGATGTCTAAAGTTGTTGGAGTGGGAAATAAAATGAAATAGCTGGAAATTCACCTTGAGCCATTGGACCACGTCGTGTAAGTCCTCTATGTACGAATACATTCCGATTTCCGAGGAAGACAAGGACTCGTCGAGTTCCTGCAGGAGCTCTGGATCCGCTGGTGGAGAAGATCGAATGTGTCGGCCCCACTGGTCATACCCGCCTATCACCAGTGAATCCCTGCGAACAACTGTTAGTGGTCAATCTAGATATGTTTGACAACCTTCCGACCACATGAATTCGGGTAGGCCTCCGTTTTGGATCCGCCTGATGAGTCGAAGGAATCCACAACCCAAGTCTCTGGAAACCATGGCATCGGGGTAGAGCCCATCTAGTTGACAAAGTGCTGGGTGCAAAATGAACAGCACAGGGAAATTATGGGATCCTCGGGTTATGAACGGGCGCAGTGACCAGATGCATTGAAGGATATCATCCCACGATACATCAAGTAGATTGTGGACTGCAAAGAAAGGCAGGAATTCAAAATACTTGTTGTGGCCATTGACAATCAGCACTCTTCTGGCTTGTAAGATGCGAGCAAGGGTCGGGGACTGTAACAAGAGCGTCCTAAACCTCCGTAGTATATTCTTTGATTCCCCGTTCATGCCGGCGTGCAATGTATGTATCGTGCCAGGTGATGGGGCCAAAACCGGTTGAATCCGAGAACGAAGCTGGTGGTTGCCAAACAAATTTGACATGATGGAATGTTCGAACTCCTCATAAAGGCGAATGAAGCGATAGGCCTCCCAGCGGTGGATTAAATGTTCTGGAGGAGGGCTAATTTTCTGAGTAACGGAACATCATGAAATGGCAGTCAGGAGTAATATGGAGACACACCTTCAGCCAGAACAAAAAGTTTTTGATCCTGACCTCGTGGATTTGAGAGCAGAAAATGAAGTCGGGGTTAACTCGTTCGACAAGCGGCACGAGCTTCGCAGAAGGTGTAACACCAGAAGTATATCCAATCCAGCCTGGTGACACGTTCACCAGCTCCCTTGAACAGAATCAACAGGTGGTTTTTCGTATTGGCATCCGCGTACATATACGCACCAGCGGAACGTAGCATCGGCGCGATCTTCATATGTGAATGCAAGGGCTTCAAGAATTGAGCAAGCTAATCGGGTTCGGTGCTCGGGGGAACCAACGCAAAAAATCGAGGACCGCTCTCCGTTGCCTAAGAAATCCAGAAAAGAGGCATGGTGGACCCTTATCATGTTAAAGCTTCCCGAAGATGCCTGGAGAACTGAGTGCAAGGGTCGGATGATGAGAGAGGTATCTCCAGGTTCGAGGCCAAGCAGCTCATCAGTCTCATCTTCATTGAAACCTGATGGAGCGTTGCTGATCACAGACAAGATGTCGCAAAGCACGCGATGGGAATGTGCAGGAACCTCCATGAGGATTTGAAAGTACAGCTGGTCCAGTGCTGCGAATGGAGATTCTGAGTCCTGAGGGGCCAGATTGCAAATAATGTCCAGTCGCTTTGTCGGTCTTGAGTATTGGTTATCAATGAACTTGATAACTGTGGATGCGTAGATGAAATATCCGGATGATTTTTTAACTAGCATCTCCACAATCTGGGGTGATGGCCACGGAGTCGGGATCCCCTTCATGGTATGATGCTCGTCGTGGATGCGCGAGAATTCTTGGCAGAAATAAGTTCGGATATCTTCAAAAGATTGCTCGATATTGGTGAATTCAAAAAGTCCATAGAAGGATTGATCCTCAAATGTTTCTCGGATATGCGGTTCTGGTCGACTAGCAACAAGGATCCGAAGGGAACGCCTAACGGCGGCTCCGATCAATTGCAATATCTGTCGCTGGATATGGTGTCCAGCGCACTCGTCCAAACCGTCGATTAGAAGAACGGACGGTGTTTCATCTGTTAGCAATTGGCATGGCTCAAGGATCAGGGTGCGCAATTGCACATCCATGTCTCTCCCAAGGACAGACGGATCTAATTCTACACTCCCTGAGATCGGCCTTTTCAATTCGCGCCGTTTGAGTGCAAGCTGGTAAGCGAGTGTGGCGAAGAGCATTTGCGCGTTGCCACAAGTCTTATGGCCCCGCTTGAAGAAAAAGCTTCCCCCGAGGTGCCCAGCACCCTGCAATCGTCGGCAGAGTGTCTGCATGATGGCGGATTTACCAGCGCCAGCAGGCCCGTGGAGCCACTGGATTGGGTGTGCTGAGTCTGGGTCAATCGCCCACGCATAAAGCTTGTCGAGCAACTCGGTGCGGGTTTCAGGATGGCATCTCGGCTGGGGGAAACTCTCTGCAGAGTCGAACAGTGCTTCCAAAGCGACTGTGCGGTGGAGTGTGTGTATTCCCACTTCCCCCTGGCGCTCATTAAACGTGATGGATGTTCCGCTGTGGCCCAGGACGGGCTCAACATACGAGGGACGACTGGGAGCACCGAACCAAGATGCGCTTCCTGAGGAATCGGCTCTGGACTCGCGAGTATGACGTTGACGCTCCGAGTCGAAAGCAGGCGAGGACTGGTACCTGTCTGATGCATAACGGTTGACTTCCGCGGGAGGAGCAAACTGTGTATCAGGAAGCGCAAGGCGGAAGGGAGGGAGGTTTGACGAAGATGCAGAATCGGCATGAACGTGGCGCGCATGGTTGGAGCCGGCGAGAGGTGGGAACTCTGAATCAGGAAATAGGAGGCGGAAGCTGGGCAGAGTTATGGAAGATGCAGCTCGGGTGGGGGTGAATTGCGGGGCAGAGCTGGGTGTCGTATCAAACGCGGCGATGGCCTGCCCCGATGAAGGTGGGTGTAAGTCCGACGAATGATTTCCTCCGGTAAAACCTGTCAGAGCAAGGTGTGGGGGTGAAGGCGAATCTTTTTGACATGAGAAGTGGGTCGGCACAGAATCTGCTCTGAAACACACCGTAGGGCGTTGACCTCGTCCTTATCTGGCGATGTAAGTTCCTCGTAGCGCCGGAGAATTCGCGTTCGTGTCCCTGCACGACAAGGTTCACAGTGAAGATTCCAGCGCCGATATTATAATTCAGCCTCGGTCCCTCGCCATCGCCTCCACCACCGCCTTGACCCCCTGCTCTTCCAACTCCGCCGTTGCCTCCTGTGCCTCCTAGGGTAGATCAGTACGAATGTCAGATACCAAACGACATCCATCGTACCGTAGATAGTCACTGTCTGAAACTGGCTTGCCCCGCGAGCTTGAAGTATGGCCGTGGACGGTGCAACGGTAGAGCGTGTATGCTGGATATCTTGATCATTCATAACAAGAACGAAGAGATGTTGTATTCACTGTCGTGTCGTAGTGAGTGGCAGTCAGCACAGCTTCCGCATTCACACGAGGGCGACCTCATTTTGGCGTGTAGTGCTAATCACCTACAAGCGTCAATAGCGCAACGCGAAGTCTTTGTTTGTGAGTTTTCGGACGGGATGTAGTATTCCTTTTGACGAAACTTTGCTGCCCTACTTGTGGTCCCGCAATTTCTTCAATCCCTGGTACTCTCTTTCACTCAGGTCTACTCGCTCGCCCTCATTTTGGCGTGTAGTGCTAATCACCTACAAGCGTCAATAGCGCAACGCGAATGTGAGTTTTCGGACGGGATGTAGTATTCATGATTATTTAATTCGACACAGCGTAAATCCTGTATTACACCATTCAATCGCCCGTTTGAATTTGAAGAGTGGCGGCGTCAAGAAGACGTGCAAGAACGGTCAGTTGGTAGGCACTTTGCGATGCTTGGTCATGTCATCGGCCCAGCCCGTACGCAAGTACGAACAACCGCCCCGACGTGCACGTGCACCCCCGCATCCAGACCCCGCAAACATGGCCCGCTCGTCCACTCCCCGCAGTCGACGCGCGCCCCTTCGACCCCCGGGCACGCCATCTCCCGTACCTGCGCATCGCTCTCCTTCTATCAACAAGATAGGATAGGGTGACAAGCACGCCGCCTCCGAGATCCCCATTCATCTCATCTCGTTGCATCGCATCTCCGCGCCGCGCTGCCTCGGGACATCCACACGGCGCTCTCGCCCTCGTTGCGCCCCCAACCCCATCCATCCGTGGATCGGATCATGGCCCTCCTCCCGCGCCTCGGCCCTCAGCCCTCACGAAAGACGAACGACGAAGGGCGCGCACGGAGACGGCGTGAGAGACGCAGCGCCGGCAACACAACGCGACACAGCACGCCCCGTCCCAGCCTACCGCGGCGGCAGGGATCCCAGCATCCGAATCGGGTCCGGGTCGTCGCGAGACGAGGTCCCGAGGATGAATGCCTGGCGCCGGCAACACAACACAACACGACACAACGTGTCTCGTCCCATCCCATCCCAGTCCGTCTTACCGCGGCGGCAGGCATCCCAGCGGGTCGGCGCGCGACTCCGCGAGACGAGGGACGAGGGAAGCCCCGCACCGTCCCGACGCCGACGCCGACGAAAAGAACATAACATGAAATAAAGCAAAGCAAGAAAGCACAAGCCAGAAAGACGCAAGCAAAAGAAGGAAAGCAAGCAACTCGCTCCCGCCGAAAAGAACGAAAGTAAAAAAAGGAGAAAACTAAAGCAGAGAAGAAAGACGCACGGGAAATATCTCGAAGCACACCACGTCGAGGATCGAGAAGAGGGCGGTTGCGAGGCCGGTTTGGATCGTTGCTGTGAGGGGGGGGTTAGCGCTGGGGGATGTAAGAAGAAGAGGGACGGAACCGCACAAAGTAAGGAAGGAAGTAAAAGAAAGAGACGCCGCCTGCCGCATGCGGTATGTCTCTGGGAGCTCAGCGCGGCGGGGGCACGACGCGCGGAGAAGCCAGAGGTAGACGCAGCCGTAGATGCGCAGGGCGGCGGATGGGAGAGGCAAAACGCGGACGCGAGACGCAGCGGCGCACCGCAGACCTCCCGCCCCCGCCGAACGAATGCTTGCATGTATGCGAACGCTCCGGCTTCCGGCGCACATCACCCGAGCCGGTGTCCAACAAACAACACGTCAGTTCGTCCCGCGCGCCTCGCCCTCCCGCGCCAACCCAGCGCGCGGAAACGGTTCGGTAGAGGCGGAGGATGCGAGCAAGGTGCACGGCGGGTAAGTGCTGCTCCAGCCCACTGCAATTCCACTCCCCGCTCCACTCCAATTCCGCACTCTGCAGTCCGCGCTGCCATAGGACGCGGCGCGCTCGAACGCCCCACGGACGCGGCACGCTCGAACGCGACCTCCGCACTCCGCATTCCGAATCCGCATCCCAATCCCAATCCCAATTGCGCACTTGGCGGTCCGCAGTCCGCGCTCGACGCCCCACTGGCGCGACCTGTGCGTATCGCACGGTGCACTCGAGCGCACGACTACGCTCTGTCTGCGCGCCACCTTGGCTCGGGAAGCGAACGAGAACGAGAGAAGGGATCCGGGCGGGGGTGGGGACGGGAATGGTAGATAGATACGTGGGCCATGGGGCTGGGGGGCGAAAATCAATGGGATGGATGCAGGGTAAATCGAAGAATCGAAGTGGCAAACGACGAGGGACGAAGGAAGGGTACGTAGGAGGAGGAGGGAGGAAACGAAGGGAACGGCAAGAAAGAGGAAAACGAAGAAAAACGCGAGAAGCTCGTCTGAATCCCGCGCGCCGGAGCCCCACCCGTCGTCGTCGGCCGGGTAGGCCACGCTCCGACTCGCGCCCCCGTACGAGGTAGAGTAGAGGAGCCCGCGGCGGCGAGGCGGGGGCGCGCGTTGAGCGTCGAGAGGAGCGCGTTGGAGTAGACTTGGAGCGGGGGAGGTCGAAGATGAAGTTTCTGGTGGGTGGGGTGTTAGTTGGGGAGACGGAGGGGGGAAGATGGGGGCGGAGACGGCGGGAAGGGAGGGCGCGGGAGATGGCAAGAAAATTGGAAAGAGCAGGGGGATGAAGGAGGGATGGAAGGAGGCAGGAGCGGGAGGCGGGAAGCGGGAAGGAGTGGATCGGCGGCAACGGAAGAGAGGATCGGGAGCGAGCGAAGGGGCGCGGATGAGGAATACGGAGTGGGGGATGGGGGTGGGGTGGAGAGGGACCGGGAGCGGGAGGGCCGGGATGCATGTACGTAGAACGAAGGAGGAGCGGGCTCGGTGGGTGCACGGTGAGAGAAAAAGTGTCAAGGAAAGGAAGGGGGAGTGGATGACGCAGAAGGGGGCATAGGCGCGAAGTGGTGGGAAGGCACGGCAGAGAGAGGATGTGATATACATGGGGGAGAGGACGGAGAGCGAGGGCGGGTAGAAAAGGAGGAGCGGGGGGCACAGGAGCGAAGGAGGGGGTACGAAGGAGAGCGCCCGGTGAAAAAAGGATAGCGAAGTAGCTGAAGGCGGATGGGAGGCAGCACGCACATCGAGTCATGCTGAAAGAAGCGTCAGCTTGCGTCCATCCAAGCGCGGAAAGAGGAAGAAGAGGTTAGAAAAGAACGGAGAAAAGACGACGGGCAAGCGCGCGGATGGAGTCGGGGAGCTCCTTCCTTGTGAACGGGCAACACTGCCTTGCCGCCCGCCTCGCGCCGTTCCCCCACCAGGCCGGACATCACGGCCACAGCCGCACCGCGAGCGGAAGACGTGCACGGACAAGCGCGATATCTCCGGCCCCTCCAACGGCGCGCCTCCAGCGCTCGCTCGTTCTCCCCGCCGCCGTGCACCCCCAAAGTCCGCACCCCCGCGCCCCGCACCCCGCAAGTGTAGCCCGCCCATGGCCATTCCCCGCAGTCGACGCAGCATCCACGCGCGCCCCGGCCCTCCGACCCCCCCGCGCCCATGATCCTCTACGCCCGCGCTTGCGCACTCCACGCCCCCGCCCCCGCCCCCGCCGCGCTCTGGTTATCGTTCCATCAAAGAGCGGGCACAAACAGCGTGCACAGAACGCGCCTACTTGAGATCCAAGCACAGACAATAAGTATTGTTTTGGATACGGAGGAATGAAGCAGCACGCACGACGAGCATTGGCTGCATGATAAACACCACGGAAGCTTGAGCGGCTTCTCATCGTACTCGAGGATGAGCGGCTGGTAGAGGAGCGCCATGTCGAGCGCGGTGTTGGCCGTCTCGAGCACGAGCAGGTACGTGCATCAGCGGCCCGTCGGGCGACGCCGACTACTGCGTTGCACTTGGCGTTGAGATTGTCGTGGTCGGACGAGGAGGAGCGCGGGCGTGGGGACAGGAATTCGAAGAGGTGGTAAGTGAGGAGTTGGGAGAGGAAGACGCCGTATAATATCATGTTGTAGAGCACGCCGAGCAGCATCGGTCCGTACGAGAGCTGCACGTTTGGCAGCGGCGCCATCGGGCCCGCCCGTGTCCTTGTCTTCCAGGTACCGTCCACGACCGCGGAGAGTCACTCAGAGTGCGATGGATAAGTACATATGAACGGTCACGGCGACGACGACAGGTAGTAAAACAGGATGGAAGGCTAGTTAGGCGAGATCTGGGCATGGCCTTGTGGTCCAGAGGCAAGATACTTGCTTTGGGCTTTTGCAGCAACTGCAAGTGACCTGGGTTCGATTCCCAGCAAGGCCCCCAGTTTGTTTTTGCTTCCCTCCGTCATTTCGTGCTTCGTCTGCGTTCATCACGTCGTTCCTCGCAAGCTCCCTTGTTTGTTTCTGACTTCGTTCCCCTGGCTCTTGTCCTCAATCCGGTTCTCCTTTTGTCGCTTCGTGTTCTTTCTTTCTTTCTATGGGCTTCGAGCTCCCTGCAGCCGACGTGTCGCCCTCGTCCGACACCCACGCCACCCGCGCACGCAATGCGATTCGTATGAATCCGATCTCGATGGCTGCTACGTATGCTCTGCTATATACGTACGAGCATACGACCTGCAGACAAGCCCAATTCTCAATCAATGCATGGCGTAGCTGGCCCTGTTCCTGGCCCCGGCATCGACTCCACGATATTCGAGAGGATGTGTCATGGTTGGCATACATTTACACGCATCCAAGTCCAGCTGCCTGTGGCTATGGGGACCGAAGCCGAACTTGAAGTTCCTTTCCACAGTCAGACTCCGAGCATCTGAATCATGATCGTCCCTTTTGTACGTGCTTGATTCTGTCTTTTCTTCCGGACTAGAGCAGTCTAGTCTGCATCTGAGGTCTGGCCAAACGCTCCGCATCCTCTCTTCTATTTTATTTTCCCTCCACGTTCTGCCGGCAAACGCCCAAGACCAAGACCAAGATCTCAGGCCCCGGACTCGATTCGAACCCAGACTCAATCTCGCTGACCAGACGGGGCCGAGTCGACGTCATCATGATAGACGTGTTTTCTTCTATCCTACCTGCCAGCGGGAAAACACCCGGAGGACGCCTCGTTTTCAGGCGTCCTTGCCCTAACTATAAGTAACCACGCCAGCCGATTTGAACATAGTTGCCTAACCATCTTTCGGTTTCCGCCAAGTTTCCCCTCTTCCGCTCTCTTTCGCAGGCTTCCTAAAAATTGAGCTCGGCTCATCGTCGACTCGCACCAATTCCCGCATTATTCAATCCGGAAATTAAATCACTGATGAATTCAACCTTGGTCTTCTTTCGAATCCGAACTTGGGTGGTTGTCACTCGTTGCCAAGTAGAGCTGGCGTCGGTTGCAAATCCGTTCAAAATCTCGTTACATACACTTCGTGTCAAATCCCCACCGCGAAAACCAGACTCGGTGCTGAATGCGAGTCGGACGTGGCTCTGCGGTAAGCCGCCGCCGCCGTCGTGCTACACAATTATTTTATCGCACATTCAAGTTGCACACTATTGTATTCCATAGCAAGGCTGCCTTGCATTCTGGGATATACTGTACATATTCAAGAAATAACCTGGGACTCAGAGTGAGTCTCATAATCTCGGTCGCGACTTGAAAACCAACCCAACAACTTGCCGACCCTGTCTCCTATCTGTACATTTGGATCCCTCGCCCTAGCCTGCACGATTTCCCTGCCGCGCTGTTCCTCCTTCGATCCGAAACCGAAACCGGACACAACAACTGAATCGAGGTGAATTTAATAGTACCAGTCGTCGTCTATCCTCTGGGGTATTCAATTTCGGACATTATCGCCTCTAGAGTTCATTTCAACAACTCCCGGTGTTCTTCATTGACATTTCTGCCGCGAAAGTCTAGGACTTACCTATCGGAAGACAGCAGTTCAATCGTAATAGCCAGTGCGTTCGGATCATCCTGACGACCAGGATCAGGATCAGGAACCAGGATGCGGCAGCACGGTCCGGTAGTTAGTCACACTTGTCACAACTCGAATAAAATTCTCTTCTTGCGCGTCGACGCGTCTTCCTGCCACCCATGACACGCTCCCAGGCTGGACACAACGGCATAGGGTACCGGCACATTGACACTATCACCCCCGATGTCCATCCACCATATTTGGTGTTAAAGGTTATGGGGGCTATAAGCCAGTGGATAGGGTACTTGGAAGTGGATAGAGTACGACGGTGGTGGTACTGTACAAGGTGAAAAACATCGACAAAGTAATAATGCGACCAGCCACCTGACGGATCGGCATCTCGGCCACCTCGGAGTTGACCCGGTCACTCCTCGAACTCTAACACCCCCCCTTGACCGGCGTCAAGTGCGAGTGGATGATAGGGAAAATAAAATGGAAAATAGGGATAGGGAGCAGATGTGCCGAGCTCCTAGTCGGGATGAGGAAAGACATCAGGGAAAACCCAAGTTCCCTTTTCAGGCGTAACCGCACTGTGGCCTTTAGGCTCTTGCGGAACTTGGGAGGTAAAGTGAGTACTCCTCAGTACCCACAGTACCATAAGCCCACGCTACTGAGTGCGACCTCAGCGCACCAATGTCCTGGAGCCATTACATTCGCTGATTGGAATTGTGGTTCAGATTTTTGCTAAGCAGAAGTTTCGAGAGGATGAAATGGTTCGCCTGAGTTTGAGAATTAGTAGTTATTTTGACTCGAGAGGAGATTGGATAAGTAGAATGTGCTCATCGTCAAATTGGATGTCCTGTGACAGAATTATGCTCGAAAGCGGAGATAAGTTATGCTCGAAGGCAAAGTTATGCTCGAAAGCAGATTATGATCATGTTGGGCTGTTCAGCTTGCGCGGCAGCCAGCGAGAGGTGAAAGCCGAGAGAGGAAGGCTATAGTGAACACAGAAGAGCACATCAAATTCATGAATGAACCTGTCGAGTTTTGAATTAGTTGTATTCATTCTAAAATAAAATTTGGACGTAGCTGATAGGTGAAGTTTGAAAGCACGTATCGAGAACTCGATGTGAACACCGTATGTGTCCAACCAGATCAGTGGATAAGTTAGAATGAAGGTATGTTCGAAGACAGTGAGTCGGTTAGCACAGATATATGCTAGAAAACAAATGCTCGGCAGATGAGCAGAGGTACGCTCGATGATAGGGATACGCTCGGTGGCAAAGGTTACGCTCGATGGCAAAGTGTTACGCTCGATGGCAAAGTGTTATGCTCGATGGCAAAGGTTATGCTCGGCGGCATGGTTACGCTCGACGGCGGATTATGCTCGAAGGCGGATTACGCTCGGAGGCGAAGTTACGCTCAAAGGCGGATTATGCTTGGAGTGTATGCTCTCTGGCAAATTTGGAACATTATTCCAGCGCAAATGCGCCCAACCTTGGGACAATTTTATTGTCAGGATCCGTATTTTTGTGGATCCAAAATGGAAGCAGAAAATATTTGGCGGCAGTGTTTTGCTCGGTCGGCTATACCAAGCTGGACTAAAATTAATAGAGTGGAACTTGAGTAAGGGCATTTCAGCAGTAGTTCAAGACGAATACTTAGCTCTGTGTGAGCCGCGAGATATAGAAGCTAATCTGGGAACATCGGATGCTGGTTTGCTTCATGTTCACCCCCCCTTCATCCGAGGTCCCAGTGAGCGCCTATGAATTCTGGAAATAACAGCAAGATTATTGAGCTTGAAGTACAAGTTGATAACTCAGCTTTGATTTGTGCAGATTGACTTCATATGTATCATTCGAATGTTGAGAAGTCGAGAAAATCATTGGGAAGTGTTCGTGTAGTTAAGCTCGAAGGCTAGTTGCGAAATGGCAATTATGTTGCTGACTACGTCTCTGGTAGTGAATGTATCGGACAATGTATCAGCATACAGAGACAGGAATGCAAATAACACTCAGAGTTCGGTGGGATTCCTCCGACATCAACTTCCTGTTGAATGCCTAGTCGCGAGCGGTAGAAATCGTCATTCCGAGGAGCGAATTTAGTCGAGTCGCCGGTGAGGTGCGAAGGACAGCGTAGTATTGCGTCGAGGCTTTAAGGTGTTTCTGTTGTCGCGGAATCATCAACTTCATCTCCAGATTCGATGACTGGCCATGGAACATGGTTCTCAACCGTGAAACAAATTTTAAATATTCAAATAGTGGAGTATTCAGTAGAAACTCAGCTTTGTAGTGATAACCGAAGTTTGCTTGTGGGTCGTCTCTGGGTGATACGCTCTCTTGATGTCGTCCCTCTGGATTTCATTATCCAACAATTCAAGTTCTGAGCTCAGAAAGGATTTTTAAGTGTTAAACTGGAATAAATGAATCGGAACTCAGCTTTGTGCTCAGGTTTAACGCTGCAATGTACAGTTATTCTATCATCATAAAGGCCAGGATGAGAATTTCTCTCTCTCTCCCTCGCATCCGTGATTTATGATGATTAAAACCACTGTTAGTAGATCAAGAGCAATGATTTTGAACCGGAAACTTAGCGTAGTCATGCTAAGGGCCGATTCGGCATTAAACGAGGTCGTGGTCGAACAAGTGGATACCAATGGCATGAGACGTCGTTCAGACCAGGGCCAGTGAAGTACTCTCGTAGTTTGCAATTATAGCGTGGTCAAATCCAGAGGAGATTGAATATTAGAAGAAGACCTAGCGTAGCTTCAACGATGCGGCTGAAAGTAATGGGAAAAGAGTGTTTCAAGGTGTTGTCACGAAATCTAAAGATATGAAGCAGGTCGAGGTCGAGGACGACAAGTGTAGTGAAGATCAAACAAGGCGAATTCGACGGCGCCTCCGTGACTGAGATGGTTGAAATCTGAGAAGCCTTCAACTTGTGTGAACTTGTCAACATTCGGATGTGCGGAAGTGGACGGCCAGGTCCAATAGTGAACTGGGGATCTTGATGCCAATTGAACGACTGAGTGAAGTTTGCTTCGTCGCGAGCGACTCAGTACGGTCACTGAGTGTCGTCCCCCCCCTTTTGACCGATGCTTGGGGAGTGATGATGGCCGGGTTGCATGTTGCTGCCAGAGTGAGAGTGAGCAGTCGGCTCGGGTTAGTGGATGACGAGCCAGTTGGAAGAGGCTGCAGATGGCGAGAAAGCGGTAGAGAATGAAATTTGCATCATTCCGGGACTTGGCGCTATTTCAACGCAAGTCAGATGCCATCCGAGTCACGTATGTGGACGCATGTGGGCATTGAAGCAGTCAACGACGATCTTGCCCGTCAGGAGATTACATAGATCGATCCAGAACCGCCGAGTTGAAATACAGTGTTCGGAGGGACATCAGATTCATCTTGAATTCATCAGCGAGTTGATTTTCACCGTGACTGGCATGCTGAAAATTGATGTGGCGGCATCTGGTCAAGAAAGACGTTCAGGGTATGTCCAAGTTCACAGGAAGGACGTTATCGATAGCTTGCTGGGTGTACCGTGGTGTAAGCAAGAAATTCATTCTGACTGAGAGGTATTTGTGGTTTTCAGTCAATCTAAGCTTGTCGCCAGTAATTGTCCCGACAAGGTGATTGAAGCCGCAGAGTCCAGTGGGACATCGAAGGTCGATATTGAATGACAAACTAAGCGACCAGAGCTTGAATTGTGTCATCTTGTAGCCTCGAAATGTCGGCCAGTTTCCGGGGGAAAAGATAGGGGTTGGAGCAAACAAGCTTCGAGGTCATGGTTTCGGCAGATGCAGTTAGAGCGCGGGGCCCATAACCTGTTAAAGGTTATGGGGGCTATAAGCCAGTGGATAGGGTACTTGGAAGTGGATAGAGTACGACGGTGGTGGTACTGTACAAGGTGAAAAACATCGACAAAGTAATAATGCGACCAGCCACCTGACGGATCGGCATCTCGGCCACCTCGGAGTTGACCCGGTCACTCCTCGAACTCTAACATTTGGCGCCCGGAGAGATCCGCTCGGGCGCAAATGCAGTGTGGGTCCTCACCGACCTCATCAATATGGCAACATTCCTCGAGCCCCACGTCTCCGGTGACGCGAATAAATACAAGACTCCGGTTCTCAAAAGCCTTACCGACCACCTCAATGCCCACATTGTCATTGGCGGCCTCAAAAAGTTCAATGGAGTGAAGCAAAAATTATCAGACGTGCGCTATCCGCTCCCTTTTCTTCCTCGCTAATATCCAGCAGGTTATGGCCATTTACAAGGGTGTCCACTATCTCAAAACACGTTCTGGCGGCAACTGGGATGATGATTTCGGTGCCAATGTCATCACACAGACAGAGGCTGTAGTCTGGGAGAGCCTCATTCTCTCCCGGCCCGAATGCACACCCTTCCGCAACCAGGGCTGGCTGCCATACCCGTTCATCGAGAAGCTCGACCCTGCGAAACCCAAGGGTGACAACTCGTACCGGCCGCGCATTGGTGTGGTGGGCAACGATGGTGCATCCACGGGGTCGCAGCAGCCCGAAGATGGGGTTGGGTCGGAATCGCAGCCTGCAGCTGGCTCTGGGCGCTCATCGAGCCCGGACTGGGACCTGTTGGGGTTCACACAGGACACGGGACCACCGGACTCACAGGACCGGGATGACACCAACAGCTCCCAGCTTAACCTCGACAACTCATTCAACTCATCGGCCGGCTCCAGCATCCCCTCCACACCGTCAGCGTCTGCTCCGAAGCGCCGCGCTGCATCGTCGTCAGCCGATGTGTCATCGAAGAAGAAGGCGCGCGTCAATCCTCAAGATGCGCTGTTCTCCGTGAGCCAATCTCTCAACACATTTGGCGAACGGATGAGCACTGCAACTCGTGATCTCACCGACGTTCTTCGTACCAGCAACACCAACTCTAGTCCTGAGCGCCGTGCTCGTGCACTTGAAGTTGTTCACAAGGAGCTGTGGCTTCCGCTCCCTGACCGAATTCGACTTGGAGGTCTAGTTGGGAAGGGGCAGGTGGCAGATGAGTACATGTCGTGGTCGCGTGCTGGTTCACCGGAGCGCAAAACTTGGGTTTGTATGACACTTGGGTATGAGCCGGATTACTACAAAGATGTAGAGTAGTTAATCAACCTGCATTGTGTCCTCGTCATCGTCAGATTGAAGTTCTTCCATAGCTGACTCTTCGTCATCACTTCCAGCACCTTCATCCTCTTCCTCTGAATCCAACTCATCCTGGTGCTCGCTTAAAATTTCCTGGTACTGCACCCACATCTCATCGGCAATTTTGTCCCGAAGTCTTTCACCAGCTTCCGACTCCTCGGATGTGCGTCGCTCAGTGGCAAGCTCACCCTGAAGCCGGAGTGCAGCCACGATGTCAGGGTCAACAGTACCACCCGGCGAAGGATCCCAGACCTCAGGGTCTACCCGGTCATCCGGGTCATGTTCGAGGATGAAATTATGAAGCGCAGCCAAGGCAGCAGGAATACGAGCCTGGATCTTCATGTCATAGCCTGGTGGCATGATTAAAATGCGCCACCGCTTCTTGATTACACCGAAGATTCGCTCAATAATATTGCGGGCTTGTGCATGGCGTAAATTAAACAGCTCCTCGCGGTTTTGAGGACTATGATAAAATTAATTTTCATAGTGTATAGTTGAACAAGACTCACCGGCTTTTCCCCTTTGCCCATTCGCGCAGATGGTACCGGACATTTCGAAATGGAACAAGGACTTTAGCTGTGAGGGGAAAGCCTGCATCTCCCAGGTAAAAAAAAACCATTGGGGATTGGAAAGTCCTTGATGCGTGCATCTGCATACAAAAAGGCATCTGTGACAGATCCTTCCCAACCCGAGAGAATATAGATAAAGCGAAATCCGAAGCTGCAAACGGCAAGGACATTCTGGGAAAGGAAGCCTTTGCGATTGCGAGCATTGGAACGGTCATCCTCGCTTGCTGTGCAAGCAATATGCGAGCCATCCATTGCACCCAAGCAATTCTCAAAGAAAGGCCAGAATTTCGGATTGTTTCGGAGGTAGGCGGCTGGTGGGTCTCGAGAGGTGGGCAGGGTGACATAGGTATTGTAGAAAGTGCCGCCAGAAAAGGTGAAAACCATTAGAATCTGTGTTGTCGTCAATGTCAACGAACATTATAAGAAAATTAACCCACTTTGTAATAGTTTCATTGGAGCGTTGGAAGCGCTCGCCAACATGGCGACAGCCCAGCCCAGTGCGGCATATGTACAGGAAAATTGCCAGCTGCTCCTCAAGAGACACATATTTCGAGTCTGAGTAGCCCAAGCCCCGCAATTCGATCAACAGCATAATGAAAACATGCAGATGGACCCCGAGCTCATTGTAGATCCTCTCAGGGTGTCCACGCATCAGCTCCTCAACCCATTCCTGCCCAGTGAGCTTTGAGGTGTGGTAGGGTTGTGCCCAATACCAGCTACTGCCGTAGAGCCAGCAGAGAACTGCAACAAGCCGTACAACATTAGCAGCACTGTTCATCCATAGCTGGAGGTGGTGCAGAGTGACATCCCGGATGCTGGGAGGCATGGAGAACGTAGGGAGAGACAAAATACAGGCAGAAAAGCGTTATCAGGCATTATCTACGACTATTTACGTTATCAATTGATGCCGGACCGTGCTGCCGCATTCTGGTTCCTGATCCTGATCCTGGTCGTCAGGATGATCCGAACGCACTCTAAGAGTTCTGTCTCTTCTTCATTCCTCGCGTCGACCTTGTTCTCATTCGCAGTTCTTAGCTGGTTCCTTTTGACTCCGTTCCTTGCCTACTGTACCCCTCCACTTCAAACTCCTGAACCTGGCTCTCCCTTTGTCCCTTTCTCAGATCCTGGTTCTTTTTGACTCCGTTCCTTGCCCTCCACTTCAAACTCTTGTCCTCTTGAACCTGGCTCTCCCTTTGTCCCTTTCTCAGATCTCTGATACTTCAAGCTTCCTTCCTGATCATCGACACGGTCGTAAATTCGCCATTTGAATCGACACGACTCGGCTCTGCAGACCTGGAACTCGAACTCGGACCGTCGGACGAGAAAGCTGGGAGTACATGTATCCCATCATTTTTTTCTTCTGGATAGGACGCTGACCTCAACTAGGCCAACCTGGCGCAAGAGTAAGTTATGAATCCGCCGGTGGGTGCATCTTTCCTCTCATCCTTTTGCATTCCTCTACATTAAATCCTCTCTCCCCCTTGATACAAGTAATAATGCGAGTACCCGAACGATGCGACGTGAACACCATGTACAAGACGGAATGTTGCGCAGACCGCAAAAAAAAAAAATCGGACGTAATAAAGGGAACGAATTAAAATATATCGACGATAGCTCAAGCACTGTTACTGGATACTCGAGTGTTCTGTGCTTCCTTTACCTTTGGAGGTAATTTATTCAATTCACCGAACAAGAATAATAGCAGTGGGTGGGGAGATGAGAGGCTGTCACCCCTCTTTCGTAATGTTTCTTTCCATTCGGCCCAACTACCGGTGTGAAACCATCATGAGTATATTTCAAGTAGGTGTGTGCAGCTTGCTCACCAGGAAGGATATTTAGATTGGCTATCTAACCGGCAGATCTTTTCTTTGAAAGATAATGCCCTCATTTGCAGAAAGAAACCAGGCTGGACCATGGTGATGAATTGTGAGGGAGGCATAGTGTGGCCATCGGGGGTCACGTAATCGTAGGCGGAGTCAATGAATAGTTCCATAAGGTAAGACGGATCGGCCTTTCTCTTCCATTCAGTTCGTGCATGCATCTCAACGAGCCGGTCCACGTCCTAGAAAAGGATTGAGTAATGGTCAGTCAGAAATGTATCCGTGCTACTCACTTTGAATGACGTGCAGAACAGTAATGAGATCGGGATCGGTTTCCCATTGGGCAGAAGAACAAAGAATGTGGCTTCGGAGACACCGTGTGGGACATGACTGATCACGGTGAGCATCTGCGTCATCAGGGATCTCATACCGCGCATCTCGTCGCGAGCCTCGACGACGTGGTTCTGGATGGACAACACTCCGTCGTGGACCTCACCGACGCGGTCTTGGACGGACAACACTCCGTCGTGGACCTCACTGATGCGGTCTCGGACGGACACCACTCCGTCGTGGACCTCACCGACGCGGTCATTTCCCGCGTCGACTTGGCTGTGAACCTCACCAATGCGGTCCTGTACAGCCCTCAGCACGCCCCTGCCCCATCCACATACGTCAATGCTCTCCAAACGCGGGCAGTCGGACTCACGAGTTCAACAGACCCACCACAAGCCCCACCGCAGCCCGCCGTTCGATAATCTGCATCCTAAAACGCGCGAGCACTTTCTCCTCGGACGCGGCCGACCAAATCCTCTGAAAGAAGCCTTGATGCGCCGTGACCTTGGTAAAGAAGCCTGCCATGATGGCGTGGCACTGCACGACCTCGCGCCGGATGCGCTCCGCGACGAGCGGCGCGACTGGAGTCTGCTGGAGAGCGGATTGTGCGAGAATTAAGTCGTTATACAATACTTTGAGCTCTTTTTCCGTGTCTGCGCATTCGTTGGACGGTTTGCAGCCGTTTCGGAGGAGTATTGCAATGCGTATGACCAGCCCGATGGTTGCTTCGAAGTCGCCAAAGGATCCGAATGCGAGCGCGAAGATGGGCATGGGTTTGAAGTAACGGTGCCCGTCTAACTGTTCCGTGTTTGCCTCTCTTTGTGCATCGCGCGGCATCGGCAGAACGGACCGAACCTAACCAAACACAGCCCTTACGTCGAGCTTGCTGCTTATTTCGCGCGTCGACTCTTGAGTCTCGTCTTGTTCTCTACCTTTTTGTTTTCGTCTTTATTTCTGGCGTGGCGTCTTTCCTCGTTCTTCCTTGTCCTTCCTTGCTTTCTTTAATTCTTTCCATTTCTTTTTGGCGGTGGCCACTCGACGTCGGCGTCGGGGCCTTGCGGCTCTTTCCTCGTCTCGCAGAGTCGCGCGACGACCCGGACCCAAACCCAAAACCGATTTGGATGCCTGCCTGCCTGCCGCCGTGTTGTTTTATTCAATTTCCTTTCATTTTGTGTTCTTTTCGGCGGCTCGTCGGCGTCGGGGCTCTGCGGCGCTTCCCTCGTCCCTCGTCTCGCCGAGTCGTGCGGCCAACTGGACCCAAACCCAAAGATGTTAGGATGCCTGCCTGCATGCCCATGGGCGGGCTATACGTGCGGGGTGCGGATTGCGGGGGACGCAGCGGCGGGGGACGAGCGAGTCTGCGTCCCCCGCTCGCAGTACGGATGCGGCCATGATGTCTGGTCTGGTGGAGGGAACGGCGCGAGGCGGATGGCGGCGACAAGGCAGCTCTCGTGCCTCTTCTATACCCCGTCTTCATCTGCGCGCTCGCCCGTCGTGCGTCTTCTCCGTTCTTTTCTTCTCCCTCTTTCCGCGCCTGGATGGACGCAAGCTGACGCTTCTTTCTCCTGTTTTCAGCATGACTCGATGCGCGTGCTGCCTAGATATCATACCAGACCTCCCGCTCGACCCCGCATACCTCTCTTCCTGCCGTGCCGTACCCCCGCTCCGCGCCTCCGCCGAATTCTCTGGCTCTCTCTTCCTTTCCTTGATGCTTTTCTGCTCTGATATCCCTTCGTACTCCTCCCTCTTTCACCAACCCCTTCTCTCCCCTCTCACTGCGTACCCCGCTCGCTCACTCCTCCTTCATTCTACGTGCATGCATCCCGGCCCTCCTTCTTTCATCCCCTTACTCTTTCCCGCGTCCGCCCCTACTAACACCCCACCCACCAGAAACTTCATCTTCGACTTCCCCCACTCCAAGCTCTACTCCAACGTGCCCTTCTCGACCCTCAACGCGCACCCGCGCCTCGCGGCCGTGGGCTCCTCGACCTCGTACGGGGGCGCGAGCCGGAGCGTGGCGTACCCTGCCGACGACGGCGAGCCCCCCCCCCATACGTTATACCTACGTTCGCACTCATTCGACTCGCCTGCTTTTCTCGACACTTATTTGTACTTTTTCTATTCATCGGATATTTGGTTTCGAATGGCTATTTCTTTGGCTATTCTCGCATATTGAATAACCTCGAAGTCTTCTGCCGAGCTCCGCTCGCGAGGTTTGCCGGGACTTTTCAGGATGGTACAGCTTCTTACCGTATTTTTCAGAGGGCCTTGTATACTCGTGTATAGCTGAGGATCCGACGAAATAGCATGCTAATGCCAATGGAGTCTTTCTTAGGCTAAAGCATGTCATCTTTGCGACAGCGGGAAGAGCGATCGATGCCCGGGCCCGCAGCACAACTGTAGGACTTATCTATCGAAAGATAGCAGTTTCGTAACGGCCCTTGTGATGTCTCTCCATTCGAATCCTCGCGCGACCTTATCCTCATGCGCAGTTGTTCAACTTGAAGCGAGCTTCGAATTCGGATTCCCTGCGTGAGATCAACTCCCCGGTCGAGTGGCGAGTCTTAGTCTGCCTTTGCGATTGCCAATCATGAATCATGATACGAGCTGAATACGACTCGGACTGGTTCTGCGGTAAGCCGCCGCCGTCGTTGTCGCGTTGCATACTTATTTTGTTGCATATTACATCGCATACTACTGTACCGATCTGTATGGTAGCAACGGCACGGGAAGCGTTACGCGAGAATTTGTTCACGCTCTAGCAACGGAGCTGGCGTTGGCGTTACGTTGCCTAATTTAGGCAACGGTGAGTGAGTGGCAAGTCATCGCAAGCCACCAACTGCACAAAATGGTAAATGCTGGAGAACAATGGGTGACTTCCCGTAAGGATAAAATATGCTAGGAGAATATCTGAGGGGTGCCAGTGATGTCGGCTAGAGATATATTGACTAAATCTATTCGCTCGCGATTCCCGCAAGCCTTAAAACACATAATTTGCATTATTTGTGATAAACGCGAGATACAAACAAGATCCAAACAACGCGTCGAAAACTACGCTCATCCCGCTCTACCGCCAATGGATATCGACGCGTACTTCCTGCACCAGACGATCCACAGCATGGAAGAGGACGATGACGACACGGATCGACACGCGGCTGCGACCACATCAGCTGTCATTTTAGTTGGGGCAGAGGAGGCGCGCAGATTGCGTGCAGAGCGTAGAAAGAAAAGCCGACTGTACCTGTGCCGACCCCAGCTCCTCCCAAACCCCCGATACAACACCCCGTGGCAGGTCCTTCATGCCAGTGGCAGTGACCGGGCCTTCATTACTACAATGGGCTTTGATGTCAAGGCTTTCGACACCATAATCCAGGCTGGATTTGCCGTAGGATGGGACTCAACTCCGATTCCCCGAGACGACGTAGCCACTGCCGGGAAGCCTCGTCCTGGTGCACGATCCCTGGACGCTGCTGGCGCTCTTGGGCTCGTGCTCCATTACCTCAATTCCACCATGCGTGAAATTAGCTTGCAGCAGATCTTTGCATTGATTCCAACAATGGTTTCCCGGTACATCACCTTCGGGTTCAAGATCCTCCTTACGGTTTTGCGTCAGATGCCCGAAGCAGGGATTAGATGGCCACGTTCTGTCGAGGACTTTCAATCATACAACAATTTGATTGTCCAGCGCCATCCGCGTTTGACAGGTGCTTTTGCCAGCATCGATGGGCTTAATCTACCTGTTCAGACAGCCGAAGATGAAGAAATGGAAAATGCGACTTATAATGGATGGTTGTGTGAGCATTTCATCAGCTCCGTACTTGTCTTTTCGCCCGAAGGTACTTCAATTGTAGCTTTGTTGTCGAAAGAAGCTCAACAATCTATCCAGGGACTGTGATCGCAGCTAAACTCAATGCGCCTGGAAGTTGGCATGACTCTCGCATCGCGCGGCCCATTTACGAAAAGCTTCGCACCAGAACACCCGAGGGATTTTATTTGGTGGCTGATACAGCGTTTCCTCGAGGATCAACTCAGATTGAGGGAAGAATACGTGCACCTATCAAGACTGGCCAAAAAATCCACGGTACGACCTCACAGATTGAAGAAAGGCTGGCGTTCGATCGGGAGCTGCTTTCGTACCGCCAGACGGCTGAATGGGGGATGCGTGCCTTGCAGGGTTCATTCGGCAGGCTCCGACTTCCTTTGAATGTTGGCGAGCAGGACGATCGAGGGAATCTCCTGGAGATGTGCGTTCGTTTGCACAATTTACGTGCACATCTGGTCGGACACAACCAGATTCGCACAGTATACATGCCGTTGTGGCGGCAGACAAAGGAGGATGAGGAGGTTTGGACCAATTTTGAGAACATGCTGTTCTCTGAACAACGGCGAGTTGATCGGGTCTCTAGATTCCACAACTTCCCGCAGTACGAATGAAACAAATTTAATTTGTAGACATGATACAAATGTAAAGAAGTTTTGTTTCGACAGGCTACCTAATAGAACGAATGGAGTAGGACAAGCAGAAAGACTACGTCAAAAGGTCTAGGAAGCCGCATTCAATTTTCATAGGTAGTATTATTCTGCGGGGCCGGGCTGATGACAAGAGCCATAGCAGGACCACGGCGGGGGGTTACCACAAGTTCGACAGCATTCCCAGTAACTGTCGAGGCAGTGGGACGAGGGGGGCTAATCAATGGCTGCCTGCCAAAGAAAGTCGGCGCAATGGGACGAGATGGACCGGGGGTGGGAGTGCGACGGCTGCGAGGACGGTGGGATGGACCAGGGGTGGGAGTGCGGCGACGGCTGATGGGACGATAGGAAGCTGTATTGTGGGAACGGGAGCGGCGGCGCTGGTAATCGAACGTGTCGTACGGGTTCTCGTTCTCGTTGTCGTCATCCTCGTAGTCATCCGTCGAGGGATCTGACACCCAATAAGTCATCGCGCCGCCATCGGGGTAAACTCTCTCACATCGAACTTTCCCGCGGACCCTCTGAAGATCCGGCTCGTTCCTGTGGCTGCGATGACCGAAAAGGCGAGAGCGGCGGCGAGAGCGACCCCGACTTTGATGCCTGCCCCGATCGCTGCCGCCGCCAGTCATGCCCAGCAGCTCGAGCTTCAACTCAGCTCGGTCGTGGGCACGCTCCAGCTCGTGGATACGGTTCTGCAGGATGGTGTTTTGGGTGCGAAGATTCTCCGCAACACCTTGCGCATCGCGAAGCTGCTGGGAGAGTGTAAGAATCTGGGTGTTTTCGAATGTACGCTGGGCTCGTGCATCCTCGCGAGCCTTCTGTGTGTCTGGATCGAAAGCCTGAGCAAGCCTGTTGGCAAGATCGGTGCTGGTGTGATGAGTTTTGCGGCGCAGAGGTGGAGTGGGAACGCGCTGGGCGATAGCAGTGCGCACGGCAGCCGTAGGATGTTCAATGACCTCGACGTCATTGCCAGATGAGCCTGGGTCGGAGTCGTCGCCGAATTCGGAGTCACTGAGATGCCGGGTGCCAACGCGCTGGTTGATGAGATCTTCAATCTCATGAGCGCGTTTAACTTCAGGGGGGCATGTCCCACTGCCGGTGGGCTTCTTGAGCTTGAGATACTGGAAGCGAGACTACATTAGCATGTACCTGAGCAAGAGAGATATGTGACGCACTCCTTTATACTTGTTCTCCAAGGAACTCTGCGAACGCTTTGACTTTCCGTTCGGGACTGCCCACTTATTGTACGCCTGTTCTACCGACTTCCACCCTTTCTGACCGACAGGAAGAAGCTGTTCGACCAGGTCGAGAAGCTTTTTGGTGCCATCCGCACCGTAGTTAGCTGTAAAGCCCCGTTAGATGAACCCGAACCTTTTCGACAGTGGAATTAGATACCTGATCCCGCAGGACGACCACGCTTTCGCGGCCCCGGCTCTCTGTCATCCTCTGAATCCGAGGAGGCATGCTTCCTCTTTTTCGCCTTGACATCAGCGCGCTCCTTGCCATTGCGGCGACTACCGGCTACTTTTTCGGCTGGTTTGAGACCACGGGCTTGGGCGACAGAGGAAGGGTCGCGGAGGTCGAGGTCTGCACCCCCAGGAAGTGGGAGGAGAGCCGGATCGATCGGGACTTGATGCTGACCAGGAGAGGCCGCAATGGGCCGCAACGCAAACTGGAACTGGTTCTGAATCAAGTTAGTAGTGAACAAGATTAGAGCGATGTAATAAAAACATACTGGGAAAGCATGCTCAATGGGAGAGTCAGGCCCGCCGTTGCTTTTGTCGTGCTGCATGAGGAACTTAGCACGAGCAGCAGAGATATGGAAGGGCTCACATACCAAGGAACTGGATCCAGACAACTTCGCAGATGTCTGGATCTGGTTGGGCATCTGCCCGAGAAGGCTCTGCTGCCATTCGCATGTTTGTTAGCTGAAAAAGTCACAGAACATCGGTTGGACGTACCGGCAGTGGTCCGTTGTGGTGCCGCCAGTTCCCATCGGTATCACGGTACAGGATATTGCCCTCACTGTCCCGAGTGAGCTCTGGGAGCCTTGGGTGAAGAGGGGTGAATGGAGCGCGATTGGTGGGCTGATTCGACATTTTGGAAGTTAGAGCAGTGAAGATAGAACCTGAAGAGAGGAACTTACCTATCCAGATGTCTTCTACCTCTTTATATGTGGCCTGCCATCGGGATTTTTCGGTCTTGTTGCTGCCCAAGAAATTTCGTCGTGTCGAGGATGGAGCCCAAAAATGAGCCGTGGCCAGGGGAACATGAAGCGAGGAGTTTCAGGATTGTCTTGGGTCGGGTTTACTCGGACTGAGACATCGTCGAGGGCTTGTGTGTTGCTGGATGGCGCCCAGCATCGCGCCGACCCTGTACAAAATGCACCTGAATTCAAATGTTCATTTGCTGAGATGATTCCGTCCCGAGCCGGACACAATAAGACCCTAGGAACCACATACCAACCAGGGGCCGTGAAACGGAGCTTTGCGTGTCCGCGATGGACGAGGGAGAGGGCGAAGAAATAGAGTGGCGCGAGGTGGGCGTAATGAGCATAGCCACAACGGGATCATCCGACTTCCCAAAACGGTTTATTCACACTTTTTAAAGTCTGTTCGGGGGGGGGGGTACCCCCCGAACAGATTCGCAATATACCATGATCTATTCGAGGGTCTAAGCGAGATCTGTGTCCGATGGGGTCCTGATGGTAGCTCGGCATCGCGGCGGATATTGCCCAGATATTGCCCAGGAATTTATTTATGCTTACGGGAAGTCACCCAATTTGAATTAAGGAAATATAAGTATATAAGGGGTTCGGTTCCAGTCCTTCACCTGGGAGATTTGGCCGAAGTATTGTAGGTAATAGTTGGATTTTTTGGAGATTTCTACGGCCTTTCTCGACGGAAAAAATTTGTTTTTTCATACTGTTTATTGGCTAGCAACCAGCCCTCCGTTATGCATTACGTCGCACAAAATAGGCAACATTTTTTAAGCTGCGTTATGTGTTACGTTGCTACCATACAGATCGGTACAGTATTGGCAAAGTCCATGGCGACTGCCGTCCTGCCGTCCTGCCCTCAGGCCGATGCAAGTACGCTCTCTGCACATGCGTACTACCCCGCAATTGCGACCCTCGATAACAATTGCATCTGAATCCCGCACCGAGACCGCCCTGGGTGCGTTACCTCCCAAGTCAAAAGTTAACGCGAGTTACTTATGATACGCGGACTTCAACGCCTCGGTGTGTATTTTCTTTTTCTCAGGTTGTTTCTCATTCTCAAGCCCTGTGCCCATCCTTTCCTTCCTCAGCTGCAGTCTCCGTTCCGCGCCCTTTCTTCCAAAATCCGAAAAATACATGCAGGTACTTACTCAACGATGCTAAACGGTGAATTTATACGTCATTGCAGTGCGCACTCGCCAAGTTCAGGCACCTTCGCCCGGTGCCCGTCTTTCCCCTGAAAGACTTCTCGCCTTAGCGCCCAACTGTGAATTTTCTGGCTATGGCTATAAAACCGCCATGAGCATATTTGAGGCAAGCGTGGGCAGCTTGCTTGCTTACCGTGGAGGATCACTAATTCTTTGTGGTGAAAGCTGGACGTGTATTGTCCGGAGAGACAATTCACCGATTTCCAGAATGATGCCAGGCCGGACCGTGGTAACGAATCGTGAGCAAGGGCTAATGGGGCCATCGGGGGCCACGTAATCGTAAATGCCTCGTATCTCCAGAAAGGAAGACGGAGCAGCCTTTCTCCTCTCCCATTCACTTAGTAAATACATACGAACGAGCTGGTTTATGTTCTAAAAAAGAATTGAATAAATGATCAGTCAGAAAATGTATCCGGGGAACTCACTTTGAATGACGTGCAGAACAGTAATGGGACCGGGATCGGGTTCCCCATGGGCAGAAGAACAAAGAATATGGCTTCGCAGACGCCGTGAGGGACACGACCGATCACGGCGAGCACCTGCGTAAGTTGGTTTCCAAGCCCGCGCATCTCGTCGCGAACGTTGTCGACGCGGTCCCGGACGGACACCACTCCGTCGTCGACTTGGCCGCGAACCTCGCCAATGCGGTCCTGCACGGCTCTCAGCGCGCCCCTGTACCATCCGAATACGTTAACGTTCTCCCAACATCGTTAGTCGGACTCACGAGTTCAACAGACCCACGACAAGCGCCAGCGCAGTCTTGCGTTCAATTATCTGCATCCTAAAGCGTGCGAGCTCTTTCTCCTCCGACGCGGCCGACCAGATCCGCTGAAAGAAGCTTTGAGGCGCCGTGATCATGGTGAAGAAGCGCGCCATGATGGCATGGCACCGCACAACCTCGTCCCGGATGCGCTCCGCGACAAACGGGGCGAGTTGCGAGCCTGGAGTCTGCTGGAGAGCTGAATGCGCGAGATCAAGCTCGTTGCTCAAAAGCTTGAGCTCTATTTCCGTGTCTGCGCATTCGCTGGACGGTCTGCCACCGCGGCGGAGGAGTACTGCGATCTGGATGGCAATCTGGATGGTTGCTTGGATGTCGCCAAAGGATCCGTATGCGAGCGCGAAGACGGGCATGCAATGGTCCAGAATAGGTAGAAAGAAGTGGATCGCTTCATTCCGGCGAAGTTCAATGAAGGCCTTCTTAACTTAGCGCCGGGCCGGCTCCGACCTGATCGGAGTGTCGGCAAAATCCGGGTGCTGGTTCAAATTTTTTTAAGTACTGTAAGAATTATAGTGGGATCCGAGACCAAACGCCGCCTCATTGATGAGTTTAAATTTTTTTGCGATAGCGGTTAACAATAAATTGAGTCTGTAAGAGTTGAACCGCGCTAGAGCGTTATTCATAATGTACTGTTTGCCTCGAGAGATGCTTTTTTCTGGGAGATATCATGATCTGGATCGTTTAAATAGCTATTAGGCCTCGGAAACTTATCTCCCGCTGTGTCGGACCGTTTTAATTTAACTTTGCAGGGGTAGTAATCTCCACCAAACCCAGCTCTTCAATCTCTGCATCTTTCTCAACGATTCAATGCCTTGGCTGAGCCTCTCAGGCCACTGGCGATCCCATTCTAAAGTATTCCCTCGCCGTAGGCGTCGTTCTGAATCCTATCTTCCGGCCTCCGCCTCAGTGGCCACCTGCCCTCGACCAGGATCTGTGGCTGTTTTCGTTGTTGCTCTTTCCGATCCGAGTCGATCTTACATTCTTGTTTCTGCTAAGACTTAAACTTGTCCTTGGAATGGGTCTCGGACTCGGACGTGAAAGGTGGGAGTACACATATCCCATCGTTTCTCCTTCCTCTTCATCAAACACTAACAACCTTAACAAGGCAACCCGACGCAAAAGTAAGCTACGAATCCGCCGGTGGGTGTATTTTCACTCTCATCCTTTTGCATTCCTCTTCATCTAGATCCCCTCTCTTCCTTGATACAAGTAATATTGTGAATACACTGAATGATGCGACATGAACAACCAGGTACAAGTTGGAATGTCGCGCAGGCTGCAAAATGGGGCGTAATAATGGGAACGGACGCAAGCATGTCGACCAGTCTAATAGCTCAGGCACCGTTACTAGATGTCTCGAGTATTCTGTGTTTCCTCTGGCTCTTCAAGTTCTTCCAGGAATCCAATAAGCGTGATGCCAGTGCTCGGATAGATGATTTGTGGTCAATGAACGGCTGTGCTGTTCTTCGCCATATGTCCGGACAGCTGTAGAATCATCATGAGTATATCTGAGGCAGGTGTTTGTGGCTTGCTTGCTTACCACAGAGGGCCCTGGCGAAAACCGGCACGTATTTCTTCGGGCGACCATACCCTGATTTCCAGAAGGATACCAGGCCGGACCGTGGTGATGAACTGTGAGCGAGGCGTAATATGGCCATCAGGGGCCACGTAACCATATATGCCGACTCGGAGTATGACCGGAAGGGAAGACGGATCGGCCTTCAAGTTTTTCCTGGATTCACTTAGTAAATACATCCAAACGATCTGGTCCATGGCCTAGAAAAGGATTGGATGGATACATGGTCTATCAGAGAATATATCCGTGCAACTCACTTTGAATGACGTGCAGAACAGTAATGAGATCGGGATCGGTTTCCCACTGGGTAGAAGAACAAAGAATATTCCTTGGTAGACGCCATGGGGGACATGACTGATCACAGCGAGCACCTGCGTAAGCTGGTTTCCCAGCCCACGCATCTGGTCGCGAAAGTCGTCAACACGGTCCCGGATGGACACCACTCCGTCGTGGACCTCTCGAATTTGGTCGTTCCCCATATCGACTTGCTCCCCAACAGCGCCAATGCGGTCCTGCACGGCCCTCAGCGCACCCCTGCACCACCCGAATATGTCAAAAATCTCTAAACGCCTGGGAGTCGGACTCACGAGTTCAACAGACCCACCACGAACCCCAGCGCATTCCTGCGCTCGATTATCTGCATCCGGAATGCCGCGAATACTCTCTCCTCCGATGCGGCCGACCAAATGCTCTGGAAGAAGCCTTGAGGTGCTGTGATCTTGGTGAAGAAGCGCGCCATGATAGCATGGCATCGTATGACCTCGCCTCGGATCCGCTCCGCGACGAATGGGGTGAGTTGCGAGACTGGAGTCTGTTGGAGAGCAGAATCTGTGAGATCAAGCTCGTTGCTCAATACTTTGAGCTCCTTCTCTGTCTCTGCACATTGGCTGGAGGGCCTACCGCCGCGGCGGAGGAGTACTGCGATGCGGATAGCGAGCTGGATGGTTGCTTGGATGTCGCCATAGGATCCGTATGCGAGCGCGAAGACGGGCATGGGCTTGGATTAGGAGACTCGGAGGCAACGAGGAATGTCGGGGTGCTGTTCGGGAGACACGAGGCAGGATACAGACAGCTTCCTACCATATGTTTTGGAGGCTTCCATTTACGCCGTGTCTATCAGCGGACAATGAGCGATGATAGAAATGCCGTGAATCGAGAAGGCAGTGTCGTCACAGCGACGAGCATGCTGTTTTTCTGACAAGACCAAGGCAACATTGAGACCGGAAAAGACCTACTTCAAGCTAGCACGAGTGGAGTAGGATACCTTAATCGAAGACAGGCCCAGAATAGGCTGAAAGAAATTTGAGTCCAAGTGAATCAGAATGAAGGTGACAACCCAAGCAGCGCCGGGCCGGCTCCGACCTGATCGGAGTGTCGGCAAAATCCGAGTGCTGGTAGTGGGATCCAGGCCCTGACGCCACCTCAGTTGCGAGTTTGGTTTTTACGCGATAGTGGTTACATAATAAATTGAGTCCGCGACTTGAGCCGCGCTGGAGCATTATTCATGATCTACTCTATCTGGATCGTTAAAATAGGTAGTCTAAGTGGGCCTCGGAAATCTATCTCTCGTCGTTTTTCGCACCGTTTGAATTTTATTTTGCAGTTGCAGTCATCTCAAAACCCAACTCTTTCTATGCAACTTTCTAAAAGTAAATCTCATCTCAAACACTCCAGTTGTTCATTGTTCATGACCGCATCTCACGCTCGAATTACTCTGATAATTCCTTCAGGTTTCTCCAGAAAAACATAAGAATGATAATCAGCTTGCCTGGCTCTCTCGAAATCTGTATACGACCCCAAAAAGTCGAAAAGAAGTCGAAAAGGTCAGATAGAATCCAAGGCCTTGTAAGTTCTGGATATCCTGTCGTGTCTTTTTCTGCCTTAGCTATTCCATGCGTCAAGTCCATCTTTGATTCTGAAATGAGACTCTAGGTCTAATTTCCCTGTGTCTCGCGAGGTAGGTTCTTCTACTTCTTTTATGTATAATTTCCGAACCAGGGATCTGCTAAGTACTTACCAGGCCGAGTGGGTACGTGTTTCATTCCATGCCTATCTTTCTTTCTTCCTCTCTCTCTATATTTCCACCCCTTTCTAAATCTCGTATCCTTTCCCTTCCATTCTTTCACTCTATCTCACTGATCGCACCGCCCCCTCGGGAGTTGGGATCGGTCGGCACCCAGTGAACTGCAGTGAAGATGCCTTTGGACTCTGACTTGTTGTCTATCCATCGCCATGCAGCGCGCACACATTCTATCCGAGCCGCGCACCGTTCGGGCACCTCGCCGTCGTCGTCGTTTCTGAATCCTCCCCTCCGCCTCGGTAACCACCCACCCTCGACCAGGATCTGAGGTTGTTTTATTTGTTGCTCTTTCCGATCCTACACTCTTTATTCTGTTAAGAGTCAAACTTGTCCTGGGAATGGGGCCCAAACTCGGACTCGGACGTGGAAGTTGGGAGTATATATATCCCATTGTTTCTCTCAAGGACCTCAACGAGTTACCCGGCGCAACAGTAAGTTACGAATCTGCCGGTGGGTGCGTGTTTCCTCTAATCCTTTTGCATTAATATTCCTCTGCATTAAATCCCCGCTCCTTCTTGATACACGTATTAATGGTGTGAATACCCCGAGCGATGCAACGTGGCCAACATGTACAAGTTGGAATGTCGCGCAGGCCGCCAAAATAAATAAATAAGGCGTAGTAAAGGGAACGGACGAAAGTATGTCGACCTGGACGTAGCTCAGACACCGTTACTGGATTTCTCGAGTGTCCTGTGCTTCCTCTGTCTTTCCAAGTTCCTCACAAGAGGTCGCTGATTCTCTTATCGCGCACACTTTCAACAATAAGTGACTGATGTGATCATGATGGCCATTCAGATAAAACACAACTGAGCAAGTACTTTGTGAAATAAAAGCATTTGAGAGTCCTTTGAGTTGTTGAACATGATATTTAAACTGTTCCTGTGGTCCACGTGTTGTTACTAAAGTCCGCGAAAAGAGACGCAAAGACCTCTTGGGCCCTCTGCAGATCCCTCAACCTAGATGATCGGCTGTCAAATAACCGTCGCTCTATTTCTCCGCATTCGGCCCAACGTTTCTGGCTACGGGCGTAAAACTATCATGAGTATATTTGAGGCAGGTGTGTGCGGCTTGCTTGCTTACCATGAAGGATCGTTGAATATATGTTCCGATGGCGAAAGCCGGTGGGCCATTTCTTTGCGAGACAATGCCCTAATTTCCAGAAGGATGCCAGGCCGGACCGTGGTGTTGAAGTGTGAGCGAGGCATAGTGTGGCCATCGGGGGCCACGTAATCATAGCCGACTCCGATTAGTTCCAGAAGGCAGGATGGGTCGGCCTTTCTCTCCCATTCAGTTTGTGCATACATCCCAACAAGCCTGTCCATGTCCTAGAAAAGGATTGAAGAGATGGTTGGTTCAGAAAATGTATCCGTGCAACTCACTTCGAATGACGTGCAAAACAATAATGAGATCGGGATTGATCTTTTGTGCAGGGTGAGCACGACAAATATGCCTTCGCAAACGCCGTGTGGGACATGACTGATCACGGCGAGCACCTGCGTAAGCTGGTTTCCAATTCCACGCATCTCGTCGCGAACGTCGGCGACGCGGTCCCGAACGGCCACCGCTCCGTCGTGGACCTCACCGACGCGATCATTTCCCGCGTCGACTTGCCCGCGAACCTCACCAATGCGGTGCTGCACGGCTCTAAGCGCGCCCCTGTACCATCCGTACACGTTGACGCACGCAAACGTCGGCGACAGCGGACTCACGAGTTCAGCAGACCCACCACGAGCCCCAACGCAGCTCGCCGTTCAATAATCTGCACCCTAAAACGCGCGAGCACTTTTTCCTCCGACGCGGCCGACCAGATCCTCTGAAAGAGGCCTTGAGGCGCTTTGATCTTGGCGTAGAAGCACGCCATGATGGCGTGGCACCGCACGATCTCGCCCCGGATCCGCTCCACGACGAGCGTGGCAAGCGCCGATGCTTGAGTCTGAAGTTGGATAGCGGAATGCGCGAGGTATAGCTCGCTACTCAATAGTTTCAGCTCCTTCTCTGTCTCGGAACATTCGTTGGAGGGCCTGCCGCCACTACGGAGGAGGACTGCGATCCGGATAGCGAGCTGGACAGTTGCTTGGATATCGCCAAAGGATCTATATGCAAGCGCAAAGACGGACATGACCTTGGAGGTAAGAGACAGCGAGGAAAGCCACGGGTGCTGGGAAACACGAGGCAGGATACAGCTTCCTATCATTTTAGCGCTGTGTATATCAGCGGAGAATGTGCGGCCGCCGCGGCGTGGAAGCCGAAGCGCTGATGCCGATACGCAGCGCCTAAGAGTCATGGTATTTCCTGATTCTTGAGGAGAGTCCGTGGATGTGCGGCCAAATTTCTGGGTTCAAACTTGAGTCAGAGTCCGTTTACGGTTTTTCTTGATTCCACAGAAGGCCTGGCGGAAGAGCCGGAATATCATTCCGAGAGGAAATTAAATGCATCCACCAGCAGGCCCCAGAATAACTGGACCTTGGCATAATCTTGAGTGGATTCATGACCAGCGAGTTGGGCTACTGTAGGGAAAAATACGTCGATGAGGAAGCTTGAGATCACATGAGATCAAGATCAAATCGCTTTGTCGGCAAGTTTCGGCCCGTCGGCACCTCGCGATTCTTCGGCTCCGGCCGACCGGTCCGACAGAACGCCTCGGATGATATACAATCTCTATTGATATGCCTTATAAGGAAATGTCAGAGTGGGGGAGGCGTGGGCCAGCTTATTGACATACACTAGTGCTACATCGTTGCTCTATCGTTCGCATCTCCATCATTCGTCTACCATAATGTCTCTCGACTCCGGTAATTCCAGTCGGGCCTGTAATTCAGAATTCACGACTCACCCTCAATAGTTTCTCTCCCTGTCCCCGGAATTTGGACGCTGGAGTTAATCAAACAACGCATCGCCACAGGCAAGCGTCTCACAGGCTGCGTCGTGGACATAGGAAACAAGATGTTGGTAAAACATGGGTCCCATTACCGCGTGTCTCGTGAGGAGGGCAGCGCTACCCAATTCGTTGCCAAATGGACAACTATCCCCGTCCCCAAGATATATGCCGACCTGCATAACGAGACAGAAACCTATATTGTGCAGGAGAAGCTACCTGGCACGTTGCTGGTGGACCTCCTTCCGACAATGGAGCCTGCCGCCTGCGCAACCCTCGCTACCGAGCTCAAAAGCATCCTTCTCGAGCTCGCAGCACTAGATACGCGAGGCCCTATGGGTCTTTTTGGGCGCCCTTCGAAGTTCGGGGATGCCATGCTTCGCAATTTCTCCCAATACGATCCCGATGGCAAGATCACGACCACCGAGGAGTACGTCCACTGGATTCCTAGGCAGGCCGGCCTTGTTTACGGTCATCGCGACAAGATGCCACCTCCCGGCGCCTTCGATTTTTCACGCCCTCCGATCTTCTCCCACGGGGACTTTGTCCCCGAAAACATCCTCGTTCTCGATGGCCACGTATCCGGGATAATCGACTGGGGCTGCGCCGGGTGGTATCCGTATTTCTGGAACGATTACATTGCGAGGTGGCGTCAAAATATGCCCCACTTCCGGGATGGCAAGTGGCTGAGGATGGTGGACATAATGATGGAGCCCTTTCCCAAGGAATTCAAAGCATTTGACGATCTGTATAGCTACGCTAGTAGGTTCTTGTGAGTGTCGTCTATCTTTCGATATTTCTTCGTTTGCTCGTCATAAGGATGGATTCATTCCCAATGAATTTGACCCTTTCGATAGCTGCGCTCTCAATGTTTACGTGAAATGTGCCAGAATCTTGTGCTCGCTTAATTAAATCTTCGGCGCAAATAACATTATGCCTCTGCTCGACACCCCGACACGGCCGCCCATCTTCTCTCGCATAGATTGAAACATTCTATTTCTCAAGGGCCACATATCAATCATCGACTGGCGTCGTGCCGGATGGTATCAACACTTCTGGAACGTTTACATTGCACGTTGGCGTTAAAAAAAATGCACTAGGCCGCTTCATCGTTTCCGACCGGATTCGAGGCATCTGTCGATACATGTCCATGAATACGCTGATATGTTCTGGTGAAAAAGTATCGTCTCTCGAGACTCCTGCTCACTGTGAAATCTTTGTCGCCTCCTTAATCACCCATCTTATGTTCGCTTCCTCGAATCCCTCTTGCGTTCCCCGCTGTGTCTGGATGAATAGCGTGTTCCACGAGAAAAAAATGAACATGGGCTTACGCGTTTCATGGCCCACACTGTGCGACTCACGCAGTCCCGACAATCTCCTTCCCCATCACCTCGCTCACGTAGCTCATCCTCTGCGGCGACTTCTACCATCGCGTCCCGGTACCTGAGGCTGAGATGCCCAAGACGGAATAAGACCCATCTGCCTTGAGTCTCCCCGTCAGCACGCCGGAACGACTCGCGAAACTTGTATTCCGAGTTGTCTAGCATGACTTCGATGGACCTATAGCCAGCTGGATCGGCGCCAGGTGGTGCTCCTTGATGGGGTACAGGCCATACGATGCTCCAATGACCAGCGTCGACAGCGAGGAAAATCGGCTGAACCCCCTCTTGATCTGGGAACCTCGCTAAATTCGCTTGGTCCATCGGGTTGTTGGTTTTCTTCATCTGTAGATACACGGGGTGGATGTCAGTTGACGAATAGGACGGGGCAGATATGCACACACAATTTCGTAGACGGTGAAATTGCTGGAATGTGGGGTGTAGGGGGATGTTGAGGAGGAGCCATGACTTTTAATGCTACTTTTATACCCCAGAGTCCGTACATGTGGGTCATAGGACCCACACCGCGTGAAGCGAGTGATGTTGAATTTTGGACTCGAGCCTCGTGTCATCCACCTCGCAATTTGGCGGACGCAGAAGTGCGTTAACCCAGTTTGTAAGGCTGAGACAACGTTCGCTTACAACTGTATGCGGTCGTCTCTGATGTTTTATTGTTCTGCTCGCATCACTTGATATTCAGGGACGCAAGCACCCACTCTTCGCTTTGATCTAGAAAAAATCCCAACTCGGCCAATACCACACAAAGGACAAATCCGAGTACAATATCACCTGCCCATATTAACTAAACCAACTGTATAGCCTAGCAGTTCTCTTTCGATAAAAGCTAGTCATCTTTCCGTAGGAAGCACCGATAACATGCAGCGCACAATATCAATTCACAAGAGATTGAGCTCCAGATCGAGTCAGATAGTGGGAAATGTCCCTAGATTGTGCCCGACCCATCAAAAAATCCTAAGCTGCTGTAGAAAGCATCACATGTACTAGGGCCAGACAAGCCATAAAGAGCCATAAAGACCCTTGGCGACGTGATGAAGCGAAATGGAAGAACTATCTCAAATGACTCTCTCAAAAATGACTCGTGTTGTAAGGTACATGATTTGTGTGGAACCACGGGAGCAGTTACCATAGATCCAACGTTGATCGAACAAGGCAACCCAAATCTGGAAGTTGTGGGTCCACCGGCCGAGCGAGTTCACGTTTGCCGCCTTTTTTCACAATCATCTGTACCTGACCACGGCCTCGCCGTGATGGGGAAAATTAATTCTACCTGGCGGCCGGTTTGGGCAGGCTTGACGCGGTTCTTCAAGTTTAGCCGATAGTGCTGGAATGCCTTTGTTCGCGATGGGGACGCTATCTCTTGTAAACTCGCATTGCAATCGTTTTGCGCGTGGTAAATCATTCCGAGATCCACTTTGCGCTCAGAACAAGGCTGAGATTACACCACCGCATCTGGAACTTTTGAGAAAACATACTCTCTGATTCTGCTACAAATACTTGTGGTGGGATAGAAATAAACCAGGTTCTTACGAGCCCACTACTTACACCATAGATGACGCTACGAATCGAAAGACCGGTCAGCTCAAAGGTGATTCGCTCCTGGAATGATAGTAATACCTAAGTGGCACCCGTGGCGCATATTCAACTCACTCCCTCCGCCGAATGAAAATCTTCCCCTGAGAGTTCTGCATCCTCTGCATCCCAAAGAACTGGTCCGGTGGCCGTACGCCATCCACCTCAGCCTTCACATCATAGTTTATCAGAATGTGCGCTAGGATCGCCTTGAGCTCCGTCGCCGCGAAGAACCTATATAAACCATAAACAAGGTCAGAATCAGATTATTCCAGCTGGACGGAAAGATAGGTAGGGAAAAGACGTGCCGCCCGGGGCAGGAATGCCGCCCGTGCCCGAAGGCGAGGTAGTTGAGGCCTGTGGTGACCATGTATCGGTTGAATATCCCGCCATCAGCATCGCCCTGGCCCTTGTTTTCCTCGCGCAACCGGGAGAATCGGAAGCCATCGAAGACGTCGGGGCGGTCGTAGTTCGCTTTTAAATTTTATCAGCGACAAGGGGAAGGTTCGCAACCACATGTGAATATCACCTAGGTCGTGGTGCACCGGGTTGCTCGGGACGCTCAGGAATGCGCCATGTGGGATTTTCATCCCATCGGAGAATGTGAACCCTTCCTTGGGGAGCACTTTGCGTACCATCGTGACTGTTCCAAGTCAATCAATTGAAGTGGGTGAATGGAATCGAGCGAAAATATTACCAGGCCTAGTTCCGAGGCGCTGCGATTCGCGGATGAAGCTATCGATTTTGTGCATGTTGGCTAGCGAGGCCTTGCTCCAGCCCTGCTCTGCGACGACGCGCTCCGCCTCTTCGCGCATCGGGAGGATGTGCTCGGGGTACGTCGTGAGATCGAAGAGCATAGAAGTCAGAGCCTATTGAACCACATTTATTTATTACTCGGAGGTGTCAAATGGTAAAGAAAACGCACCATGGACGTTGTATGGATCGCTGCCAGAAGACGATAGGCGGGAAAAAAACAAGGAAAATTAAATCGACGCTACCTGCCATGTTTGTGGCGAGCACTCTCAACGCCAAGGCAGGCGTGGTACGCTCCTCGCCCTCTGCTACATCTAGTAACCATGACACAAGGTCGTTCTATCGCGTCTGTAAGTCATGAAATCGCACGCGAGAGGCACGGTACCGGTCTGCCAGGCCAATCACGCCCATACTCTGTCTCCTTTTCCAGCCGCTCGTCAATGATAGGTCCCAGAAACTTGAGCGCATGGCGGAGGGAACTCTTGCGAGTGGAAATGAGAGGAGCGAGGATTCTGGGCGCGAAATGTTTACAGAGAGCTCAGTGGGTGTGAATAAACTCACGGTTTGAGAAACCCGGGAAGAAGGCCAATAATCGAGCCGCGAACAAATACGCTGACGGTGTAGTTGACTGCAAGGTCGAGATATTCTTGATTTCTGCCTGGAATGATTTGTGAGTAAGTTGTGTGCGCAAGTTGAAACTCTTTGACTTGCACAATGGAAGGCCGACGAAAAGGCGATTGCTGGTACGGGCAATAATCTGCATGGTGTCCGGCAGGACATTTATCAATTTCCACTCTAAGAATAAGATTTAAAAAGCGATAAATTAAAGACATGAAGCCCACCTTTGCTTTCCAGCGACAGAACATCGTCGAATGCATGCACAATTTCGTCTCTGACCTGCGGAAAGCAGCGTCCCAGGTTCCGCGTCAAACCACCACGGATAACCGGCGCGTGGTAGGGATTAGTCGTCATCTGCGGGCCGATAGTGTAGTCCGCTTGTAGGCTCTAAAACACTATAAGGGAAGCCGTTTTGATGACAAACGTCAACGCACATCTTCGACGCCGTGGTTGAATGAAAGGACATCTTCGGGGGCAGAAGCCACTTCTGCGATACGCTGCGGCCCGTTGGCGACATAGTCCCAGCGAAATAGGGTCGGTACGCGGAAGACACCGTTGCAGTACCGGCTATATCCCAGCTGGATGACGTCCGCTGCATGGTGTAGAAGTTGCAAGGCCGCCCAGCAGGACGAAATGGGACCTCTGGTACCGACGACCGCCGGGATCGTGCTCTGGCTGGGTAAGCGCCGTCGATTCAAGACTGGACCTTGGACGGCGTACCTTTTGGCCGAATCTGAACCAGGAAATTGATAATACTATCAGTGCGAGGCTATAGCAGAGAGTACGGATATTGAGGCCTGGGTCCTCCATGAGATATATGTGTGAGAAGTGCAAAGATGAGAGCATATTTGCAATCCATACATATCCAGATTTTTGCGATCACCCATCACCTTTTAGCCGGCGGAATCGGAGTGGAATCGGACGGATGTGATGGTGTGACTAGACTCAAATCACCGAGTCTCTCGAAAATTCCATTGTGAGGCCTTGAAAGTGGAGGAGGATGTTGGAGATTCATCTGCGTGTCCGCGTTGAAACAAACGGGCCCTCCGGGACGTATATTGCGTTTTTGGGCAACGTCTGAGTAGGTCAGTGCTTCTACTTTGGGTGTCGCCAGACTCGACACTTTTGAGCGATCACACATCACTTTTTTAGGATCCAGGAAGATCGGATCGCCACCGGGCTAAGGGACCTACGGCGCCATTACGTCAAAACCTCTTGGGTACCTTTTCTTATGTGCGGATCGCGCCGTAGTCAACGTGGAATCTCCAGTATTGGGCGCGCCAAGGATGTGATTCATGAGTACTGAGAGAATCGGACAGATGGGAAGCGCTGAGTGCTTTTGGAGGATGCTAATGTACATGGCAGGGATTTTACGGGGTCTCAAGTCTGGTCATCATCGCGGGCTCGAATTCGCAAGTCCAGTCGATCGATTGTGGTTGTTTCCAAACTCCTTGCATGAGTGCGCGGAATCTAACCCAGCAACACAGAGGGTTGCGAGTAGAACACCCACCCATTACTGAGCAATGAGAGTTCAAGAGATAGAGTTGTAAGTTTGTAACAGATCGGCCGATTAAAGCCGACTCGGATACAGTTGCCCCTGCCCTCCGATTCTGCTACAAATATAAAATACTTGTAGTGATAGGAACATACAACAATTCGAGCTCTTACGAGCCCCCTACTTCAAGTACACCACATGGATGACGCTAAGAACCCAAAAGCTGTTCAGCAAAACGTGATACACTCCAGTAATAATAGTACATGGTATCGGTTGCGCATATTCAATTCATTCCCGCCGCCGAACGAAAATCTTCCCCTGAGAGTTTGGCATCCTTTGCATCCCAAAGAACTGGTCCGGTGGCCGCAAGCCATCCACCTCAGCCTTCACATCATAGTTGATCAGAATGTGTGCCAGCATCGCCTTGAGCTCCGTCGCCGCGAAAAACCTACATAAACCATAAACAAGATCAGGATGAGATTATTCCAGCTGGACGGAAAGATAGGTAGGGAAAAGACGTGCCGCCCGGGGCAGGAATGCCGCCCGTGGCCGAAGACGAGGTGATCGACGCTTGTGGTCACCATGTAGCGGGTGAATATCCCGCCGTCTGCGTCGCCCTGGCCCTTGTTATCCTCGCGCACGCGAGAGAAACGGAATCCATCGAAGACGTCGGCGCGGTCGTAGTTCGCTTTTAAAACTGTTCAGCGACAAGGGGGAGATTCGCAACCACATATGAATATCATCACCTGGATCGCGGTGCACCGGGTTGCTCGGGACGCTCAGGAATGCGCCATGTGGGATTTTCATCCCGTCAGAGAATGTGAACCCTTCCTTAGGGAGCACTTTGCGCACCAACGTGACTGTTTCAAGTCAATCAATTAAACCGGGTGAATGGAATCGAGCGAAAATATTACCAGGCCTAGTTCCGAGGCGCTGCGATTCGCGGATGAAGCTGTCGATTTTGTGCATGTTGGCTAGCGAGGCCTTGCTCCAGCCCTGCTCTGCGACGACGCGCTCCGCCTCTTCGCGCATCGGGAGGATATGCTCGTGGTACGTCGTGAGATTGAAGAGCACCGAAGTCAGAGCCTATTGAACCACATTTATTTATTATTCGGACGTGTCAAATGGTAAAGAAAATGCACCATGGACGTTGTATGGATCGCTGCCAGAAGACGATAGGCGGGAGCAAAACAAGGAAAATTGAATCGGCCCTACCTGCCATGTTAGTGGCAAGCACTCTCAACGCCAAGGCAGGCGTGGTACGCTCCTCGCCCTCTGCTACATCTAGTAACCATGACACAAGGTCGTTCTATCGCGTCTGTAAGTCACAAATCGCACGCGAGAGAGGCACGATACCGGTCTGCCAGGCCAATCACGCCCATACTCTGTCTCCTTTTCCAGCCGCTTGTCGATGATGGGTCCCAGAAACTTGAGCGCGTGACGGAGGGACTTCTTACGAGTGGAGATGAGAGGACCGAGGATTCTAGGCGCGAAGTGTCTACAGAGAGCTCAGCGGGTGTGGGTAGATTGACTGACGGTTTGAGAAGGCCAGGAAGAAGGCCGATAATCAAACCGCGAACAAAGACGGTGACAGTGTAGTTGACTGCAAGGTCGAGATATTCTTGATTTCTGCCTGGAATGATGTGCGAGTAAGTTGGTGTGCACAAGTTGAAAGTCATCGACTTGCACAATGGAAGGCCGACGAAAAGGCGATTGCTGGTATGGGCAATAATCTGCATGGTGTCCGGCAGGACATTTATCAGTTTCCACTCTAGAATAAGATTGAAAATAAACGATAAAATTTCGGAAGACATCAGGCCGACCTTTGTTTTCCAGCGCAAGGACCTCGTCGAACGCATGCGCAATTTCGTCCCTGACCTGCGGAAAGCAGCGTCCCAGGTTCCGCGTCAAACCACCGCGGATTACCGGTGCGTGGTACGGGTTAGTCGTCATCTGCGCGCCGATAGTGTAGTCCACTTGTAGGTTCTAAAACACGGTAAGGGAAGCCGTTTTGATGACAAAGGCCAACGCACAGCTTCGGCGCCGTGGTGAAAGGAAAGGACATCTTCGGGGGCAGAAGCCACCTCCGCGATACGCTGCGGGCCGTTGGCGACATAGTCCCAGCGAAATAGCGTCGGTACGCGGAAGACGCCGTTGTAGTACTGGATATACCCCTGCTGGATGGCGTCCGCTGCATTGTGCAGAAGTTTCAAGGCCGCCCAGTAGGACGAAATGGGACCTTTGGTACCGACGACGGCCGGGATCGTGCTCTGGCGCCGGGTAAACGCCGTTGATTCAGGACTGGATCTTGGACTGCCTACCTTTTGTCCGAATCGGAACCAGGAAATCGAGAACACTATCAGTACGAGGCCACAGCAGAGAGTACGGATATTGAGACCTGGGACCTCCATGAGATATGTGTTAGAATTCGAATGCGGCCCGGGATTGTTTTCACACTTGTTTCCGGGACGATCGGCCCGGGGTAGCACCTTAATCTCTCCCTCATCGCGGGCTCGCATTCGCAAGTCCAACCGGTTGTCGTGGCTTCCAAGCTCCTTGCATGAATGCGCCGAATTTAACTCCACAACACGGGGGATTGCCGCCATTCTTTCCACAGTGTCTTCTACCCACAAAGTTTTACCCAGCATACCTTCAGCTGAATACCTCCTCCTTCACCAGACTGGGTGCCCATCGTCATTCAATCGCTCACATCTACACGAAAAAGAAATACATATGCTATACATTGTCCATCTTCTTGGTACTAGTCCGGAAATCTTGCATGCCATCCCACCAACCTATGCCTCGTCCGTCGATGGTAGCTCGAGTTCCGGCACCGGCTGCTGCGCCACGAAGACGCTCTCCTCGTCCTCAGTCGACTGTTCCCATTTAAGTTTCAATCCCGCCGGCTCAACCTCGAAGTCGTCTCCCTAGACACCAAGCACGTTAGCTCACGATCAGAATGGATACTGAACGCACGCGGACCTTTTCCGCGTCGGGCTCTGTCCATTGGCGCCTCGTTTGCCCGCGCCCGCCCCGGGCGCCCCCGCGGCCCTTCGACAGCGCGAAGTAGTTGATGACGGTGCCCCCTGGGGCGATGGTCGGCGGGGCAGGTGCCGCCGCGACGAAGGCGGCGGCGGAGAAGAGGGTGAGGGTGAGCAATTGGAGGGGGAGGGTGGCGGGTTTCATCGTCTGGTGTAAACGAATCAATGTGGTACTGCCAGAGTTGGGATGGTGTTTTACGACCGGTGGTGGTGGTTTAGGCTGAGAGCGCGGATGAGGTTGTTCGGGGAGGGACGAGCTTTTATACGCATGAGTTCTTGCAAGAGGTGTCCGATCTTGTTATCGTACCCACCATCAACAGCACGTGCCTTGAGGGTCCCTTCCATATCGGGTCACTTCTAGGCTCCTCTCGCTCTCGCTCGTTTACACGGGGACGAGCCAGTAAAAACCTGAAAATATTCAAGTACACTACTAACATGTTCATTCATCTATCAAATCAATTTCCTCATACGAGTATCAGTATGTGGTGAATTCTATCGACAATATTCAACCAAGCATCACTGTTGCCAGCGTCGACGCGTGCGTAGATAGATTCGATGGCACCACGGCCTCATTCTCCTTGTTTCTCCTATGAATAGGTGCGATCTGGGTAGGAAGCACCGCATTTATGGCTGTGTACTGGAGGGGGCCCAGGAGGATGGAGCAAGTGGCTAAAGCATGAGCCGAAGCGTGGATTTTAGGGAGCCAGGGAGTAGCAGATACAAGAGCTACTCCAAGTCCAAATGTCTGAGGGTCTGAGGAGGCCCAGTGGACGCGTTACGAGTCGGGCAGCGGTGTGGTCGTGTCGTGTGTTTGGATGAATCAACAACCCGATATGGAAGGGTCCCTCAAGGCACGTGCTGTTGATGGTGGGTACGATAACAAGATCGGACACCTCTTGAGTTCTTGTCTAAGACATTTTGTCTCCGCTCCCGCCTTCTTCCGCGGAATGGAAGGATACCGCCTCATGTCTCACTCCACCCGTCTCGTTTCGCTTCAATGTACTCGGGCTATGGAATTCATGGAGCGCGACGCGCTGAAAATCTAATACTTTGCGATTATTGAGATGTAAGGAACATGTGAGGTGCAGTTGTCCGGTCGATACGTAGCAAGTGTGCGAGAGAAAAGAAGGCAATAACTAGCGGACAGTCCAGATAAACACACGTAAAAGCGAGGAACAGAAGAAAAAATCCAAAGTATAACGAAAGTCTGTAGCGCTCAAGCTTGGCTGAGCAGTATCCTGTCGATGGATGCGTTGATAGTCGCCTTGCGCGACGTCAGGTCCATGCCAAAGTGCGCCTCTAGTCGCCGCCGGATCTCGCGCTTGGTGATCGAGTTGAGGTCCGCCGTACGCAGCACGTCCTGCACCGCGCGGTCGAGGTCCATTTCGGTGGGCGCGCCGGGGGGCAGGTCCATCTCCCCGGGGCTGCCCGTCATCGGGATCGGGACGTCCAGGTAGTTGGTCGGCGGCCGCCCCTGGAAGGACTGCGGCGTGTTGCGCCCGGACTGGTAACCCGGCGGCGGGTAGTGCATCGGCGCGTAGCCTCCCGCCTGTGACGGCGCAGGCGAGTAGCTGCGCGGCTCGTAGCTCGTTTCGCGCCCGTAGAGCGACGCGGTGTGCGACTCGGCATATCCATCGCCTCTAAGCTTCGGCGGCGGTACCCAGGAACCGATGCTGTGATTCGATTCCTTGTCCCACAGCTCATTTTCCTGGATGAGTGTCAATACATTGTAAAAGTAAAGACGCGGCGAGCGACGTACGTAGTCGTTCCAAGACTTGAGCGGAATCGATCGCGGGTCGAATTTGCCTTCATCCTGCAGATGTGGAATCAGCATGCGTCTACGAATGACTCGCGAGATATACGCACATGTACAATCATCTTTTTCCCAGACTCTCCCATTACAAGACGAGTGGCACCCCACGAGAAATCGTCCATCCGCCAGAAGGAATACAGCGGGAGCATGAAAGAGAAGACGGGGATGGCCAGGATGTAGAAGAACATCCACCCGATCATGTCCCACTTGCGGCGCAAGACGAAGACGAGCGCTTGGATGGCGTAGATGGCGATGATCATGATGAGGGAGATCGTCTGGATCTGCTCATGCTCGGCGGTAACCAGATAGACGAGATATACGATCTGGAAGAGGGTAAGGATGAGCATCCGGGGTAATGGAGAAGAAACTCACGTAGGCGACGGTGACGGGCTGCGTAAGCGTCGATACCAAGTCGATCATGACAACGAATCGCATGGAGAAGCAACAGAAACCGCAGAGCTGTTCCAGGAAGACGAGTTCACCGAGATTGTGAACGGTAGAGTTGATCCAGCGACGACGCTGGGAGAGCAAGACCTTCCAGTCGTCGGGGGCGACCGTGTAGGCGTGGGCGTCGCGAACGAACTGCGTCTTGTAGAGCGGGAAGTGCTTGAGGAGGAGTGTCGTGAGATACCGATCCTCTCCGAGATGGAGCAAGTTCTTCATGTGCAGCGTGTCGACGCGATTCTCCGAGTAGTCCGCGACGAGCTGGTTCGAGATGAGGAGCGGCTTGTGCGTGTCGGGCGTGCGCAGGCGGTAGAGAGTGAAACAACCGGGGAGACAGGTGACGGACCCGAAGAGACTCTCGAAGGCTTTGGCCATGTTGTGCGAGATGAAGTATTCGTAGACCTTGAATGCCGTGAAGGATGGGACGGGGAGGGAGGGGAAAGACTTTACCTGCATCATCGTGATGAGTGACTGCTTGGCGTTGGCGAGCTGCGTTTCACCGCAGACGCCGAGCAGCTTTTTGTCGTGAATCATACTACATGGAGTGAGTGAAACGTGAAGGCGAAAGAAAGGACAACGCACGATGAGATGAGACGGTTGACGGAGAACTGGTCGACCGTCGTATCGGCGTCCACCATGAACACATACTCGTAAAACGTGGGGTTCACACCGATGACGTTCTTGATCTGGTGGTACATCTCGAGCTCGAGCGGGTTCATCGGCGAGTTGAAGTGGACCTGGATAGATAGGACGTCAGAAAGGATGGCGATGCGCAGGCGGAAAGAAACGCACCTTGTTCAAGAAGTGCATGAGCAACATCTGCGAGTCGCGCTTGCCGCGATTGCCGGGACGCGAGCGCTCCGTGGGCTTGCCAACCTTGGCGATGACGAGGTACGGGACGACGTGGCCCTTGCACTCGTATAACCCCGAGTAGACCTTGCCCATGTTGTGCTGCTTTGCGCCCTCGCCGAGCGAAAGGAAGCTGAGCGGCTCGGGGTCGAGGTTCGGATCCGCGCCGAGGATGTCGAGCACGATACGCGGAGTGGGGCGGTCGTTGCCGGAACCGACAATCATGCCGTCGCAGATGATGAGCAGCAGCTTGCGCTTGTCATCGTACTTGAGCTGCGCAAGGGAGTCGATCGTGCGGCGGAGGGACTGGTCGCCTTCGGTGTAACATGGCACCTGGCAGATGACGAACTTGTCGTGGTCCTCGGGTGCACGCACACCCGCGAGCGAGATGGAGGCGAGGAACTTGAAGCCGATGACGGAGACCATGATGATCGAGAGGATGAGGAGCAGGTACGTCGAGAAGATACACTTTGCAGAGTCGCGCGAGTCGACCCTGCCGACGGTGAAGAGGTTGCGCAGGCAGACCTTTTGACGAGCGAGCTGGTCGGACGTGAGCGGGAGATTGTCGATCTGCTTGGTGACGTCCCCGCCCGCGTTCAGCTTGAAGATGTCGACGACTTGGTCGGACATGAAGTCGGTGTCGACCTGGGGCGCGGTGGTGCCGGCGGGGGCGGCGACACCACGGGGGTTCTGCACGTAACTCGTGAGATCGTATACGAGGCCGTTGTAGATCCCGATAGAGCTCCCATTGTTCGCCTTGGTGCGGATTTCCTTGGGTGTTATCCCGACGAAGCCGACGCGCGCGGTCCAGCGCATCTGCACCATGCTCTCAAAGTACCAGTCGGGTCGCGAGTCGTTGGTGAAGAAACGGAAGTCATGGTACTGCGTATTGGGGTCGGTGTTGTTGGAGGAGCTGAAGACGACGTAGGGGCTGACGCCGCCATCGACGCCGTTGCAGAGCGCGCTGACCTAGAGAAAAGGTAAGCATCTGACGAATCGAAAGGGCACAGAGGACAACGTACCTGGACCGGGAAGATGTTGTCGGATGCAGTGCCGCCGTACGTCTTAAGGATCGTCTTGGATGGGACAACGGTGACGACGCGCTCGTGGAGCGAGGTGATCGTATTCAAGTCGAAAACTTCCCCGCGGATGGAGGTGTACACGTTGTTGGCGTCGTTCTGGAAGTTGTGCCCCGCGAGCTCGGACGAACTAAACACATGCTCCGTCGGGCAGATGAGGCGCCCGAGGAACACGATAACAAACGCCGTGCACCCACACATGAACCAAATCATCAAATTGATCGCGAGCTTCTCGCGCCACGCCTGCCGCACGTCGAGCCGCTTCATGCGTCCCACGTACGACAGACACGGGTTCGGCACCCACCAGGTGAGCAGCCAGCAGAGCGTCACCCAGCGGCGCCGCGCGCTGGTCTCCTTAATCACCTCCGCCGTCTCGCCCTCCTGGATCTCCCCTGCAAGCGCATCCTTGGCAAGCAGCGGCGCCGCGCCCTTGGCATCCCCCGCGCCAAACATATTCCGACTCGGCGCGTAGCTCTCGCTCCCAAAGTTGGACGCGGAGTCGGCGTCGACGGCGGACGTGAACCGGCTGTGCGCGTCAAACTCCGAGTCCGCGCCGTGCAGCGCCTTGTGCTCGTCGTAGCCGTCGTCCTCGCGCTCGTAGAGCTCCGCACGCTGGAACGGCGACGCGTGCGCGACGAGGGGGAGCGCCGCGGACGAGTCGCCGAAGGGCCCGCCGTGGCCCCCGCCGCCGCTGCCGTCGGCCCACGGCGACACGCCCTCGCCCTCGAGCTGTGAAGAGGAGTACGGTGCGTACGGGTCGTGGTAGACCCCGAGCCCGCCCTCGACCTCGGCGTCGCGCATCCGATTGCGCTTCTGCTCCTCGGTGTCGGCTGCCCGGAGCTCGTCCTCGAGGCGGTGGAAAGCCCTTTGCGAGAGGTAGACCTGCGGGGGAGGTTAGTACCGATAACGAAAAACACCCTGGGCGCACGCACCTTGTGCACACCCAGCACGATATCCCGCTCCCCCATCCCATACACCGTCCGCGCCTGCTCGACCCGCTCCCGCTCATCGCCTTCCACCACCCCCGCCTCCGCCATCCCCGCCCCATACCGCTCGCAAAACTCGCTCACCGCCATCCCCACCTCGAACACCGTCGCGCACCTCCTCGCCGCCGCCGCCAGCCCCGCGCTGCGCACCTGCCCCTTCACCGATCTTCCCTCGAGCTGGTTCGGCAGCTGCGCGTCGTTCGGGTTCACGCAAAAGACGTGCCATGCCTGCGTCTCGTCGAGCGTCGCGAACAGCGTGTCGAGCGCCGCGCGGAATTCGCCCGCCACCGCCGCCGTCCCCCCACTCGAGCTCCCCGCGCCAACCGCGCCGTCCTCTGCGCCGCCGTCGATGTCGTCCTCGAGAATCGCGCCCCCCGCGCCCCCGGGCGACAGCGGCGTGCCGCGCTTAGGTGCGTTCTTCCGCCGCGTCGACGGCGCGCGCATGGGCTTGACGGGCTGCTGCGCCGCGACGATCGTGTCCTCGTTCCGCGGGTGCGCCGTCGTCGCGATCGCCTTCCCACTGAACAAGCCCTTGACGAAGGGGTTCACGCTCCCGCCCGTGCCCGTGTCGCTCTCCCCGCGCAGCAGACTGACAAAGTCGGGGTTGAGGGCGTCGAGGTTGCGCGCAAGGAAGCCCTCCGCGCTGTACGTCACAGGCCCGTTGAAGTGGCTGATGGTGAAGCCGAGCGTCCCCGCGGAGGTCTTGAAGCTGGAGTGGTTACCCCAGCGCTTCGCGAACGCCTCCACCATCGTCGCGTCCGTCTTCTTCGGCGCACGGCGCGCCTGGTCGTCCATGATGTGCACGAGGCCGCCGGGCCGGTTTTGGAGGAGCCGGATGCACTCGCCGTTGTCGAAGTACGGGATGGAGGTGGGGGCGGGGATGATGCGCGGAACGAGGCCTTCAGTCGTGTACTCCGCTACGTGCGCTTCGAAGAGCCGGTGCTGTGTCCAGGCTTGGAGGCGCTCGTTCGCGAAGTTGACGCAGAATTGGTCGAGCGAGTTGGGACGGGAGGAAAGATTCTGCGGACCCGGGAGGTCGAATAGGCCGATGAAGGTGCTGAAGTCGTCCTTGCACAGACGCTGGTTGATGTGCTCGTTCACCCACGCGAAGAGCAACGAGTACAGCGTCTTGGCGAGGTCGTCGCGGTTGTCTGACGCACCGTCCGGGTCGAGGAACACCGTGCACAACTCCTTCTTCACGAGCTTCGTCTTGTAGGAGAGAGCCTGCTCGAGGTCGCCCGGGTGCACGCCGAGGAAATCCGCGACGATCTCGCAGACGTCCGTGTTGCGCACCACCGCCGCGTCCTCGTTCCGGCTCCGGTCGATCGTGAACTCGAGGTTCCCGAGGTGCAGAATCGCGGCGACGAGCTGGCACGTCTGCGCTACGTGCCGCTTCGAGAGCCCGATCGTCTTGAGCGCGACTTTGAGCTGGTCGAAGCGCACTGCGTCGTCGGTGGGGCGGGCGTTCGGGGCGTTAGGAGCGCGGTGCTGGCCTAGATAGCGGTACGTCGTCTTGTCCAGGAGGTGGAGATGTTGGCGCTCCTCGGGTGTCGCGCCGGCGACGAGGTAGTAGAATATATGGAAGTTGCGCTCGCCGTTGGGTGCGCCGGAGACGCGGTTGCGCTCGAGGTAATAGTCGAGGGTTTTGATTCCCTGCAACCGGCCGCGGTCGCTGAATTGCAGTTCGGTGTATTTTCCGAAGCGCGAGGCGTTGGGGTTGAAGAGGGTGCGCGCATTCCCGAAGGATTCGAGCACAAACTCGGACGCGGGGACTTGCGTCGCGAGCTTGGAGCCCTTCTTGCCGGGGCTGCTGACGCTGAGCTCGAGGAGGGTTTTGATGGCGAGGCGGCGGTTTTCGGACTTGCCGCTCGCAGTCTCTCCGCTGCAGAAGTAGTCAGCATACTGTAGAAGAGAATGTAATGGAGGATGGGTGCGGACGGCAGCGTTGGGCAGATGGAAAGCACATCCCCGTATGTGCGCACGGCCGGGTACCTACACAGCCGCGCGGCGAAGTCTCTCCGAGTATGCATTCGTCGCGGTGCGGGAGGGCCCATGGGCCGCGCGAGTCTGCATCCCTCCTGCCGCGCCGCCGAAGGAAAAGAAAATGAATGAACAAACTCACCTGAAGACGATAGACTGGTCTTGCGTAGTGCGTTTCATATGATAATACGCATTGTTGGCGAGCTGGAAGATGTGCGGCGGGAGGGGGTCCTTGTGCTCGCTCGTGTCCCGGTACTCGGCAGCGTACTTGTGCATGACCGAATCGGCGCTGGCGGAGACATATTTGTGGGGGTTGAGGGCGACGAGGGCGGAAGTGCCGAGGTTTGTGTAGATGGTGTCGGACATGAAACGCTCGCGGAGGCAGGCGACGATGACATCGTCCGACACGGACGACAGCCCGGCCAGGTCCGTCACCGCCTCCATCCGCTGGTGCAGCGTCGACTGCCGATTCATAGCGTTTTCAGAGCTGCAAAGGCTCAGCAAACGGCCAGCGAAGGAAAGGAGCAGTAATAACGCACCAGAGTTATTTCGCGTGTGCTCGTCGCGAGGGAATTCGTGTCGTCGTCACACGCAAGAAAAGTGGAAAGCTGACAGGAGTTTTGTTACTTGGACGGCGTAGGGATCATAGATGACACTCACGGAGGCTGCGAGGTAGCAGAGGCGGGGACACAGCGGCGTTGCTGGTCGCAAAGCGGAGACGCTGTCAGCGTTGCGTGTCCACGTGCCGAGGTGGCAATGCCCCACGTGTTTGGTTCCGGCCACAACAACCGCCGAACGCCAAGTTAGGCAATTTCGCTACGTCACGCCGCATTGCCGAGTCGCCAGCGCACGGCAACCGGCAAGCACAATGAAATGGGTGCAATCCTATGGACATAGGTAACCGTTAAAACTATATAATAATATACGACGAACTCGGGAAGCTGGCAAGACCCGATGCATAGCGATGCATGCTACCCGATGTCGAGCCAGGCCGAGAGAGCCGGGAAGGGTCTTTCTTGTGCCGCACAGCATGCCACAGCCGAACCAAAAAAAAACGGCCTTGTCCGGAATAGATATGCACGTTCGGGCTTTTAAATAATATCTGCCCTGTGTATCGTCTGTCCGATAAATCTGAAAATATTACAGTACATGTGTATCATTGTTTTCTAAAGCCTCCTGCATGGGGAGTTTTTTTATGGCCCAATTCTGGGACTAAATGTGGCTATTTCGTTGTTTTGAAACTGCCTTTCAGGTTCTCTGAATACTGGCAGAGGACATTCAAAACTTCGAAGAACTCCACTTTGCATATCAGCCCATCCTAACCTGGTCCAGATACTAGGCTGCATGTTTTGTTGGCCTATTTATGACAGAAAACCAAAGCAAAGTGTGTTGTGGTCTCAAGATCTCCAGATCAGTCTCTGAATAACAATTGTAGCGCGCTTTGCGGCAGAGCCCACTAACTCGGCTATGAATTTGTTACATTGAAACAGATATGAGTCAGAGACATCCAAGAGCTGGAGCTTGGAGGGCGAATCCGTCTGCTGTGATCCAACTCGGTTGATCCGAAATTCGGCAAGAACAAGTATTACTCTTGAGCATTTTCTACTGGATGGGGGGTCTCATTTCAGCTTCCACTGCTAGGTGAATTGACCACTGTATGTTTCTCTAGCTGTGGATTAACCTAGAGCTCCTAATGCTGTCGATGATGCAGGCACCACAGGTGACAGATCAAGGTGCAGATAATGGCATAGGTAGGTAGGTAGCATTACGCGGCACGGTCCCGCTTAGGAATGCCGGTTTCGAGAAGTATCCCGGAGTACTACAGGCATAGTATGTACCCCATCGTCCTCGGCCTCTAGATATCTTCCAAGCTGAGCTCATGCACCCGGTCTCCCGTCACGCTGTAGAACCCAATCTATACCCAAAGCAAAAATAAAGACAGAAATGAACATTAGTACCTCACGCAGCTAGCCTAAATACAGGAGTCACATAGAACACCTCGAGAACTTCATGAGCAAATTTAGCAATGAGAGCAATAGTGGAACGTTCATACATAGCAAGTTTGTATAGCAACTATTGGATGACTCGCAAAGTGTAATTTTGAAGAACCTTCTTAGATTGACCTCAAAGGGAACTATATTTGGCCTACAGAAGCTTTGAATTTGAATATGAATTATTCAGAGTATTCTAAAAATGCAGGCATTGCTGGTTCAATACTAAGAGGGACAATATGTCACCCACATAACATTTAATAGGGCCTCACTCTTGCTCGGTCGACAAGTCGACCAGCTCGCATGGGGCAAGAGCTCTGCCTTCAGGCTAGAACATCGAATCTTAGGGCATCAACCTGTCCCGTACAATTATGTGATGACGGGCCGTAAATACAGCTACGGCCCTGTACCGTCTGGTGGATTTCAAGAAGGAAATACAGCCATTTTCCATCGGGTTAATTACGGGTCAGCTCTATCCTGTCTCAGTGCCTTTCCTTCAACTACTGATGCAGTCTTCACAGTAATTTGGCCAATTATGATGCGGAAAAAACAAGGCAGAGATTCATGAGTCCCTCGCAAACACCCACTTACAGGCGTAAATGGACGGTTACGGGTCCCAACTCACCGTAACGTATCCGGGGTATTTCGTTACGGGTACGGGCATATTTGTTACGCCCGTCAGCGTATTACGCACGGTTTGATTCCCTAACATCGATATTCAGGTTTTTTTGGTAAGATTTTGGCCACAAGATAATAGAACCTGGAGAGAATTGACATACATTGATTGTACAGTACAATGAAATGTTAAATACGTGGGGACTCAAGGTACGCAAGGCCGGCAATCGGAATTTGCGGTGACACCTTAGAAACATCGGGTGGAACCGGAGAAAATACATCAAGGGATCAGTCAAAAAGGACTGATTTTATCAAAAAGAGATCATTACTGCCAAAAAGTTTTGATAGGGCGCTACAGGACCCACTACCTAAAGTTAGTGGGCATACATGCTGTTATGTACATTGGAACCCGATACACCCAAATCACCTCGAACTAGGTTCAGGGCAAATTTTATAACCCGGTAGTTCCCCCTTGATTTTAACATGTTCCACCTGATAATTAGGGTCCACGATGAGTCCAGGCACATGGGAGGCACAAGACACCTAGAATTCAATTCTGGAGGGATCCAAATTACTCTGGGTTGCTTCCTTTTCATCTGAAAGAGGTGATGAAACTTGGAAATTGAACTATAAGGACTTCACAACAAAATAATCTTCCAGTTTGGCACTGTCGCAGTGCATCCTGCACTACCCCATCGGGTTCATGGTTGTTGTTTGTCGTAGTCACTGCCAAACACCCAATCTCTTGGTCTTTACCGTCTCGCAGCCCGATTCCACGGCATCCACCTGGTCTCACCGAGCCGACACTGACCTCCCGCCCTACCGACCTGAGGCTACGCCTCCATTTTGTAGGACTCAGCAGGTAATAGCGAGCTCACAAATATTTATAGTTGGGTGAGCGCTGAGGGAGCCACCTGGCGAGCAATGCTTAGTCTGAATGGTGTTGTATACACTAGCAGTCGCACTATAGCAAAAGAATATCTATTGCAATGCGACGCTATACCTCGACAGAATATCTGTACGAGGCGTAGTAAGTTCTGTACGCTGATAGCCTCGCAGGATATTCTGTATGCTGATATGGTCAGTATCGCGTGAATCTAAAACTTACCTTCCTCGCAGTGCCTACGGTCCTCTGACTGACAGGGCAGCCACGTTAGGACGGCTTAGGCGCGCACGAGTTGGGAGTAGTAGAAGTGATCTATTCGGACTTCGGTCCGCTGTCTTATACTACGACATGTGATTACATAATACAGAGAAGCGCACGGCTACTTGAGCCGTGTGCTAGAAACAGAGATCGTAAGGACTCGCAAGTAAAAAAGTACACATAGTAAGGAGACGTTACAACTGTTGGTTGAACAACAGTAGGCCTAACGGCATACAGATATGGGACGTTACAGAGCCCCCCAGACCTTACGGTCTCTGATCAAAAGTCGTTCCTGAAACTTTCCGGCAATTCGATATCACACAGGCGCATCTTATTCCATCTTCCGCCAAAGGCGCGATCCAACTTGGCCATCCCGTCTTCTATGAAGCCTCGCGTAACCTTCATTTTTGGAGCATTGCGGCCTCGATTCGACGACTGAAAATAAGTCTTCCAATCTTTCCGAGTTCTACACTTCCCACGTTTGTCGTCTAACTCGGCCTTGATCCGCCGGAACGTGAGATCGCAGAATGGGTTCCACTCTCCGTAATAGTGGTCGGAGAACTCCTCCATGATCTCGTCGGTGGGAAAGAGATGAGTGTCTTTATCGGGTGTCGCACCAGGGATATATCCGAATATCGCTTGATAGTCGCCATCTGAAATTTGATCCCAGGTCACCTCAATGCTATCGGTATCTCCGGAATCGTTGGCTCCACTTCGATGCACCGATACCTGCAATGATGGTCCGTCCATGAATTCACCCACCAACGTAACTCCCAGAAAAGCACGCATGATCCAACTAGCTCCCCCTCCTCTTGCTATGATGCAGCGAGCTTGGGGTTTCGCGCCGATTCGACCCAAATTTCCGCAGAATTGTGTGTAGACAGTCACAATGGAAGGAGCCGAATTTAACTTGGGTCCCTTGTCCCGCGGGTCAACCACCTCCTTAGTCACGCGTCGGGTAGCCAGATCGTCGCGCGGAGCAAAAAGGTCGCAATCAGAGTACTTGAATCCAACTGCGAACTGTATTCCGCGTTCCATAGCTGCTTCTAGAAGATGGCGAGGAAATCGTACGGCAGGTGAAGTGATTGCCAGATAACGAAGGCGGTATTCTGATACTTCGGACAGCAACAGATAGCCATGGTCCAACATGTCAAGATTCCACCTGAACTCAAGGGGGATCCACCATAATGAAGCTTCGAAGGTAGCATCTCGTCCCCAATCTGCGAAACTGTTGAGCCATCGAGCCCGGCGGTTGCTTTGCTCCGCCATTGGTTCGGCAGCGGGGCGGAAAGGAGGAGCAAGAGGGAGATATATGGGATAGATTCGGCGCGATCGAGAGACTTCCGTCAAAGCTTTTGACTCCGGAGAGTCATCACGGGGAGACGCCATACCTCTCCTCATTATTGAGTCAGTCGAGGAGGAATAGAATGAGCGCATATCGTCCCGATCCGAGGAGGGCGAGCGTCTTTCGATCCTAGGGCGTCGTGAGTGGCTGCTGTTTGTGTAATTGCTGACTGTATCTGTCAAGCTTTCTCTCGCCATAGCTTCTACCCATCCCACAGTGTGAGCCATAGGAGCGGTGTAGGGGCCATACAGTACATTTTTCCCCTTTCTGAATACTCTTCAACTAACTCCTATTTACTTGTATTTTTCCATTTCTCTCGACGCGTAGGATCACATGCACCATTATGTAATCATGTAGATATGACTTTGTACATCGAGATCAATATCATCATCCTCCATACATTAACCATCCAACGACCTAACGTTCATTGTCCTGCCCTCTTAACGGCAGCGGTGCACTGGGCCTGCGGGTGTTCTTAAGTGTATCGGTTCTTAGTCTTCTCAAGCGTATTTCAGCAAGCGAGAGTCTCAAGCGTCTGCCAGCAGTAATTATCTTATCTGCTGCCATCCGCTATACATCTGCACTTGATCCGTTTCATAGAGCTTCAGAGCTCTATCTAGCATTCTCCTAGCCTCCGAGCTAGTCGTGGATCGAAGCCATAGTAGATAATCTCATTGGCTTGCTGCGAGACTAGATCAGCACTTGGACACAGATTTCTGGTCCAAGGAGTCTCCAGCTTTATCGATATCGATTCTCTCGGGGACTTGGAGGCTTATCCAAGTCCCCACAACACCATTATAACTCCCAAGTACTCGCCAGGGTCGTACGACGTGCATCCCACAATAAATATTTGTAACCCACACTCGAGGGTCGTTACAAAGGTGGACACATTGGGAATCGTCGTTCCCTCCTGGCCGGTCACTCCTCACATCTCATTTACCATGTCTAACTCACATTTGGATTGGATATGGTCATTATACACAACCTCGCCCGATCCCGCATCAGGCATGTCTACGCTACGCGACACATGCGTGGCGCTACTAAACTATCCCATCTCCTCCTCTCACTTCGTCCCCGCTCTCGCGGGCGTCGCACTCCATCCTTCCCTTGCCGAGCCTTTCCGTGAGGTCTTCCCCATCCTCAAACACCTACTATATTCCGCGGCCGAGCTCCACGGCATCGTGCAGCCTCTGTTTGACTGTGATCATGCCGACTTCCGCGTGGTAACCATCATCGGTGTCCAGCAAGACGAGGCAAAGGCGGTGTGGGACCGTCTGAGGCAGAAAGTGGTGGATGCGATGAGAGGCATAGAGAGCGTCTGCATGCAGAAAGGTTTATCAGTGGCAGGAATTGAATTCAAGGGTACACACCCATTCATAACCATGCCTACCCCTTCCGACGCCTCGTCTCGGTCGGTCGCGACTTCGGCAACGGAATCGGTCGCATGCACGAGTCAAGCTGCTTCAGCGAAGCCATCTCCCGTGTTGCCTTCACCATCGACACCTTCGTCGCTCCGTTTGCCTCCTTGCGCCGTGCATCCTGTTGGGAAACTCGCACCTCGGAAGGAATTCCATTCGAGGCAGGCCAGCTACGCCGTCGAGGAATTCCTTGACAAGGGCATCGCCGGCCGCGCGGAAGTTTCTACGCAGCATGTTAATGGAGGGCTTGGGCATGGAGACGCGAAAGATATCCAAGGATGTGTTGGGCAACGAGACGAATCCCGCTGCTCGTTGGACACTCCAGCCCCGCGCTCGTCTCCGACTTCTGCACCTCGAAAGGATTTCCATTCGAGGCAGACTGATGGCACCGTCGAGGAATTCCTTGACAATGGTACAGTCTATCGCGCAGAGGGAGTGAAGCCAGCGCAGAGTTGCGGTGTCGAGCGCTCGACTGCAACACACGAGCTCTACTCGGACTCCACACACAGAAGGTCAGGCGGTCTAGGAGAAGAACTCGCCGAAATAGGCATGAGCATCATTGTCGAGCAGGCTGGGGCCCCCGCGGTGTCGAAGTTGTATGTAGCTGCTGGGCACATGGATGAAAGAGTCAGCGTTAAGGGCGAAAGTATATCTGAAGGACTTACCGAGGGTTCTATTCTGTCTCCCTCGTCGAGAGGCCTCGAGACGACTCCGCCGTATCAGGCTAACATCGACGTGTGCGCAGCGTCCGCACCCGAGGATGTCGCATTCGCGGCCTTGTTACCGCTCCGCTCGCAGGATGTGCAGACAGCACTCTGCAAATCGTCGGCGACCGAACACGCAGGGATGAACGAGTCTTCGCTTGGGAACTCCGCTGCAGAGCGGGACTCAGCGATCTTGTCACGCGCCTCCATGGAGGGCCAAGTCACGCGCGCTGAGCATTCCGATGTCAAAGGCGGGCTGCAGGAAAGCCCGAGTCCAATCCTTCTCAGAGATTCTGTTAGCAAGCTCAACAATGAAGACAAATCAGGTCGCGCACCTCGAAATTCGCCACGCCTCGCTCGAGAGCTCTCCTCAATGCGTTCCGAGAACTGCATGATCGAGGACGGGGGGCTGAAGGAAGAGTATGCGAAGTCGGCTCAATCATCGTCGAATTCGCCCTCGAAAGGCGTGCGCACCTGTGAGACGTTCACGGGCATTGGGACTGATGTACGCGAAGGGCGCGTGAGCGGAGACGGATTTTCTATCGAAATGTCAACCGACAACGTAGATAATGGGCACATGAATGAGTGGGTCAGGAAGAGGTTCAGGAAAGAATCAGCGGAGAGACTTACGGAAGAAGCAACAATTCGGCGTCCAGTATTTTGTAAGAGGTCGCACGCGATGGCGGAGCTACACCACCCCCACATCGATGTGTGCGTTGCATGCGCACCGGTAGCCTTGGAACTGGCTGCCCTGCCACGACCCGCTGTCATCGAGGCGGAGGTCGTAAATATACGAAGTAACGGACCTGCGGACTCCCAGACATATGAAATGTCGGAAGCCTATCTCCCTCCTCCGCTCGCCAATCCGGGCGCTAGGCGGCGCTTGCCTCCGAGTCTTTCAACGATCAACGCCAGCGTATCCGCCGCTGACTCCAACTCCGCGACAATGGAGGCATCGAGCATCCGCGCTTCGACCGTACGGAACACGGGCCTTGACGCCTCGAAAGGCAGCGAAGTCCGCGTCTCGACCGCAGCGTGCGCGAATCGAGACACTGGCGACGCATGCACCGTGTTCGACCTCTCCACTGCGTCGGCGTCCGACCGCGACGTCGACACATGCAAGGACGAGGGCGATTCGGAGGACAAGGCTGGGGAGCTGAAAGAGAGCGAGAAGTCGGCTCAATCATCAACGAATTCCCCCTCGAAAGGCGTGCGCACCGTTGGGACGTTCACGGACATCGGCGAGAATTCCGGCGTCACGAATCCTCGAGACACACGCGACGCATGCACCGCAGTCGACCTCTTCGCTGCGGTGAGCTCCGATCGCGGGAACTGCTACGCTGACACCTCCGACGGTGCGGACGATCCGGGTGTCCTGTCCGAAGGCGTCGCAAACGAGGTGGTGGCTAGAATGGAGTCAGTCAGGGAGAAGGGACAGGTTTTACAAGAAGAATACGCACTCACCTCAGAGAGTTCCGCAACTACGCCGACTCTCACTATTCCCTTCATCGAAAGAGCGTGTGACACAACGAATGTCAAAACTGCGTGTGGTGCACACTCTGAGCGGCCGACAACAAAGGCTGGGGGACCGGAGAATAAAACAGATGAGCCCTGGAAGGATTTGATCGAACAGAACGCACTCACCCTTGAAACGTTCGTTAATTCGGACGTCGAGAGCAAGTCAGTGGAGATCGAGCCTGGGGGACTAGAGGAAGGCGGAGCGAAGTCGGCTCCGAGGGCCGAGGACGTGCGCGCGAGAAATCCACACGTCTTCGACGTGATTGCATACACGGGTGCCAGCGACTCTTTCTGGCACAGGAATGCAAACGAGTCGGCGGCGATGGAACCTGAGGGACTGCCGGAAATAGAGTCAGCATCAGAATATCCGCGCGGAGACGACGCACCTATCATTCCACCGCGCCTCACTGGCGGGCTCCCTCCAAAACTTGTGGGAGCCTACGCGCACGAGCCTGAGAAAAGAAGTCTGGATGAATTTTTAAAGGATTTGCAGGAAGATGACGTGCGCACTTTCGCGACATCGACGAGCCCATGGGGCGATATCCCTTATCCCAATCTCCAGTCCGGCACGAACGCCCGCGCCGAGGTGGACGAGCCGGGAGTCGAGACTGGGGGGCTGAAGGAAAACTTCTATCAGTTATCGAAGGGTTCGCGCGAAAACGACGCACCGACCGTCGCGACAGCTACGAGCACGGCCAGTGAAGTCCTTCGTTCTATTCTCCTATTCCGTGCGCAGGCGAACGCATCAAACGCGTGTTCTTCCGTGTTTCTGCTGGCTGGAATTATATCTAAGGTTTTTGCGCTCGTCAGCGCGATCAAGATTTGCGGAAATTCGTACCTCGGTGCACGACCCCTGGTCGGCGGGAGCATGCCGTACCGGGGATGGGAGAGGGAAGGGATTGGAACGGCTGACTGGATTTGAAGCAGCAGGCGCGGGCGCGCGAGACACGCAATTGAATTTTATCTGAGATTCAAAGATAAATTTTCGTGAGCTCCGAGATTGCAAATCTTCGACTCACCCGGTCAACACAACCCTACGGCAACTCGAACTCGGAAACGGCTCGACTCAGGGCGTTTCGGGATATTCAGAAGAATAATACCCGTCAAGGAATTTTCCTATACGCCAATTATGCCGATTTTTTTCAGTTTTCTCTTCTGGCCTCTTTCACATCTCACATACCTTCAACCCCGAAGTTCGCCGTGAAGTACGCCGCAAGTCCCATTTAGGCTAAAGGAATTTTGGGGGGCCCGATATGCTCGAGTTCCGAAATTCGTCAAAGGACGCGCGGAAGCAGTCCAGTCGGATTGAGGGACGTAAAGGATCCCGAGGACACGAAAGGTGCATATTTAGTGAGCGATTCGGGTGGGCTCCGTGGCCCGCAGGCGAGAATTTGGCGAAGAGTCGACGCAAAATGACGGGAAGAGCCAGGGAGAGTTGTTTGGTCCCAAGGCCGATATCCCATGGAACCAAACACTTCCACTTTGCATCCGATGCCATCCACTTACTGCTCGCGTCACCTCGTTCTTGGGCCGATTTCGCATTCGCAAGCGCTCTCTCTCTCCTTCCTCCCCTCGGATCAGGCTCCTCCTGGTCTCCAAGCTCAAGATCTTGGGTAGTATTGCAATACTTGGCGCGACGTTGGCGCGACGCGCGTTTGCACCGCAAAATTTCGCGTGCGCGAACCTCCACGTACGGATTCTGTTGGACAATTCGCCTTCTTCTCATTTAATCTCGTCCTCGCTTCTGTTCAATTCCCTTTTTCTGGCTCTCCGACATCTGCGGTGCTTGTTCAATCTGGACACTCTTCTAGGGCTGATTCCAACTCAAGGTCTCGCGCGCGCGGCCTAGGCTGATGGCTGACTTTTTATGTTCCGTGTGATGCTCTCGTCACCGCAAGTTCAGGCTTGGGTTGAAGGAATTTGGGAAAGGATATTCGGACTCCAGGGGCATTACAGGTCCCACGCCGCACGCATTCTTGGATTATGCGTTTGTTGTCCTAGGGCGTGTTTTTGAACAATTGCTGCACGTCCAACATGTATGATCTCGCGCCACAGAGACCTCCTTCGCCGTGCGTATGCATGACGGCCGCCTACGTGCTTCCTTGTCTACGGCTTCCCTTTCCACGCGTCGCGCCCGTGTATTCGATCACGTCATGATGGTACTCCTCGTTGCGCCTTCGCGGGATTGTCATCTTTTTGATTACCCAAGTGCAACGTTGGTTTTCGTTTGCATGCACCAGGTCTCTGCACTAAGAAATTCAATGTTGCTTCATGTTTTGTGGAGGGAGAAGTTCATGTGTACCTTCTGGACCTCCATTCTCTGCTTGTGCGTACATGAGCGGCGGCGAGTGATGGATCAATCACACTGCAGCAGTCCTCGAGAGTCCTGAGCCGTACATACACCCTCTCGGGGCTGCATTTACGTGGTCTTCATCAGAAACAGCATTAACGGCAGCACAGCTGTTTACACTTTGTGCTCTCCCATTCAATAACCAAAGTTCCGCTCGGAAAATCCATATTTTTCCATGAGATTGTCGAGCGTGGGGGGCTGATACCTGGACCTCAACTTTGCTCTCTATGCCCCAAATCGAAGGAATTAGGTCGAAAATAGCAGATTTTTTGGCTGGGGGGCTACGGGAGTATAGGGACCAAGTGACAAGTATAGCAGTGACATCCAGAGCCGTAGGCGGTGGAGTCTTGCCTTGGAACACCTGTATATGGAGCAGAGCGGAGGTGCAGGCATTGGGCCAACAGCTGGATACGGGAGTCTGGAGCAGGTCAAACACTGTAAGGAGCTCGTGTGCACGCTGGGACGCAGGAACGTGAATAGCGGGACAAGTCTGATGGACAGGATGGACATCATATGGACTCGGAGAGTGATTTTTTTTTTTTTTTCTCTTGGAGTCGGTCTTCAACTGGTCTGAACTATAGCCCTTAGCTGAAGAGTGGGGGGCTTTGTAGGGGCCATACAGTACATTTTTCCCCTTTCTGAATACTCTTCAACTAACTCCTATTTACTTGTATTTTTCCATTTCTCTCGACGCGTAGGATCACATGCACCATTATGTAATCATGTAGATATGACTTTGTACATCGAGATCAATATCATCATCCTCCATACATTAACCATCCAACGACCTAACGTTCATTGTCCTGCCCTCTTAACGGCAGCGGTGCACTGGGCCTGCGGGTGTTCTTAAGTGTATCGGTTCTTAGTCTTCTCAAGCGTATTTCAGCAAGCGAGAGTCTCAAGCGTCTGCCAGCAGTAATTATCTTATCTGCTGCCATCCGCTATACATCTGCACTTGATCCGTTTCATAGAGCTTCAGAGCTCTATCTAGCATTCTCCTAGCCTCCGAGCTAGTCGTGGATCGAAGCCATAGTAGATAATCTCATTGGCTTGCTGCGAGACTAGATCAGCACTTGGACACAGATTTCTGGTCCAAGGAGTCTCCAGCTTTATCGATATCGATTCTCTCGGGGACTTGGAGGCTTATCCAAGTCCCCACAACACCATTATAACTCCCAAGTACTCGCCAGGGTCGTACGACGTGCATCCCACAATAAATATTTGTAACCCACACTCGAGGGTCGTTACAAGCGGAGGAATCCTCCGTTCTTCTCTCCGAACTGTGGTTCGAATTTGGAGAAGTTGTCCTCGGTCCCAACTCACGATCAATACGAGTGGCGTCAATGTTTCTCCGATCATCCGGACCTTCATGTCCTTTCGTCGCAAGCTTCCAACCACTTGGCCCTTGATATATCAAAAGAGTTTCACGCTCTCGTTCGTCTTCCACGTCGTTCATCGTTGAATCTTCACCCAAAGGTTTCCTCCTTTCGACCCCCGTCTCCACATCGAAGATTTGACCGCGACGAGGTGCGCATCGCCCTTTGAATCGCTCTCGGATGATGCTGAGATTGGGTTCGGTGTTCCTTTCTTCCTCTATCATCCCTGCGTGGCTCATTATGGTGGCTTTCGGCTTGGGGTGGAAGCGATGGAAGATGACGCGAGTGACTTGTGCAGACCGACTCTGGACAGCAATGTGGTGGTATAGAATATCCAGGTCAGTCCAGTGTTCCCCCGCGCTTAGGGGCCTACGGCCCCAGTGCTGAAAGTCGATCACAAAATACTCAATGTCTCCTGAGATTTCTGTAACGAAAGGAACCGGTACCCGAGGGCGACTGTGTGGGTGGATCTTCAACTGCAGATACTTGTCGTACCGGGCTGCCTCGTCCAGATCTTCTGCTATCTCCGGAATATCATCGCTCCAGAGTCCCACTACGTCATGCTCTTCCACTGTAGCCAGATATTTCCTGATAATCCGTGGGTTCAGACGGGCAAATCTTGGATCGCGCGCCTCGAACAATCCCCACACGAAGTAAAATGGTACGTGATTTTCGGTCCAATGCGCGAAGCCCGCTGCTGGCCAGTCACGGTATACTGAAATTAGATATCCGCGGCGCCGGAAATGGTCGAGTTGCATGCTAAACATCGACTCTACGACGCCGCGATCCATCCCGAATGACCAACTTGGTACGGAAGCCGCCCACCATGATAAATGACCCCAGATGTCGAGCAGCGCACGCTTGGCTTCCATAGCCATGCGCTGGACTTCCAATTCGGAATCAAAGATCAATTCCAGCCGTTCGATGTCGTAGAGAGGGGGAGATGGAATTTCGGCGTCGTAAAATTCGTGTTCAGCTACCTCTTCCTGGATGGTACGATATTTGATCAAGTCCGCCCTCGCTGTGAGGATGATTCCTTGCTCCAATCGAAATTTGCCAGGCTCTACCTCCACCACCGGCAATTTGCTCTTTGTGTCCCTCGCCCATCGGGCTGGACGAGTATCTTCGCTATCATTTGGATCAAAGAGAGGAATCCATCCTCTCGCAGGGGTCTCCGGTCGGTACCAGTCGGGTTGGTCTACCCATTCGCCAACTAAAAATCTCCCGAACTCGTCGATAGCAGTCTCGTCACTGCGATAGCTCAAGTCGTCTATCGTGTCCAACGCCTTCGGGGGAATAGACTCGCAACTCTTATTGATTCCGATCCACTCAAGTGAGTTCTCGTCGCCCGGATTTACAGGAGTCGTAAATAAACGAGCCACCCTCCCCGTAGAATCGCAGTATAGCGAATCCATCCGGCTTTCTAATCCCCAGAAAATCTGTGGGCCGAAAGTCGCGCTAGAGTTTAGCTAAGCAGGAAAATCCAGCTTTGCGTCCGCTCCTTCGCGCCTTGGGAGGATCCGATACACCAACGATCTGAAAGAACAATAGCAATTTGTCAGAATTCTCTCCTTCACAGTCAGAGCCAAATTTACGAGACCAGAGTCTAGATTGCCACCAATAGAAAAGTACAGATATGAGAGAGAAAGAGAGAGGAGAGAGAGAGAGAGAAGATTCAGTCGTGTATGATATAGGTGGATGGTATACTCATGCCAGGTCACCAGCCTGTGTGAGACGAAGGCGTCTTGCTTCGTTTTTCCGTGATTTTGCCCACGAATGTGGGAAGTAGTCCGTTGTATCTGTCCTTTCTGCCAATGTCCAGTTGCCGATTGCTATCCATTTCTGCCGAACTTGCCCATGAGACCAATTGCGTGCTTCAAAGATGGTGATCCTTCCGATATTGTGCCAGAATCCGCGGAGAATTCTTGAGATGAGCCCGTGGTTCCCAGGTGTCAAACTGCGGACCGTACCCCTCCCATCGCACTAGGTATTTGATCATTGATCCCTTCTTGTCGAACCGGTGTGCGATTATTTTCTCCACTGTGAACTCCTTTGCCTCGGGTTTCCTGAGCCGTGTTTCCGGTAGAACCGTCCGTTCTCCAAATTCTTTTGGCGATTCCACGTACTTCTTGAAGTGGTCGACATTGAAAATTGGTAATCCCGGGTATTTCTCGCTCATCCGTAGCCGGTAAACTTTTGGATTTATCTGCTGAATCACCTCAAACGGGCCTATCCATCGTTGTGAGAGTTTCACTCCTGCACCTGTAGACTCCACCCATTCCAAAGTGTGAGGATTGATCAGTATCCGGTCCCCTTTTTTCAGCATTGGCACAGGCCGTCTTCCTTTATTGTACTGTTGAGCCTGTTCATGCTGAGCCTTCGCTATAGCTAAGCGGGCACTTTCTCGGTGCATGTTGAGCGACGTGAGAAATTCGGATGCTTCACCGGCTTGAACCGAAAGTCCCCGTCCGGAATGGTGATCTTTTCCTGCGAGAAAATCACTTGGAGCTCTAGGTTCGAACCCGTGCATTAGGAATAGAGGAGTCGAGCCCGTTGACGCGTGAGGATTAGAATTGTACGCAAATTCCAGTAAATGAATCCATTTGGCCCATGTCCCTTTGGCTCCAGCTGTGTAAGCGCGTAGCATCGTCGCAAGATGTTTATTGACTATTTCCGTCTGTCCGTCATGTTGAGGATGATGGGCAGAAGATAGAGCCATTCGCGTTTTCAACAACTTAATCACCGCCTTCCAGAAATCTGATGTCCACCGAGGGTCCCTGTCCGATATAATGCTTGTTGGAAGCCCAAACCTGCAGACAACGAACTTTACGAAAATCTCAGCAAATCCCTCGGCATCCAGTCCAGTAGTTGTCGGAATAAACATGGCATGCTTGGTTAGCCTGCACACCACCACAAGTATGGCGTTGAACTCCTCTGACCAGGGCAGATCCACGATAAAATCCATTGATATGGATTCATACGGCCGACTCGGAATCGGGTTCGGAATCAAATATCCGAATCTTTTGAAGTTGCTGTTCTTGATTTTTTGGCAGACGTCGCAGCTGGAGCAGAATATAGTGATGTCGGCTTTCATTCTTGGCCAGTAGTACCTTGGAGTCAGCTTTAACCACAATTTCTCCGCGCCAGCATGTGCAGTTTCCAATGGGCCTTCGTGAATCTCTCGCAAGAGTGCATTGCGTTGTGCCTTGGGGACACATAGACGTGGCTGGTAGTTGGCATCCCTGAAGAACAAAAACCCTTCTGTATTCTTGAAATACCTGTAGCCAGGAGACCATTGGTCCGCCTCTGATTGAGGGCTTGACCAGATCTTGCCGAATGTTGTGTCGCTCAAGTAATCTGCTACGAATTTTACACGGAATTCTTCGTCCATGGATATAAGGATATTGGGTGGAGGGTTATGAGCACCCCAGTACTCTTCGGTAGATCGCAAAGTCTCAAGCTCATCGTCGTATTCTTCCCCAATATCGACTAGGTTGTCGTGAGAAGAGTCGTCGGTTGCCGGCACGGTTTCGGGGACTTCGGAAGCTTCCGGTAGTGGCGGATCAGGTGGCCGGTACCTCGCGCATCTCTCTCCTCTTCCGCTGACTTCGGGTTGTCGCCCACACGGATTGCCTTCCTTCAATACAGTCGTCTAAGGCCCATGCTACAAATGTCGCTCTCTTTGCTGGTTCTTCTTCTAATTGTCTCTCCTGCGCTTCAGCTAAGGTCGTGTCAGTGATAATTGTGCGATCACTGTCTTTCACTGGAGACAAATGCATCGGCGGCGATCTAGGGAGTCGAGAAAGAGGGTCAACATTGAGTGGGCTCTTCCTGCGCGATGGATTATTTCTAATCCCGGTGCATATGCAGAAAATACTGCCCCCCAGGCCGCAAGCCTTCGGTTTGAATTTTCATAGGTACGAGCCCACTGCAGTGCAGAATGATCCGTAACCAACAGCACCCTCTCTCCCTCAATGTAAGGCTGAAATCGAACTAGACCTTCCTTGGCAGCCAATGCCTCTCGTTCCGTTGTGGAGTAGCGCTGCTCGGCCCCCTTGAATCGCCTTGAATAGTAACCTATGACTCTCTCGATATGAACTGTGGTCTCCTCGAAGGTAACTCCCCACTCCCCTGCCAGTGGTGCGTCATTGAATTTTTGACTGATTATAGTTGTCAGTTTCGGAGGAGGCAATCCTGCATCGAAAGCTTTCTTCAAGCGACGGTAAGCACGAGTTCCTTCCAAATCTTTTACCAAAATAGGCTGGATTTGTTGAAGAGCGCATCCGGCAGCTTCGTCTGAAGCATCGGTGTATAATCGATTAAGGCAATCCTTCCATTGGATGTCCGAGCAACGGAGCTGACCTCAATGCATCTTTCGCTTCCCTAAAAGCATGTTCATGTTCCCTCTTCCATTCCCATCGCGAGTCTTTCCTCAAAAGCTGAAACAGCGGTCCACAGATATCGGCGTAATAGGGAAATAAAGGAGGAGAAATATACGACCATGCCCAGAAATGTTTGCAATTGCGAAACTCGAGTAGGTCGATCCAATTCCAGAATAGCTTTGACTTGTTTCTTCATGCGTTGACAGCCCGAGCCTCGAAACTTTGTGCCCAGCAAAAGGATAGAGTTGTAAAAGAGATGGCACTTGCTCGGTGAGAGAGTTATCCCTGCGTCTTCAATCGCTTTGAGAAACCAAATCCAGGTGCACGATGTGTTCCTCGTAGGATTTGGAAAAGATTACAATATCGTCTATATAGACCAAACAGAAGATCCAAAGATATGGTGCAAGTATACCCTGCATCACACGCTGGAAAATGGAAGGACCGTTTCGCAATCCGAAGGGCATTCGCCTGAATTGAAATAATCCTCGGTGAGTTCGGAAGGCCGTCTTTTCAACGTCTTCATCCTCGAATTCCAACTGCGTGAAGCCAGCGAGAGCATCTAAGGAGGATACACTTGTGCTCCGGAAACCGCAGATAAGATTTCGGTCTGCCTTGGGATTGGAAATTCATCCGGTATCGTAACGGCATTCACTTGCGGTAATCGACGCAGAAGCGCGGCTTGCCGTTCCGGTAAGCGATAACTACTGGGGCACTCCAAGGGCTGATAGATGGCTCAATTACCCCTTGTTCGAACCATTTGTCCAGCTGTTCATCTATCACCAATCGCTTTGCGGGAGAACTTCCGTACATCGGGACGGCTATAGGTACTTGGCCATCTACAGTTCTGATATGCACTTTTGCCGGATGATGTCCCAGCCTTCCATCGAATCCAAAGGCTTTGATTCTATTCTCCAGCATTGCCCATGCTTCTTCCCTCAGGTGCTCCGGAATGGACCCTACATCAATCAACTCTCTGAAACGCGCAGATTCGTAATCTTCAGGATCGGGCATGGCCGCAGTTTTCGGGCCATAATCTTCAGCCTCAGTTGAGTCTTCTGTTTTGTCCTTGGGCTCCTCCTTCGCCTTCTGAGTTCTCTCATGTCTAGAAGGGCGGCAATGCGGGCAACTCAGGATCGTCTAGATTATGACTTTTGTGTTTCTGAGGCCGATCTTTCCGCTTCCCAGTTCGCCAATATCACCGTTTGTATGCTTCTTCTGCCGACCGAACGTACTCAGCTCGACTGTCTAGGGTAGAGGGGTTTATCGAAGAATATATCAGGGTCGGTAAGCATCCCTATGACTTCGCCTTTTCTGTATCATTCGCGGCTGATCCGTAGGATTACCCACAGGTACCCATGGATTCAAAGACGAATGAGAGTATTCGAAACAACAAAGAATGAGTCATTGGCATTTGCCAGAAGGTTCTTCTCAACTAACCACTCTTGTCCTCTTCGAAATGACCTTCCAACAGGATTGATTTGCACTCGTGTGGACGCAATTTGTAATCATACGCAGCTTCGCACCAACAACTTCTCCTTGCCAAACTTGGCTTTCTTCCTCTTAATTTGACTAGCTTGGATCGGTGAGCTTTGGCTTTGATGCGCTTGTTCACAATCTGACTGCTTATCAAAATTCGACCTAAATCATTGGTCCTCGATACTCTCTGCGCTCTGACGGTGTATTGCCACCCTTGAAAATGAAGGCTTGTTCCAGATTCAACATTGCAGGTTAAGCCAATCTCGTATGTGAGTTGGGAGTCGACTCCGAGCAGGATAGGTACACTCATCCCAGGCACTACATATGCCTCGGCCTCTGTCTCCAGCATCTCACCCTCCTCGCTCATGACGAATATAGGCAATGTAATATACCCTGTTATATTAGCCTCCTCATGCGTGAGCTGTACGAGTTTCATTGGAACACCTGGGCGTAGACGTGGCCGGTTTGGCAGAGATAGGTACAACTCCTCGGAGATGAGAGTGACATCCGCACACGTGTCAACTCGTAGATCCAATAGTTGACCGTCAATGCTTCCTACCGAGCCTTTCATTGCTAGAACCGATGTGCCCAGAGCAGATTCCCAGGCAGGGTTGACCGACGCTTGAACAGTCGCACAGGTACCAATTCTCTTGGTGAGCCCGGAGATGTATGGTACTGTTTGTTTGTAAGGCCTTCGGGAAATTGGCTGCCGCCTTCCGCTCGGAACGATTCCTTTTCTGTCTCCACACGCTCCTCCTCTAGGAATTCTTCCTCGAACTCATCCTCATTATCTTCTGCTGGAGATCCGCTCTGGCCGAACATCCTGCCATCATTCAACCAGAACTCCTCTGCCATTCTACTGGGCGAGCCGCTTCTCGGGCACGTCTCGCACTTTGCCAGTCTTTGAGTTTTGGAGGAGTTGAAGGAGTTTCTTCTTCATTTTCCGACTCTGTAGACTCTAAGATCCCGCTCTCTGCTTTCGGCTTCGATCTGAATTCACTGAGTTCTTCGTCTTCTATCTCCTCAATCTTGACTTTCTGCGGAATCTTTACGGAGCGCGCCCGCTCGCTTTGCCGTTCCATTGTCCTGAATCGAATTTCCGTGCCTGGTATAGTCATCCTTCTTTGCGTGATTTAATTCCCATTGCACTGATAGAGTCTCAATCACCGAGGCTGCCTCCAACCCCCCCCTGCGGGGAAGTCCGTGGCCTTTCCTCGCCTTCAGCGTGGTCAGCGGTCTTACACCCTGCGATTTTACTCGTCAAGGCAGCCGGCTCAAAAAACGACCCCTCTAAGGTGGTGAAATCGACATTGGAGTTAGAGATTGCTTTATTGAGCACTACGGAGAAGGCGCTTTGGTACATGTCTCCTCTTCGGAAGGTTCTATGGCGGCTGCTAAACTTGCATTCCGTCTAGTTCCTTCACTGTAATTTACGTAGTTCGGACACTCCCTATTCCAGTTTTTTCACTACACACAATCGACAAGGCCCTGGAGGCAATTTTCCCAGCTTGGTTACGACGTGTCTTTTTTGGGAAAGGGTATCCCCCGCAGGTGGCGCCCGCTTCTTCTCTTTGAAGTTTGCATACACCTGCCTCAGTATGTCGTCGTCCGGTTCGTCCACTACCTCCTCTGCGTCGCTAAGGCCTTGCTCTTCTCCTTCCTTTCCCGATGCCAGATTTACCTGGCGCGATCTAGGCTTGTCCGGAGTGATTCCGAGTGATCTCAACATTCCCAACAGATTCTCCGGGGTCAATGTTCTCCCTTTCTACTCTTGCCGCGTGAATCAGTGCGTCCTCATGCTCAATCACTTTCGAATATAAGTTCACGGTGGAGGTTATGTTTTCTAGACTAGAATGGGACCCCATGAAATGGGAGCTTTCTCCATTATATGGTAAACTTCGATAGGACCTCCATTATCCGTGGTAACCAACATTCGAACGAACATCACTCTGCGCGCGACGTAGGACTGTGGAGTCTCGGTCTCATGACCTTTCTGACGGAACCTCTGTAGTTCGTACACGCGATTCATCTTCCGTTGCCACGTCCGACCCAAATAATTGTCTTTTATTCCTTGTAGGAACAAAATCCAATGCTGACGCATAGCCGTTTGCTGATCTCCAGGTAAGCTGGTATACCACAGCTGTATGGGAGATCCCTCCTCAAACCTCATTCCTAACCAATACCCCAGCATTTGTGGTACAGCCCCACCAAGATTCGCTTTCTGAGCAACCGCGGTGAAATATTGAATGGCTGTTATGATCTCCATTCCATGAAGGTAAGTCCGACAATTTCAATTTCACGTCGATTGTCGGGTTTGGTAGGCCATTTGGTTGAAGCGCAGCAACATTATTTCCAGGTCCTCCTGGAGGCCCAGGCGGTCCCGCATCACCGGGAGGCCCTGGGGTCCCGGAGGTCCTGGCGGCCCAGGAGGTCCTTGCGGACCCGGACCACCTCCTCCGTGACCTCCCCCTCCGGGGTGCCATGGAGGACCAGGAGGACCTGGTCCTCCACCTCCGTGGCCTCCACCTCCAGGAGGAGGCTGTCCCCCTCCACCGGATCCGGAGGATCCACCTCTTCCAGCATCATTTCCGCCTCTATCGCCACCTCCCGAACCTCCTCCTTGGCCTGATCCCCCTATAGGAATTGTAGGATCATTTTTGGGAGTTTCCGCATCACCGGTGGTACGAAAAACGCTTGCGGTGGACGTCGAGCTACCAGCCATGAGCCCGGAGATGGTTTGAACCGTGTTTCAAAGGGGTTGGAAGGTCGTGACTGTAAAGGTGCTGATCTTTCCCTTGATTCCGCCGCTTTTTCACTTCCGAAAGTAGCAACAAATGGCCTCCTTTGCTCCCTATCGGCCCAGCAGCCAGTCGATTCAGAATGTTCGGCTGCTCAATAACTTCAG